>CM051034.1:44198547-44558547 GCA_027627225.1 Congeria kusceri | reverse complement strand
TTCAAATTAAAATGTGATTCACCAAAATAGCACACATTAAAACCTTATGCAAATAAGACGTAAAAACGTTGTTTGTTTCCGCTTTCCCGACCCCCCCCCCCCCCCCCAAATTAATTTTTCCGCCGACCCGAAAAGTTTTTGTTTGCCTATAAATCATTAACTTTTTCTGATTTTCAGGAAAAAAAGAGCAGTTTCCGCTCTAGACTGATGCAGTGTTTCTGTCAAATATCAAATTTATCACATATAATGTTCCTTTTCTCCCACTTTGCTCCTTGTATAACGAGCTTTCCATTTTATCTTGCTCAAGACAATACCTGAAAACTGTCCCAAGGAAATGTAACTTAGCAAGATTAATCAAGAAAATGATTTGTCGACCTTTACATTTCATACAGTTTCAGCAGTTTGTTTTCAGGGACTAAAATTAGTCTATTATCACTTGTATTGTAAGTTTCTTGCCAGAAATCTCTTTTTTATGATTTTATTTATAGCCAAGGTACAGTTTCTTTGTTGGGAGGCGTTTAAAAATTTTACATGCATTCCCCTCCTAGATTTTTTGGAGATGTAAGCGGAAACCAACCTTTTTGTGCCTAATAGGATCGTTACCAGGGTTGTGAAGCCAGTGTGCTACCAATAGACAACGGATCCGCTGCAGTTAAAAATATTGTGCTCATTATACGGTGCATGCTGCGGGTTATGCTGTTCCATTAGGAACAAATAGACGTTCAAAGACAAGCAAAACTATGGAAGCGTCCTAGTGCCACAGTCTATATTAGTTTTGTATTCCATTATCTCATAATCAGGAGATAGTAAGTCCTAATTAGGAGATAGTAAGTCCTAATTAGGAGATACTAAGGCCTAATTAGGAGATACTAAGTCTTAATTAGTAGATATTAAGTCCTAATTAGGAAATACTAAGTCTAAATTAGGTGATACTATATCCTAATTAAAAGATGCTAAGTCCTAATGAGAAGATAACATCTCATAATTAGGTGATACTAAGACCTAATTAGGAGATACTAAGTCCTAATTAGGAGATACTAAGTCCTAATTAGGAGATAGTATCCCCTAATTAGGAGATAGTAAGGACATACTAACTCCTAATTAGGAGATACAAAGTCCTAATTATGAAATATAATCTTCAAATTAGGAGATAGTACGTCCTAATAAGGGGAAAGTAAGTCCTAATTACGAGATACTAAGTCCTTTTATAGTATCTCCTAATTAGGAGATACAAAGTCCTAATGAGGAGTCCTATTTAGTACTTATCGTCTCGTAATTAGGACTTAGTATCTCATAAATAGGACTTAGTATCTCCTAATTAAGACTTACTATCTCCTAATTATGAGATACTATCTCCTAATTAGGACTTAGTATATCATAATTAGGACTTACTATCTCATAATTAGGACATAGTAACTCCTTATTAGGACTTATTATCTCCTAATTATGAGATAATGGAATACAAAATAATATACACCGTGGCACTAGGACGCTTCCAGACAAAAACCAACCCATCTATATGATTTTATAATACTAATATTACTATCAACACATGAACAGTCAAGTAATAACGTGCGAAACGCAAAATCCATGTACTTGTATATAATTATGATTGCCATCAACAAATAAGCATTCAAATGATAAGCGAAACGCCAAATCCGCCTATACTGGTATATACGTACTGATATTACTTAAGAAATAATGTTCGATATAGAGTTGCCTATCGGCTAATCGTTGTAACGATTTGGTGTTCTGATGCGTATGAATTAAACCACGAGGACGTTAGTGCATCAGAACCACAACAACGATAATTAATGCAAAATTTACTTCGATTCTATCTCGACCTGACCACATATTCTGAAATTACAATGCGAACTTATTTTTCATTTTCGGAATATGTTTCAGGTTGTTTACTGGAGATTTAACAGCGGTATAGTGTTCTTTTTGTGCAGAAACAAGAAATGTCTTTAAAAAAGACAATCGGCGTTGAAATGAATATTGAGATGTCATTTTTAACCCGAAACATAATACAAGAGGGACAAGATGATCGCTTACGTAACTTTTCGGACCCCAGCTTGTTTGGTCCCCAATAAGTATACTTCTCAGATAGTAGATTTTTCGGACACCATAAGAAAACTTACCGGACCCAAAAGTAATTTGAGATAAGCTCAAACATTATTAATATGTGTACCGTTAATAAACCGATTATTCCTTCTATGTTTTCACCCGTGATAAATGCATAACATAAATGCTAGTAATTTACATTACTATAACTGTTACATGAATTTGTCAGGCAAATTTAACAAAATAGCATTGTCAGAAAATAATTGCGGTAAAATTGTTCATAATTATGTTCAATTATTGAGTGTATGTCGAAGATATGTTTATAACTTTATTTTAACCGCTTATGTAAATAATTATGTAAATTTTAATCCCCAAAAATATGCAACACAGTTATTGGTAGACAGCAAACCATTGGTGTAAGTTTGCATTCCCTAAGATTAGACAATTTGCCCAATTCTATTGGCATTCAGTTTTCCCGCTGCATAAAATTATCGCAAGAAATCTAGGTCAAAAGTGATCTTAGACACAGCTACGAAAAAAGCTGCGCCTGTCATGTGAGAATTGTTTGTTTACTGCGAGTATCGCGTTCACCTCCAAATACGATTCAACACTGGTACACGTGCAATCATGTTCTTTCAGATAAACTTAAATCTGGTTTAAACTGCAACCGGTGGTTTAATCCCGGCGCGGGGCAGGGGATCGTTTCGATAAGATATTGTATTGTAGTGTAAAATATCGTAACATGTGTATTTACGATAGAAGTTACGATTCTTGCAAACCGTTTCAATATCGCCCTCGCAAGTTGCCTCGTAAAACGCCATCGCAATCTACGATTTCTTTACTCACGCGGCCGATACCGTTTTCTTCAATAATTTGTTACGTCTCGCATGCTTGGGAGCGGTTTCTACGATATCGAAAATACGATGATTCGTTGAAATGCAAAATGATAAGTTGCGAGAATCGCAACTGGTTTACGAGTCGTAACTTACTTATGAAGGCTTATTGAAACGATTTTCAGGATTCTGAGCTACAGAGGAGGGGAGGGCGGAAATATTAAAGCCGCTGTCCATAGAATATAATTCCATACATCTTAAATTGGCATTAGTCCTAACGAACGTTAATGACGTTTATTCGAATGAAAACTGTTTCTTATTCACGGAAGGCATTTTATAATGTCTATGTTAGGTTGGTATGAACGGAATATACACTAATGTACATGCTGATTTATTAAAGAGGCATCACCAGCTATCGCATACAGATAATTATACGATACAAAGTTAACAAAACGTTGTTATATTACCGATTTCAGTGCGTTTTTTTTGGTATTTTTAACGGTAGGATGTCCATTAGAAACGATTTCTGCAAAGTGTTTTTTATTTACATAGTTCTGGACTTCTGCTTTAAGTAATTGAAATAAAGCTGCCTAAGAAACTACTTTGGGTCCCTCGTACTGGCTGGGATAGATACATTACAGGAAAGGTGCGATATAGGCAGAAAGCAAACATTTAACAAAAATACCGTTGCTTATGACAACGAATTGATTGAATAAACAATAAAAGGCAAAGAAATGCATATGTTTTAATATACTGTGAGAGTTTAACATCTTAATGTTAGACAATTTTAGAGGAGGCGTACGCCGCTTTCGCCCACCGCTAAATCCGCCTTTGCCCTCCATGAAACATTTTTTTCGTATTTAAACTCGCCCATAATTTGTAGATGAAAGTTTACCGTACCGTAACGCACTGAAGTCTGGTAATAAAATTCGTATATGTTTACCTTTTCGATGTACATTATTCTTTCTCATAGTTTTATTAGCTGGAAAGGAAGAACTATGTAGGACCACATTTTCACAAATCATATTTATAGGATCTAATTCTTCACAGGTGTGGAAATTGAGATCTTATTCTTCACTCAGCACAGTCTTGTTCTTCACATTTTCTGTGAAGTTTTTTTATCGTATGCGTACGTACGTCCCGAAATTTTGTGGACTCATCTCCTCTGCAACTGCTGGGCTCATACTATTACAGCTGAAGAACCTTAACGTGCAGGTGATCGTAAAGGAAGGGATTTGTAATGAGACCAATACTGGCACAAGTATGGCCCTTTGACATGTTTTCTACTGTAAAATATATATACTTCCCAAAACTGTGTGGACTCCATTCCTCTTTAACTGCCGGGCGGATTTCGCTCAAACCTTTACAGCTGAAGAACCTTAATGCGTAGTTTATCGAAAAGGAAGGGATTTGGGCTGCGACCAATATTGGCAGAATTATGGCCCTTTGTCATTTTTTCTACTATAGAATATATTATATGATAACAAATTTGTGGAGGCAAATATTAGTGTTGGCGACATGCCCATTGTCTGTGTCCAAACATGGGTCATGGGGGAATCCGTGTCTGCGACACATATAGTTTTTTCGTATTTACATGTTGATAAAAACTTTTGCTTCGAATTCACAATGACTTTGACCAAACAAGCTGTGGTTTCAAGTTCGACGGGAAAGCATTTATCCTCTTCCATGTGCCAATAAAACGCTTCATCCAAACATACGCATCTGGGGTCGTATTCCAGAAACATCTTTAAGTACGGGGTTTATCCTTAAACTTAAATTCATAATTTGATTTAGCTTATTGCTTCGTATGCCAATGACATTATGTTAACTATTTATAATTTATCAGCTATATTATTAACAATTGTTTGTTATAGTGTAAAGGGATTTTGTCAGCTTGAAACAGATACTATGTTGAATTAGTTAACTTAAGCAAAGATTAATGTGTTAAAAGATCTCTGACTTAATTGTGACAATATGTTAAGATAAACTTAAGATGTTTCTGGAATGCGACCCCATGTATACTACTGGTATCTGCTACTGGATCTCTTAAGTGTTTGTATTTGCTAACTCGTTCATACGTGTAGAACGACGATCGTTCATTCCGTTGTTTAAGAAATAATTTTGATTTTGAGTTGTTTATCGGCTGATAAACGACGGCTTGGAGTTCGGATGCGTATTTATTAAACTGCGAGGGAATTAGCGTCAGAACTTCCAGGGTTTGACCTTAACTTTTCGGAAGTGGTGGTCCACAGGACCGGCTACCTTCAAAGCCTACTAGTCCGATACTGTATGAACTGGTCCCGATAATCAAACTACTTCAAAATGCATAGAGCATACAATAGTTTGAAATCAAAATGATTCTCTGAATTGAAATTGGAAAATAATTGAGCACACATACGAATTTTTTATTCATTATATAATATAACATATTGTCGCTCAAAATAGTGTAAAACATTTTTGCTTAAATAAAGATGAGATATCAACTTCTTGAACATGACAAAAATTTGACATCCATGCGTTTTCGTGTTCTGAGCAATCACAATGCTATTAGAGCAATTTAAGATAAATATTTATCGTTATTTAATTGGGCTATCCGTTTCTTAAAGTTTGCAATTATTCCCACAATGCGGAAATCTAGATTGAAGTTTGTTTACTTCGATTGTGTTTTTTAATAGAGATACAATTAAAAACTGCCCGTTGTATAATTTTTTTTTAAATAAATTATTGCTGAGTCGAAAAGTTGTTCAACTATTATTGAGCCAGGAGTAATATTAACGATATCCAATTTTTGTATTATGTATTTAGCCAAACTTAGGAATTTCTGTTTTTGGTCAAAGAAACATGTTAATGTTGCACATTATAATTTAAATAGAAGCTATTATTAACTCATTATTTATACAATACTTTTGTCTATTCATTTGCTATTGTTTGATTAAATGTGTATTGAAATAATAAGAGGCCATTAAATGACTATAGTTAATTATTTTAAATGGAAATTGCTCCTCTAAAAAGCGACTATAATGCCCGTCAGATATGATTTCTTAAGTCAAAATGGTGTTAAGTTGATTTTACAACGTGTAACCTTCTGTTATAACATAATGATTAGAAAGTTGACGAATCAGAAAACAGACGATTTATACACGAGAGCTTGTAGCAAAATGCCAATGAACAATATCGTCTCGGACGGTTCCCTGTATTCTTAATCACAAATGAGAACTCACGAATTACACAGTTAGAACCAGTCCAAAAACAACTTGTCACTGGACCGGTCGTCCTTCGAAGACAACCGGTCCAAGCAAAAAATGACAGGTCTCGGACCGACGGACACGCGTTAAGGTCGAACCCTGGCCAGAACGACAAATCGGTGTTATTAGCCGATAAACAACGATGATGCGAACATTATTTCGATTTTAACATGACCTGACATTTTCTGCAACTACAACGCGTTCACTATAGTTTACTGTTTCAGAAATATTTCTTCGGGTTGTTTATTGATAGTTACAACAGTGAATTTTGTTCTTTGTCAAAAGAAAACTCTGTGCTTGTCATGTCAGAATAGAATTTTACGCAGTACAGTTTCCAATAGAGTGGTGTGTAGGTTATATTTTTAGACACTGTCATGATACTGCAGCGCGCGGCTGGTTCAAAGTGGATTAAAGTTCAATAGCCACGATTTATTTATTGCCGATCGACGGACAAAATACCTTAGTTTAAAAGGAGTTTTGGAAAGAAATAATTTTTGAATGATTTACTGGTGTTTGTCCGTTTAAATAGTCGACTAAAACACGATAGTTGTAATTTGGGGAAAGGATTAGTTGAAAAAAAAGAAACAAAATAATAAGGTTTGTTTGATTTTGTATATTTTTTTAAAATATAAGAAATTTGATCAATTGTACAAAATGGTCTGTTATATGATTTTAATATTTCATATGTAATAAACTCGAATAAAACTATATTTTATTTAGGTCTTAGTGCTTTTGATGTCACTAAAACGTCTTAGGGAGAGTATCGAGATACAATACGACTTTGTCAATCTGTTGATATACGTATTATTGCGTTGTCTAGCTAAGTAATTCAATTAAAATTCGCTGAATGAATTGTTGTACCATTATTCAAGTGTCAGTCTGTTTAAAACAATAGTTCTTTTAAAAAAATGAGTACACATTATAATCACATAAAATGGACTTCAATAATATGTTGTAGAATTGTATATATTATAATTATTACTATATATTTAATAATTAATTTTCGATTTCTCGTTGTTTATCGGCCAATAAACAACGACCCGGAGTTCTGATGCGTAGGAATAGCTACGCATCGGAACAACAACGATTATTGGCCGATAAACAACAATAATTCGAAAAGACATGATTTGACAAAAATTTTGCAATTGTAATGAGTAATACGCTTCGCTCAGCATCGGGCTACTTTATGCGTTGTTTATTGGGTAGTGTAACAACGATAATTTTGTTCTTTGTCTATAGAAATATTAGCGAGTATCATGCTAGAATAAACAGCTGAACCTCGTTGTATCGAAGTCGACAGGAATGCAATAGCGACTTCGATAAAGCCGTAGTTCCACTTATCCAAACTCGAACGTTGTAAAATTAGCATCGGGTTACATTTAAACTGTTTGTCAATTCTTACGTGTCGCCTGTCATTATAATAAAGACGTTATTATTTTTCGGCGTAGCTGTCTAAGATCACTTTTGACCTAAATTTCTTGCAATAATTTGATGCAGCGGGAAAATGTAATGCCAATAGAATCGGGCAAATTTTCTGATTTTAGGGAATGCAAACTTACAATAACGGTTCGATGTCTGCCAATAACTGTTGCATATGTTTGGGGATTAAAAATCACATAATTAACCAGTAGACAGAAATTTATCGCTCCGCCTTTCTGTTTGTCCAAGGTTGTTTGTCCAAGGGTTTTACGTAAATCGATTGGATTATGCAACCATGTGCTATTGTTTACCACTGAAATATAAACCCGTAATTGGTCAACTCAATCCTTGACTGACAGGTATCTACTGGTAAATTGTTTACATAAGCGGTTAAAATTAAATTATAAACATATCTTCGACATACACTCTAAAAACTGAACATAATTTATGAACAATTTAACTCACTGGATGTCATTTATTCACATAATGAAATACTTATTTGGTTAGCCTACATCAGCGGTACGCTCTATGAATAGCAATTACAATGATCCCATTGGTTGATCTGAGAATGATTATGCACTGGAACGTTTCGGGGTTATACGAAGATATTCGGCGAAGCTCGGTATGAAACGGTATATTCTAGCGTATTAAAGGATGCATCATTCTAATAATAGCGCGCGGTATAGCTGTGTTAATATCCATCAATTAGCGTCCGAAGAATCATAAACCCGAGAATTTCAATAAACGGGGAATTTATATTTATAAAATAACTGTGCATGTTAATTTATATTTGATTGGCGGTTGCGTTTTATTAAGAATTTATTAGAATTGCACCTTTCTATCAACTTCTCCAGTAGATGTTATTCAGTCTAAATATTTAACAAATTTCTATGAATAAAATGTGGTGAAAGAAGTCTCATAATACGTCAAAATGTCAACGTGTTCAAGTTACTTTTACTTCATTCGCCTAGCATGAATACACTATTTACTAAACTTATGATACATATAGTGCATTATTTATCAGAACTATGTAGACTCGTCTGATATATAATACTTTTCATTCATTCCCACATTTATTTTCTAACAATGCTGATTTGTTAAATGTGCAATACAAATTCATGTTTCAATTCATGTATTGTAAATTACTAACATTTAGTTTATTCATTTATCACCGGTGAAAACATGGAAGGTATGATCGGTTTATTCAGGGTACACATATTAATAATGTTTTAATTTATCTCAAATTAATTGTAGGGTCCGAGAAGTCTCCTTAGTGGGGACCAAAAAAGCTGGAGTCCGAGAAGTCATGTAACCGATCATCTTGTCCCTCTTGTAGTGGGGACCAAAAAAGCTGGAGTCCGAGAAGTCATGTAACCGATCATCTTGTCCCTCTTGTATTATGTTTCGGGTAAAAAATGACATCTCAATATACGCCGATTGTCTTTTTTAAAGACATTTCTTGTTTATGTTTAATTTGTGTATTACATTTATAAAGATAACACATTGAATGCAATATAACAAGTTAAACATAAACGTACACATCAAAATCCGAAAAAAGCAAGTATATTAATTAAATTGTAGCACACGTAACCGAGATCAAGGACTTAATACTTACTGACACGTGTTGACATGTTTGCAATATGTGAAAAACTTTGACCGGGGTCTGCCATTGGGTCATTATCGGATCGGGTTTGAGCTGCGGAACGTGTTGACACTTCGAGATAAACAAACATTAATACGTGTGAAAATACTGGTAGGAAATGAAAAATCACTCCGAGTTATCCGATAATTCGAGCAAAAAACTTCGAGATAAAAGACAATATGACATATATGAAAAAAGAACAGGGACATTCCGTAATTTTTCTTTACTTCGACTTAACCGGAAATTCGACCTAACCGATTTCGAGATAATGAAGTTCAGCCTTTTATATTGTCATGTTATTATGATATATTTAAGAAATAATTTGTCGATTTAGCGTTGTTTATCGTCCAATAAACAACGATTTGGAGTTCTGATGCGTAGGAATTAAACAACGAGGACGTTAACCCCAGTAGTTCAAGAGCCACGCATCAGAATGACAGAGAGTTGTTTATTGGCCGATAATGCGAAAATTATTTCGATTCTAGCATCATGTGACAAAAAATGTGCCATTTAATGAGAACTCCATTTTACTTTGCTCCGCTCAGAATCGGGACTTCTTTTTGCGTTGTTTATTGGGTAGTTTAACAAAGATAGTTTTGTACTTTGTCTATAGACAAATTAGCGAGCATCATGATTTTAACAATTTTGATATACAAATAAAATACAGTATGCCCGGCTAGCTCAGTTGGTAGAGCGCTGGACTATCAATCCGGGGATCGTGACTTAGAACCCCAGCCCGGCCACATAACTTGTGTGGGGATTGGTCATGAAATTACTTCTACGGCCAATAGGGCAGTTGTCAGTTACGGGCATAGGTATGGTATGTGCACTTAATACTGGTAAACCGCTTAGATCGGCTAGGCTTGCCCAGGAAAAGTGTGAGTAGGTTAACTGCCCGCCGTGATATGACTGAAATACTGTTAAAATACGGCGAAAAAAATCCGAACAAACAAACAAACGACAAGCGAACTGAATAACGATCAATAAATCAGTCAGGGTTCATTTTGCACACGAGTAACAATGTATTTATTTCTTAATCAATAACTCTCTCTCTTTTTTACAAATCCGATAGCACATGGTGTAAATGTTGAATGGTTTTCAACGTCATACTAGGCCAACGTATTTGATGAAACGGACCATTAACGTTTTTTTTAAAAACTATTTATGATCTCTTTGATGAACCAATCACGTGTGTCGAAAATCCATATATTCTGTGGAGATTTTTTCTGTAAATACAAAAATTGAAACCATTTATATGGCCATCGGTTTGCATTTGAATGGATAGGGAAAGGTTTGAATGGATAGGGAATAGTAATTACATTTGTGTCCGTATTTCTAATGATATTATTAGTCCTGTATAGGTCGACGCGACGACGAAATCTAATTGAAATGTCCTGTGCATACGTGCAAAATTGGTGGTCTGACGTCTCCATAGCATTTGTTGATAAACAGTTATAAATAAATACTAGTAAACGCTTTAGATGACACTAGAGGGGGTGTTTCGCAAGATTGTCTTGAACGTATATAGATATTAGAACACTTTTTTGACACAGACTGGTTGGTAGGTTTAAGGTTTGTTGAATTGACCAGTTGCGACTTGTCAACCAAGGATAAAGTGGACCAAGTAGGCCATACAAATTTGATTCTATGTTTAGCGTCCCCATGATTTTTCGATACATACCAACCAGGCAGGGAAAAAAACAAACAAGTCGATAAAAAAAAACGTTTTTTTTTCTTTCACAACTTATTCATGGCAGTGTTTCAAGCTCAAGCAAATGTTAACTTGCAAAACTGTAATAATAATATATCGTCTTCATATTGGGAACCTACTGTCACACAGTAGTTTAATTGTGTAAATTGTCTAGGTGCACGCTATGTTTTACAAATATTAGTAACAAAACCTAAAAGTCATTTTTTTCAAATATTTTGCGCATTCCAACTCGGTTTTTCAAATTGTAAATTTTTGTTTCGTTCAGGTATCCGAAAAACTACCAGCCCGAGGACGCTAAACATAGAATCAAATTGGTATGGCCTTATGGGTTTATATTTCAGTGGTAATTAAGAGGTAGGGAGTGTTTAGGGAGGGTGACAGGGAATGATGAAGAAAGGCACGTATGAAGAGGGGGGGGGCGGACTGATGGAGGGAGTGTTTAGAGAGAGAGGGAAGGTTTAAGGAGGGAGATAGGGAGGTTGGTTGGTAGGTTGATTGGATGGTAGGCTCGTTGGATGGATGAACGGGTGGTTGGGTGATTCGGGTGTATGGATGGATGGATGGATGGATCGATGGATGGGCTTTGGGTGTTTGGGTTTTGGGTTAGGGTTTGGGTGGATGGATGGATGGATTTGGGTGGGTGGGTTTGTGGGGGATGGGTGGGTGGATGGGTGGATGGATGGTAGGTTCCTTGGATGGATGGATGGATGGATGGATGGATGGATGGATGGATGGATAGATGGACTTTGGGTGTTTGGGTTTTGGTTTAGGGTTTAAGTGGATGGATTGATGGATGGATGGATTGGTGGCTGGGTGGATGGATGGATGGATGGATAAATGGATGGTAGGTTCCTTGGATGGATGGATGGATGGATAAATTGATGGATGGATGGATGGATGGATGGACGGACGATAGGATCCTTGGATGGATGGATGAATGGATGGATGGATGATGGATGGATGGATGTATGGATGGACGGACGATAGGTTTCTTGGATGGATGGTAGGTTCCTTTGATGGATGGATGGATGGATGGATGGATGGATGGATGGATGGATGGATCTATGGATGGATGGATAGATAGATGGGATGGATGGATGGATGGATGGATATATAGGATGGATGGATGGATGAATGGATTGTATGTTCTTTGGATAGATAGATGAGTGACTGAATGACTGACTGACTGACTAACTAACTTGGTTGTTGGTTCGTTTGGCTATTTTAAATTTTTCGATTGATAGTTATATATATACGTACGTCGGTTGCTTGTTCGTTGGTTAGTTGATGTGTTGGCTGATGTGCTATACATGTAGATGTTAGAATTTCAGGTAGAAAAATTGGTTACCTGATGGGTTGTTTGTCTCTACCTTAGTTGACATGTGTGTCAATCGATATACAATAATACATATTATTCAAAAGCTAAGTGGAATACCAATTGCAATGTATTCCAATTATTTTCTATTAGGCGGCATATCCGGTGGGGCAAAGGATAACAATGAAAGCATTGTATATACGTTAACCTTTAACAATGACTCGTCAAAAACGGCAACTTCGCTCAATATATTTTCACATCAGGTGGGCTCATTGTTACCATGGCAACATCGTATTTACATGTAGAATTCGGACACACTAACCTGACACTGTCCTTTATGCATTAATGTATAACAAATCCGTTAGAATGAATATTTTAGTTTTCGCACTGGAACCGAATTCTATCGATGTACGAGTATCCCACTGAAACTACAGAATTAATAAACAGGTGAAACACGTGCACGCATCAAACCGAGTAGAACTACAGGAAATAATAATTTAAGCGCGTTTTTATGCTAATTGTGTTCATGGGTATCAGGTTAACGTGTGCTCGATATATTTTTAGATCTGGCGACGGTGCCTGTGGTTACCATGGAAACCATCAACCGGTTTTTCAAGTGCGCCTCCTTGCGGGTGAAAATGCTCACGGCGGAAGACGAGTGGCTGTACGACGAGGAGCCCCACAGCAAGCGCCGGAAGGAGATTCTCAAGGCGCACCCGGATATAAAGGAACTCATGGGATACGACTCTAACATCGCGTACATAGTGACGGCGGAAGTGGCGGCGCAGATGCTCATGTGTTACCTACTTATGGACGCCTCGTGGCCGACGATATTCGTGCTTGCGTACGTCGTCGGCGGCGTTCTGAACCACTCACTGGGGAGCGCCATCCACGAGATCGGACACAACCTGGCGTTCGGACACGGCCAGCCGGTGAAGAACCGGTTCCTGAGCATCCTGTGTAACGTTCCCATAATTGCGCCTATGGCCATCAGTTATAAGAAATACCACGCGGACCATCATAGGTATCTTGGGCACGAGACGCAGGACGTTGACATCCCGACGCGCCTCGAGTCTTATCTCTTTCGTCACCCTATCACTAAAATCATCTGGCTGATCTTACATCCGGTTATTCACGCGCTGCGACCTTTCTACAAGAGCCCAAAGCCGGTAACCGGTTGGGAGCTTATCAACAACGCCATTCAGTTAGTGGTGGATCTTGCGATCCTTAAAATATTCGGCATCAAGTCGCTCGTCTATTGTCTTTTCGGTACCTTATTCGGCTTGGGGCTACATCCTCTTGCCGGTCATTTCATTTCGGAGCATTACGTCTTCAACGAAACCGGTCAGGCGACCATGAGTTATTACGGTCCACTGAATTTTATCCTTTTCAACGTGGGCTACCACATAGAGCACCACGATTTCCCCTACATCCCTTATAATAAGTTACCGGAAGTTGAAAGACTGGCCCCGGAGTTCTATCAGCAGCCCTATCACACGTCCTGGGTCAAGGTGCTCTGGGATTTTATATTTGACCCCTATCACGGCCCCCAGGCTCGGTCCGTCGGGTATCACGTGAAACCGAGCCCTACGAATGGTCACGTGACTTCCAATGTAAACCATGACGTCATCGCCAATGGCGCTTCTAAAACAAACGACCATGACGTCATCGCGAATGGAGGTTCTAAAAGAAACGGTCATAACGTCATCGCTAATGGCTCTTCTAAAAGACACGGATATAACGTCATCGCTAATGGCTTTTTAAAAGCCAACGGACATGACGACGTCGCTAAAGCCGCTTCTAAAACAAACGGACGTATTACGAGAGATGGACACGTTCCCAATAGCAAGGAAAAGCCGAATTAGAGGGAAAGAAATACCATATCGTATTTATTTGTAATATCATATTTTGTAATTTAAGTCTCTGCTTTCAATGCTCAGCCTTAACACACTTACAGGGCGAGAGTTGATTTCATTAGCCCCAGAGCTGTATTTATTTCAGTGTGTGTGTTTTTTTTGTATGTGTACGTTTGTAAAAGAATGTTTGCATTTGTATCCTAGTACGGGTATAATTATACATATTAATGTATTTCGAAATTTAAATAATTTGAAAAAAAAACAGAAAAAAAACAGTGAGCTACATTTTGAATACCACGTGAAATTTGCTGTTCGGTAACTTTTTTAAAAAGAAATCTTCCGCCGTTATGTGCATGTCCGAATTTGCTGTCTATCCGAATGTATTTCATTTCGAATTGTATTCACTTGTATTGCGCCAAACTCTGCTAACAGTGTACATTTATACCCGTCCATGAATATGAGTATGTTCTACAGTGTCATAAGAAACTGCCATATTTACATTTTTGTAGATTTATTTATTGTGTATTATCCTCGTGATTTAAAATGTCGCCATTAACACAAACTTTGTGTAGTAATACATTTACATGCAAAACATAGTACTTTGCTGTAAGTAGTATAAATGTTATGTAATTAAATAAGTATGTCGTTAAAATTGTCGCAATGAACACAAACTCTGCGTAGAAATACATTTACATGTAACAAATAGTACCTTGCGTAGTTAAATGCTGTAATAATTATAAATGTTATTTTGATACGCACTGTTGTTCATATTTCACTTTTAAATATCATGATGTCTGTCTGTCTGTCTGTCTGTTGTCTGTCTGTCTGTCTGTCTGTCTGTCTGTCTGTCTGTCTGTCTGTCTGTCTGTCTGTCTGTCTGTCTGTCTGTCTGTCTGTCTGTCTGTCTGTCTGTCTGTCTGTCTGTCTGTCTGCCTGCCTGCCTGCCTGCCTGCCTGTCTGTCTGTCTGTCTGTCTGTCTGTCTGTCTGTCTGTCTGTCCGTCCGTCTGTCTGTGATCCTCAAGCATACCCCGTTTTGGCTCCATCACATTCTTAACACTTAACAATGTGACAAATGAAAGGTGTGTGAAAAATATGCTTTGTGAAAAATATAATCCTGCAATGCTGACTGACTGTATTGTGAGCTGACTGTATGTGTGCTAGTAAAACAATGCAAAATTATTATACATTATAGTTACATGTCCATCTGTCTGATATTGTAAAAGGTGTTGTTGAAATATATGTTTAAATTATATTATTTTAGTAGATATTTATTTCTCTTTGACAAAGAACGACGAGTAACGATAACTATTTTACAACAATTTATTATTTTAGTACACGTTTATTTCTTTTTTACAAAACACGATGCGGAATGATAACCGTGCTACAACAAAGTTGAATCAATATACTCTGGAACAGCTGTTTTATTTGTCGAAATAATATAAGAGTTAAGAACACCAATGTATTACACATGTCCATCATATATATATGTAGCGCTATAATTTCTATAATATTGCTACGCATTTAGTGCACATCATATACATGTCGTTGCTTTGTAGTAACAGCAGTCGTTAAAACTACAGTGCAACTATATTTAAGTGTAAAAAGTTTCTTTAAGAAAAATTATTTTAAGGACTTATGAGCCGAGTGTTGTTAAAACTATAGTGCAACTATTTCTAAGTGTAATACGTTTCTTTACGAACAGTTATTTTTAGGACTAATGAGCTGAGGTGTATGTAGTTTTAGTTAATGCCAAATTGTTTAAATGAGGCGTGTCGTGGGAAAACCGGGCGTAATGCATGTGCGTAAAGTGTCGTCCAGGATAAGCCTGTGCGGACTGCACAGGCTGATCCGGGATGACACTTTACGCACATGCATTAAGCTCGGTTTCCCCACGACACGCCTCAAATTATTTACATTTTATACCTCAGTGTTTTATAGGTTGGATAATTATGTTCATGTTTAGAAATGAATATAGATTTTGCTACTGTTTTATTAGCCATATTTTCATGTGTTGAAGTAGTGTTGTAATGTTAGGTAAAATCTAAGGTAAAAATGTTGGTTTATAGATAACTGTTTTACATTTTAAATAAGAGCATTGGATTTATAACATTGTTGGCAAATGTGCGAATATGTGATATTTGTACAAGTCCCAAAACATAATTATATATGTGGATACTGTGTGATTCGTGGAAATGTTTTACAAATCTTAGACATATTTTATATAATTTACATGTACAATTACGTGCATTTTACACCAATATTGTGTACTCAAAACAATGTATTTTTGTGTATTTACATACAGGCCTATATAATTTATATAACAATGATTTTATGAGTCAAATACCCTATATTCCCTAATAAACGCCCCGCCCTAATAAAAGCCCACCTCCCAATTTTTAGTAACGCCCTATCTCCAGGACCTCCATGGCTAATTAATGCCCTTACGTTGCATTAAACACTCAATGCAAATGTTTCCACAATGAGCTACACAGTCATATAATAATGTTTTCCACCTACTGATATATATATGACAGAACACCAAGAACTGGATACATATTAAACGCCCCACGTTGGGAATAGGTAAAGCCCCTCGGGGGCGTTTATTCGGGAATATACGGTATTACAGTGTTTACATTCCGTGCTATTATGATACGCGTATACAATGCAGTCACTTGTATCTGTATCGTAACATTATTGACATATCGCTTGAAATAAAGAAACTGGTTCTCAAATATGTTGTCATTTGTGAATTGGGTATGTGTCTGTCCTTACTGTGTATACATACGCGTTTCCATATCAATTATTGTATGAATAAGTGTGTGGACAGGACCAACACCACGAAATCACCATCATTGCCACTACCACCATCACTGTCATCAACACCACCACCATCAGAACCACTGCAACTACCAGCATTAACATCGCCACAACTGCCTCCAGCACCACCACCACTTCCACTACAATCATTACTATCAACATCACCATCAGCCTTACTACCACTACTACCATTGCAATCATCACTGCCAGCACCACCTCTACCATAACCATCATCACCATCAATACCCTCACCACTACTCCCACTACCATCACCACATCACCACCACCGCCACTACTACCCTTATCACAACCACAATCGCCATCACCATCAACACCACCTCCACTACCATTACCATTATCACCACCACCATCATCATCAAAATTACCACCACCACTACCATAATCACCACCACCATCACTACCACCACAACCACCACCATCGCCATCACCACCACCAACCTCACCACTACCATCATCATTACCCCATCACCATCATCACTACCACTACCACCATCACAACCACAATCACCACCATCGACATCACCACCAACAACATCACCACTACCAACACCAGCACCACCACCATAGTCGCCATCACCACCACCAACATCACCGCCAACATCCCCACTGCCATCAACATGACCCCAACACCACCATCACTACCATCAACACCATCACCACCAGTGAGTTGAAAACTTAAAAACAACACGAATCTGTGTTTGATAAACTCACGTGCACCCGGTTGGTGCTGGATAGCCCATTTCTTAGTCCAAATTTGGTCAAGGTCAAAGTGAGGTTGGGTGATATGGGTGGGTTGGGAACGGTCATAAGTAACAACTTTGTCAATATCCAAGTGTTGTAGTAAGCGGTGTTGGTGCTAGACGAAACGGTAAAATTTAGTTAACCAATAAATTGCACTTTTGAATTATTGTAAGTCCAAATTAGGTCAAGCTCAAGGTTAAAGTGAGGTTGCGTGATATGGGTGGTTGGGGAGGGTCATAAGCAACAACTGTGCAAGTATCTAAGTGTTGTAGCAAGCGGTGTTGGTGCTAGATGAAGTGGTAAAATCTAGTTAACCAAGAAACAACCCATTTGGATTATTCTAAGTGCAAATTAGGTCAAGGGTTTAACCCCTTTGAATTATTCTAAGTGCAAAGTAGGTCAAGGTCAAAGTGAGGTTGGGTGATATGGGTGGATAGAGAATGGTCATAAGCAACAACATTGTAAGTATCCAAGTGTTGTAGTAAGCGGTGTTGGTGCTAGACGAAACGGTAAAATCTACTTAACCTTGTCACGGAAAGGACAATCTCTATATGCCTATCGCATCAAGATGCCGGGGCATATAAACAAGGAATAAAGCATCAGTGGAAGAAAATGTTGGTTGATTGTTTTTGTAATTACACGTAACACAGCCACGCGTCACATACACGTAACACAACCACGTGTAATCAGGCGCGTCGGAAGGCTCTACGTTGAGAAAAAAAATTCGAAAATCTGTATTGAATATGCAACGTACAAGGCATATGCAACGTGTGATAACATTGCTTATTATTCAGATACTAGTGAAAGAACAGTGATGACTTTTGTCCTTCAAGATTTAAAGGGACTTGTTCACAGATTTTCATTTTTTTTTTAAATATGCCATTTAATGTCTTAGCTTAGGGTTAAGACATTATGGTTCTAACTCGGGACCTCCGGATTAAAAGTCTATCGCCTTAACCACTCGGCCATACCGACTTCTAAATGTCAACGTGCATTATTTACTTTATGTAAGTGTTCCACGTGATGTCAACAGTTTCACCGAAAACAACAGAAACACTCCAAATTATTCCATCGTTTAGCGTTACAAACGCTTTATAATTTTATCAATGTCAACTGATAATTACTCATAAACGAAACGGTTTTTACAGAAAATTACGAATTCAATAGTGCTATGTTGCTCCCTTGTATGCACTGTTCTTTTATTTTAAGAATCGGTGATACAGAGTTAAAAAATTGTCTGCATGGATACGTTCTATTTAAATATCAAATTTAAATGTTTGAATGAATTTAAGACCGAACGTGCATGAGGACTATCAACATGCTTACGACCTCCACCATGAGAGTTATGGTTTTGTTATCGTCGGTTTGATTGTTCGTTCGTTCTTTCGTTCGTCTGTTCGTTCGTTCATACTTTCGTTCGTTCGTTCGTTCTTTGTTCACTTCCCTAAAAAGTTATGAAAATATGCGCGTAATTTTTTCTGGGAAGGTTGGTGATAGATAAATGAACAAATGATTAGATTTTGGCGGTGACCCGGATAACCGTCTGGATCCAGGATTCTTTTTTTTTAATCTTAAAGCTAGATAGGACAAGTATGCAAACCTGAACGCAATTTGATACAGTGCGAACGCAGGAATTGTATAATAAAAGAAAAAGTGATATCGTGTTGTTCAATAATAAAATTAGAGGCGTGTCGTGGGAAACCCGGGTTTAATGCATATGCGTGAAGTGTCGTCCCGGATCAGCCTGTGCAGTCCGCACAGGCTAATCCGGAACGACACTTTCCGCCTACAGTGGATATATGTTTAGAAGAGACTTCCTTGAAACAGAAAATACCATAAAGGGGAAAGTGTCGTCCTGGATCAGCCTTTGCGGACTGCACAGGCTGATCCGGACCGACACTTCACGCACATGCATTGAGGCTTTTAAGCCCGGGTATCCCATGACACGCATATTATGTAAACACCAGCCATGTCACCAAATCTTAAATTGAATTATACATTTCAAAGCGCATACAAAGCGGATGCTTGTGTATTTTTAATTTAGTCAAATGTGAATTCTCATCAGTTATCAAACAGTTAATTTGACCTCTTAATGAATGCACCTGAAAAAACACTATTTTAATTATAACTCATAGGGCCATTTAGCTTCATCTATTTTATTGAATGTATGAATCTTATAATGTGGATGTTTCACGTGTTTTCAAGCAAAACAACAAGAAAAAGCTGTCATGGTAAATAAACACTGCAACATGCAGACGCGAATGGAATGAAAAGGGAACATTATAATTTGTTGGATTTGTATTTTCCTGTGTGCATAGTCAGGTATAAACATATACAATATAAGATACTGGTGTCACTAAATTTGTCCATAAACAGCGTCAAAATTTCAAGCATTACAATTTTCCTCCACACAGATTATTGTAAAATAATAGTATTAATTTTTGTCGAATCGTCTCAATATTTTACGAATTGAATCTAACGAACAATACTATTATCGGAATCAAATTATGTGAAATTCGCCTAACTTCTTACATATTTTACAGTGTATCCATGTTGACCAATTATTTTTAACAAACATTTTTTAGTAAAACGTTACAATTTTCCTCCACACGCGTTTTAATGATTTGTATAAAAAAAACTACTAAGACAAATTCTATAAAATTGACTGTACATTTAAAAGACCAAAACACTATTATACTGGCGAAGAACGTAAATCCGGACAGTACTTAAATCCGGACACCTGAAAATAAATGTGTTTGTATGCTCTATACCAATACTTTTATTGTATTGAATGATGCACACGCCTGTTTCAGCAACATATGTCAAGTTTCAACAGAATCCATTTAATATCTGTACACTATTATACTGGCAAAGAACGTAAATCCGGACAGTACTTAAATCCGGACACCTGAAAATAAATGTGTTTGTATGCTCTATACCAATACTTTTATTGTATTGAATGATGCACACGCCTGTCTCAGCAACATATGTCAAGTTTCAACAGAATCCATTTAGTATCTGTACACATACTTACTTTTTTTTTATATCTTTCTTTCAAATGTAAATATTTGCACGCTGGGGATTGAAATCAAAACAGTATCTCCGATAAATAAGGCTTTATAGGGAAAATTTTGAAAGTAAACACCAGAAAAAAAGTCAACAAAGGAAGAAAAACAAGAAATCTGACAAACAATGTGTAGTTTAATGTTTATTTCTATTCTATTTGTTTACATTTAACATATTTAAAAAAGTCGCCATAACAGTCCATTTTGAGTCAAATTTAGTGCTGTATGCAGCAGCCCCCGACAGCTTATTGAACCTTTTCTTGGGCGGACTTTTATTCATTTGCAGACGACAACAAAATTGACCGAGTAACAAATAACGTCGACACTGCATGTTTATTAACTTCCCGACCACATTCGGAACCAATAAAATTAAAGCTCCTCATACAAGCCATAAATTGATTGTATAACGAATAGTTACGTAACCTCTGCTCGATTCTACCTTGCAGTAGTCGATTAAAATAAAGTCAGAACGGCTTAAAATCGTCATAAATACAGTTTATGAACCAAAACTTGACAAAAGCGTGAGAAACGCCAAGTTAAGCGCGAGGGCGTGATTCGATGACTAAAAACGTGATTCTCACGCTGAAATCGTGAGACTTGACAGGTCTGTCTCCATCCATATTTCGGTACGTGTTACAGGCCTTTTTTAAACGCCTGTTGCTTTTACAAAGCAGATTTGTTTAACTTTATATTTTTGTTTGATGCAATTATCCAAAATCGTCCAAAAACCAGCAAATGTGTCCGGATTTACGTACTTCGCCAGTATATTTCAATTTGTATGACGATAGGATAAAGAATAATCATATAAAAAGCGCTTACCATTTTAGCTACCGTTGATTTTTCTCGTATTTTTTTTTTCAATCTTACATGTTTACCACGAATCTTTGAACCGCCAATATAGGAATCTATTTGAACGTTCGAATATATCTGGTCAGTAATTAAAATGACGTTATTTCCGTAATGTCGGGCAGTGTTTTCCCGGGTAAAATATTACATAAAATAATTATAGCCCGAGTACAAAAAGAAATATGGTGCATCTATCTGTTACATCTTACACGAAGTTGTCTCTGTGTTTTGTCTTTCTTTTCAAGTTGTATTAAATATTCTATCAATCATAAGAACATTTATACGACATTAATCCGCATTTCATTACAAAGAAATCGATCTATAGTACTTTACCAGTATTAGATGCATTAATTTTACAAATCTACAATTTGTATATGGGGTAGGCTTATTTTTACGTTGTACCGGGTTAGCTTGCGCGACGTCAATGTGTTGTTCCATTTTTTTTGTAATTCCACTGAAAAATATCGGGTCGTTAAAAGTATAAAAAGGGGCATAATTCTGCTTAAATGCTGGTCAGAGTTATGGGCCTTGGTCAGTGACATTACATAATTACCCCGACAGCATGTGTGAAGTTTATATTGAATATCTGTAGTAGTAACAGAGATATATAGGCTCTGACACGAGTTGTCATTTCATACCATATTTTATTAACGAGTTCATGAATTTTGTTAGTAAGCGACGACAACGACAACGAGTGTCAGATCTTTTTTATCACATGCTTTTAAACGAAAAAACCCCGTCTAATTTTACCAAAACATGTTGATAAGTCCTAAACGTTGTGTATTGGCATGACGTCATTTCATGCTGACGACGTCATTTGACCAAAATAACGTCATGCGATTGGTCAGTCAAAGAATATCTAGCCAATGAAAACATTCAGAATGTTATCTTACACATGTGTAATGGTTGTATTACCCGGGAGACAAGGTATAGTATGTGATAAATGTACTTGTTGCACGCAAACCTTAACAAGAGCTTTACGCCGACGCCGACACACGGATGAGTAGTATAGCTCGGAGTATTCAGTGTATAGTCGAGCTAAAAATCAACAAACTCTGGCCTCAGTTTCTAAATTATCGAGAGTAATTTACACGGTCACCATTATTGGCTCCATGTGCCAAAGTTTGACCTTTGAGTATAACGCCTATTTTGCAATTCTACACGTGGTCGACATGCTCTTCGCCGATTTCGCAATTTTATATGATAAACGAATAATTATAACATGACACATGCAGAGTTTTC
The DNA here is from genome assembly GCA_027627225.1 of Congeria kusceri. Taxonomy (NCBI): domain Eukaryota; kingdom Metazoa; phylum Mollusca; class Bivalvia; order Myida; family Dreissenidae; genus Congeria; species Congeria kusceri. Next base: position 44,535,729 of record CM051034.1, on the reverse strand, counting down.
TATAGACAAAGAACACAATTCACCGTTGTTAAACTACCAATAAACAACCCGCAAAAAAGTTCCGAAACTGTAAAATAAAGTTCGTATTGTTATTGCAGAAAATGTTGTCGTCATGTTAGAATCGAGCTAATTTTCGGATTATCGTTGTTTATCGGCTAATAAACACCGATCTGTCGTTCTAATGCGGCATATAAACAACTCGGACTTACGCCGCCGTTACTGAATTCATACGCATCAAAACTCCAAATCGTTGTTTATTAGCCGATAAAAACTCTAAATCGAACATCGTTTCCTAAGTTTGGTCTTGTTGACTATGTTAGAAACAAGTTTTTAATCAACATTGCCAAAACATGTACAATAATGTACAATATTTTCAGTATACAAATGCACAAATCAAGTTAGTAGCTACGAAAATGATTCCGATGTTACCATACTTTTTAAAAATTAATGATAATAATAAAGTGAAAGCTGTAACACAAAACTCATAGGCTCGTATTTTGGAAGGTACTTACTATTGTCAAATAAATATAAATAAATATTCAATTCAAATAACCATGATCTAAATGATTTCAGTTTTATGACTATAGATGTCGTAGAAAATGACATGGAAAGGCTTTTAAAAGAAACGTATTGGATACATACATTGGAAACTAAACATCCTAAGGGACTTAATTCAAATTTTTTGAATACTATTTAATTTTGAAAACAATTGTTTTTCAATGAACAATATTTTATAGTTCTATTTACTTAGTACTATATATGTCTTGTTTCTTAATTACTGTTTCATGGATTCCTAAAACTTTTCATAATAAATGGTGCAGTTTGTTACTGCTTTTTATAATATTTTGCCTTTTAAAACAGTAATTTACAGTGATTTTGTATCAATTATGATCCTGCATTCTATTTAGTATATGTTCAATAAGTAATGCATTTAGTAAATAATATATTTAATAATACATTTTATTAATTTTAATATAAGCTTGTACTTTTACATAGTTGTATTGTGAAACTTATGTAACTATTGTATATAGATAATTATAAGTGAAAAAGTACGCCAAAAATGACTTTACGTAACGTGACGTCATAGGGTCATAATGTATTTTGTTTATATTCATACCTGATGAGGACTATTAAAGTCGAAACGCGTTGTGAATTGGAGTTTGTCCTTTTTCTTTTCATTCAAATATATATTTCTAACTCCAAATCCTGACTCCGCGCCTGATACTGAATATTAATCGCGTGTTAAAATTCTTCAGCAATTTATGCAAAACGGCATCGGTGGTAGATCTATTTAGGAGTTAGTTTTTTATTATATGCTTTTCAGTGAAATATCGAAGTTTATTGGTGGAATAATTTTGTTTTATTATATACCTATAGATAATCTGACTCAAATACTGGTGTATTTTCGGTATAAAATACAATTGGCCAGATAGAATTTCCGTATTTCACACTGTGAAATAATTTTCCGTATTCAACGGCTGGAAAAAACGGACTACTTTTACGTTCGTTGAGTATCGTATATTTCCGTAACATTCCGAGCGACATTGGGAAATGACCCCTACGGGCTCGTGGAATACAGCGTTACACAATCAACTCGAGCGATACAAGCCACCGGAACACCACAGTCATGTAATATTCCCTATTTATTTCGTGATCATGAGTTGGTAAAATTAGAAGCCTTTTTTTTAAAATTCGACCAGGAAATTCGTTAGCTAGCTCGCCAAAGGCTCGCTTACTAACAAAATTCCTGTACTCGTTTAATAAAATATGATATGAAATGACAACTCGTGTCATATCCTAATATATCTGTAATAATAAATCTACATGTAGACACGACTGCGTTGTATAGAACCGTTCTAACACAGACCCGCGTAAAGTCGCAGAAAATGCAGCGTGGGTAATCGGAAAGCAACATTTTTGAAACACAAATTTTGGAAGATGTTTGCATTTTCTACATGAAACGAATATCCCCAAAGAACGTTTATATTAAATAGAATATTTTACTATAAAAGCTAGCAACAGTTAAATTACACGCCTATCCTAACAGAAGAAGACGAAAGAACATGGTGAGAGCATCAGAAGACAAATCAAAGCATTTACAGAAGAGTTCTGAACGTCAACATGTAAAAAGAAAATATCATACTATTGCTGCTGTAGAAAGAAAAATGTACATATAATGTCATTTTGTAAACCTCTTACCGGCAAGCTTAAAGTTTGCAAGGCGACGAGGATGTTGATGGTGAAGCTTATGATGGATGATGATGATGATGATGGTGTTGATGATGATGATGATGTTGATGATGATGGTGTTGATGATGATGATGATGATGATGATGATGATGTTGATGATGATGATGATGATGGTGTTGATGATGATGGTGATGATGGTGTTGATGATGATGATGATGATGGTGTTGATGATGATGGTGATGATGGTGTTGATGATGATGGTGATGATGGTGTTGATGATTATGATGATGGTGTTGATGATGATGGTGATGATGGTGTTGATGATGATGGTGATGGTGTTGATGATGATGGTGATGATGGTGTTGATGATGATGGTGATGATGGTGTTGATGATGATGGTGATGATGGTGTTGATGATTATGATGGTGTTCATGATGATGGTGATGATGATGATGATGATGATGATGATGATGATGATGATGATGGTGATGATGGTGTTGATGATTATGATGATGGTGTTGATGATGATGGTGATGATGGTGTTGGTGATGATGATGATGGTTTTGATGATGATGGTGATGATGGTGTTGATGATGATGGTGATGATGGTGTTGATGATTATGATTATGGTGTTGATGATGATGGTGATGATGGTGTTGATGATGGTGATGATGGTGTTGATGATGATGGTGATGATGGTGTTGATGATGATGATTATGATGATGATGATGATGATGATGGTGTTGATGATGGTGTTGATGATGATGATGATGATGATGGTGTTGATGATGATGATAATGATGGTGTTGATGATGATGATGATGATGGTGTTGATGCTGATGATAATGATAATGATTATGATGATAATGATGATGGTGGCTGTGGTGATGAGAAAATGGTGCTTAATTGTTTTCGAGAAGAGGATTGTATTAGGATTATATAACATTTTGAATGCGAACAACTTTCCTGTCATAAATTATGGATCCTTAATTTTACAGAAAATAAGCAAGGCTGTACATGCGTTTCACAACAATCAAGATTAAATGACGGTAAGACACTTATGCGATGAATAATGCACGACATTTTCACAAATCCGCCATGAGTTGCCTGCTATCGGACAATCTATGAAAGGAGGGAACGCTTTGTTGACGTAGTTGCTATGGCAACGATCGACCGCTCGTCATTGCTCGTTTCACGTGTCAGTCTTCATAATTAAGTGACGAGTGTCACGTAGTAGCAAAATGACATTAAAAATTACTGATATTTACATAATAATTGTATACCTACTTATACGTATATATATATATATTTAAAAAAAAACACATATATATATATTCCATTAAGTGTTTTCTTAAATTCTTAAAATAATATCAAACAATTAAAAATAATGTATGTTACAGCAATGTAAATATATAATTATTAGTTTAGTACGTATTTTATACTATAAATGACAAATACATGATTTATGAATACATTGTAGCTCATCTCAATTTAACTTCATTACACACACACACACACACACACACACACACACACACACACACACACACACACACACACACACACACACACACACACACACACACACACACACACACACACACACACACACACACACACACACACACACACACACACACACACACACACACACACACACACACACACACACACACACACACACACACACACACACACACACACACACACACACACACACACACACACACACACACACACACAACAGGGTCCGTCCTAACCAAACGGTACTGTCATTCAATACAAAAATAATGCACAAAATTGATCAAACTGATTGTGCATCATGTATCAAAACTAAATATCAATTAAAATAATAAAAACAATGACCATACACTTGTCGCATTGAATTCGGTTCTGTCCAATTGTCACAAAAATGACAAGAGAACATCTGGGCGGGTATTCACAAAGACCCTAAGAAAAATCTTAACTTAAGCTGTACTTAGGTGAACATTTGAGATCAACGTTTCTATGTGAAATTCAATCATCTTTGTTAATAAAGGGTACGATACTACACATCTAAGAAACATTTACTAGTGCAATAAAACCACTATAAAGTGTCTTATGTTATTTATTACCTACATTACTTCGTACCTTATTATTACAATTTTTATGTGAAAATTTACAGCGAAAACGTATTTCACACCAATAATAAATGAACTCGTTTAGTTATCATGTATGCAAGTTCATGAAGTTAATACGATATACAACAGTTTTTGGCATGGATATGACGTACGCATCAAATAAAGCAGCTTCTCCAATACGTATATTGCAAGTAAATTGAGCTAATAAGATCTAGAACTGCAGTTTCGAGGTAACCGTGATGTACATGTATGTGTATTCTGTAAGACTGGTTTGGTGTTTTTTAAACGGATATGGTTACAGATTATAGCGATCTTTGAAAATGCGTGTTTTATACGCTATGGAAGTGTTTTAAATAATATCAACGAAAGGAACAGTTATGAAATTACACGTTCTTCATTTACAAAGGTGTCGGGCCCGGCTAGCTCAGTTGGTAGAGCGCTAGACTGTCAATCCGGGGATCGTGAGTCCGAACCCCAGCCCGGCCACATAACTTGTGTGGGCATTGGTCATGAAATTATTTCTACGGCCATTCTCCCCTATCTCTGATTCAAGTAGGGCAGTTGTCAGTTACTGGCATAGGTATGTGCACTTAGTACTGGTAAACCGCTTAGATCGGCTAAGCTTGCCCAGGAAAAGTGTGAGTAGGTTAACTGACCGCCGTGATATGACTGAAATACTGTTAAAAACGGCGAAATATACAAACAAACAAACATTTACAAAGGTTTTATAACGAGCCCGCATACTTGACTTCAATTTATTATGCTAACATGACATACGCAGAACTTTCTATAGACAAAGAACACAATCTTCCGTTGTTAAATCGCCAATAAACAACTCAGAAAAAAAGTTCAGAAACTCTAAAATATAGTTCGCATTTTAATTGCAGACTTTAATGTCAGATCAAGTTAGCAGCAAAATAATTTTCGCATTACCGCTGTTTATCTGTAAATAAACAATTATTTGTAAAACGCCCTCGTGGTTTCATTCCTACGCATCAGAACTCCAAGCCGTTGTTTATTAGCCGATAAACCACGATAAATAGAAAATTATTTCTTAAATAACACATTTTGTTCTGAATAAACCACTGCCTTGAAGTACTGATTTTTGCACCGCTCTTGTTGCGTATGGAGATTTCACAACCCTTGTGTCTATCGTACGGATTTTAAAATGAACATATTTATAACACTTTTCTACCTTTTAGTTATATTAGCTCATCATGTGAAAACAGTTTACGAATTTGGAAGCAAATATTTGAACAGCCTTTAAAACACGTTCACACAGCTGCGTAGCCGCATTCTTATTTGACACACGATATAACGTCAACACTTGAAACCCACACGAACGTGTCTCCTAGAGTGGAGGAAAATAGGTTTACACGATTAAAATGTTTGCAGACATTTACACAGCGAACTAATACAAGTGGTTGTAGCAGAAATCAAAACGCTGGCATTCAACGTAAAAATAATGCAAAATATTGAGCAAACTGATTGTGCGATGTGTGGCAATACTGGATATCAATTTCATTAAATTAAAAGCCGGGTCCGGCTAGCTCATTTGGTAGAGCGCTGGACTCTCAATCCGGGGATCGTGAGTTTGAGCCCAAGCCAGGCCACATAACTTGTGTGGGGATTGGTCATTAACTAATTTCTACGGCCATTATCCCCCTATACTTTTGATTCAAGTACGGCAGTTGTCAGTTACTGGCACAAGTATGTGCACTTGGTACTGGTAAACCGCTTAGATCGGCTAAGCTTGCCCAGGAAAAGTGTAAGTAGGTTAACTGACAGCCGTCATATGACTAAAAGACTTTTGAATGCGGCGAAAAATCCAACCAAACAAATTTAATAAAAATGACCATACACTTGCCGCTTTAAATTCTGTTCCGTCCGACTGCCACCAAAATGAGACCTTGAGTCGATCTGGCGATACAATACAACAATTATATGTGTCTAATTTTATTTATTACCTACCTAACTTAGCGTCGCCAGCATGTATATTGCAGGTAAATGAAGTTAATGAACAGTTTAGATGCAGACATGATACCAGCCAATTAAACTACCGTAGCGTCGTCAGCATGTGTATTGCAGGTAAATGAAGTTAATGAACAGTTTAGATGCAGACATGATACCAGCCAATTAAACTACCGTAGCGTCGTCAGCATGTGTATTGCAGGTAAATGAAGTTAATGGACACATGTATAACTGCAGTTTAGATGTAGACATGATACCAACGAATTAAACTACCGTAGAGTCGCCAGCACATGCTACATATATTGCAAGTAAATTAAGTTTAATAATATGAACTTAAATAACATTTATTTCTATATGAAATTTGGCGGTGTTACAAAAGAGCAATTTCCACTCCGCATACATTTGCTGCTGTTTTGTACAGCACACACTATTTTTACACCGCTTATTTTACTTTAAAGAAAAAGCGTAAACAGAGGTTTTATCACACATACTATTGCACTCGCCTTATAGAATTAATGTTAAGTTTCCAGCCGGCTCTTGAAGTACTGATTTTTGTACCGCTCCTAAGCGAAACTGTTACGAATGGATATTTCAAAACAATAAGTCCAAAACCAGGGGCGTAACCAGGCAAGCTAATATGCGCACGTGCGTATCAATCATAAAGTTTCTGTGGAGATGAAGTGTGATAAAAAAAATGAAAAATACTTTTAAAAAGGGGTTTAGTCGTGGCATCAGCAATATTCCTCTGATATTAATGAATTTCAGAAAACAAATTTGCGTCACCTATTCAAACCTGCTTATGCTGTACGTCTAGGTACGCCCCTGAACGGATTTCAAAATGTATTTATTTATAACACAAACACGTGTGTACATGTTGTAATATTAGCTCATCATTTGAAAACCAACATTTGAACAACCTTTAAAACACGTCCAAACAGCCGCATAGCTTCATCCTCATTTGACACATGATAAAACGCCGACCCTTGAAAACCCTACGAGCGCGTCTTCTAGAGTGGAGGCAAATAGGTTTTAGCGATTAACATGTTTGTCTGACATTGACATAGCAATTTGATAAAAGTGGTAATTGCAAACAAAATGACTGAAAGTGAGAGGGAAGGACTGTGATTCTTTAATACTGTAAATTCATTTTATTTTGCGGTGTCTTTACTTCGCCCATTCTCGATATAAAAAAAACGGCTACTTCGCATGGTCTTAAATTCGTAAATGTTTTTTTCTTTCATGTACTAGTATATATTATAAGTATAATATACCCATTTTCTGTCGTTTACGTCCGTTGAGGCCTGAAAATTTTCACACCTGTGAAGAATGAGCTTCTATTTTTTACAGATGTGAAAAATATTATTTGTGAAAAAGATGGTCCTACAGTGCTTTACCACTGATGCTTTACGAAAGTCATTGGGATTGTTGTTTCAGTATGTTACAACCTTATTATAGCAATTAAATTAACTCACAAAAGATCACTTCAAATAAATAAATTTATATCGCTTGCTCTACAACTGTCAAGGAAAATACAATTTTAATGGCTGTTAATCGATTTCGTGTTTGAAGCCTCCTTTGACGCACCAGTTCGGTACGGTCATGGAAAAAAGAGCATTCACCAATGAGAGCGTTCCGTGTTCTATTATGACAAACAATCACGAAAGCTGAAGTTCAATCAGTAATCTATTGATGTTGTTTAGGTTTTCTGTTGATGGATGCGTGCTAACATGCAAAGGTACGTCAGTACTTTAATGCAGCAATGACAATCTTGCCACACCTCGGTTTATTTGAATGAGATTTTATTCAGATTTGAACCATTGCAAATGTGCCATAGAAACAACACTGAAAAAACATTGAATTTCGTTGAAACTGTGTTTTAATTTACTATTGTAGATGTTGTTTCTTCCAGATTTCTTTTCTGCTAAATTTCTTCCATTGAAATTATTTTTGCTATTAAAGGAAGCATCTAACCGTGACCACTTTCCCACATGAAGTGTTGCACTTAATATTGTTTGTGTATTTTTGTTTGCTTTTTGTGTTTATATATGCTCACACGTTATTACAAAATATTTATGTCTTGTAATCTGTGAAACAAATAAAGAATTGTTCTGTTCTGTTCAATATTAAAATTTATTTATTATTATTCTCTCGAAATGCACATCTCTTTAAGACGTAAGCACGCCCTTTCCTAAAAGTGTTATCATACTAGTGGGAGAGCGGCCGGCTGGCCCAGGGGCATTTGACTCATTTTATTTTTGGGGTCTAATTCCTCACCCTCACCTCAATATACACAACAAAACATATCAACACGATTAAAACTGGGTTCACCGCCTTGGAATGGTCGGTGGAACCCATTGGGAGTTAAAGTCGGTTTGGCGGTCACCAAACTAAGATTGGCCCAGCAGTACAGTAACGTATAAGACAGTGATAGACAATAATTAACTAACATCGAAGCATCGAAGCGATAATACAACATTTAGTTTACCTTTACTTACTAACGTACAATTTAATTACTCAAGGGTTGGATATAATCAATAGAAAAAAACACAATATTTTTAAGACGCAGTTTGTTAATGAAATAGAAAATAAAATACATTGTTTTATAATATCCAGAAAACCTGTTTAGACTTAAGTAAATGAAAAAGAAAATGAAATATAGTATTATTATATTATATATATATTGTTTAATATAAATGCAAGACATAAATTCACCAAAGCCTCGACAACAACGAGATCAAACAAGGACATGTAAAATTAATAGTAAATTTGCTGGAAATGACTTTAGTTGTTCCATAATTACCCAACAACAATTGTCTCGTCTGAAGTTGTCTCATAAATGAGTTCTGGTAATAAACGACTCTAACGCACGCACGAGTCATTATACAAGTAAAAACATTGATTCGAAGCATCAAAGGGCGCCGTAATATATCTATGAAGAAGGCAATTGATTTCTACATCTTATCACAAATAATAAGTGTCCAGCGATGTGTAACAAAAGATGGCCAAATTAAGTCAGAGTCGCAAAACAAACGATTTAATATGATACAGTAATATTTTCAAAAACAGTCATTTGATCACGTATATGCACAGAACTGGATTAGATAAGAAAAAACTACTTTACCTTTATAATAAAAAAAAAAGTTTTATTTAAAAAGTCCGACATTTTAAAACAAGATGAATGTTTTAAACCAACAATTCAGCATTAAAAGGAACTGTTCACAGATTGACGAATTGACAATTTTTCAACTTTTTGTCACCGATTCCAAAAATAAAAGAACAGTGTATACGAGGGAGCAAAATAACACTACTGACTTAGAAATATACTGTAAAACCGTTTTAGTTCGTGGGTAATTATCAGGTGAAATTGATAAAATTACAAAACGTTTGTAACGCTAAACGATGGAATAATTTGGAGTGTTTCTGTTGTTTTCGTTGAAACTGTTGACAACACATGGAACACAAACATAAAGTAAATAATACAGGGCGAAATATATAAGTCGGAATGGCCGAATGGTTAATACGGAGGACCCGGGTTCGAACCCCGATTGGACCTTTTTTTCTCTCTTTTTTTCTAAATAGTTTTCTTGTTATTATACTTGAGCCTTTTATTTCCGATGCTTAAATCTGTCACGTTAAGACATTTAATGGCATACTTCAAAAATGTGAAAATCTGTGAATAAGTCCCTTTTAAATTAGTATGCGCACACCACCATATATACACAAACACAAACTACGCACGTTAGCGGCTACGCAGCTGTATCAGTATCTGCTTCTAAGCTATTTTAGAACGATTGCCTACATATTACCTAGCCAATTAAGCGTTTTTAACCAATGATTCTTATTAACTTTATATAAGTATATATTGATATCAACTTTATCGGGTTGTTTTAATTTATGTCAATATGTCTGTTGTAAGATCGTACATGCACTCTTTAACTGATCAAGGTACGATTGCAGCCGTTGCTGGTGCAGACACAGTCGATACCACTTCAATTGCATATATTCCACATCATATATAGTTCTAGCTAGCATTGCCTAAGGTACATCATTAAGAATTCATGGACTGGTATTTACGCGTAGACGGTCGTCTGAAGATTAAAGTTCAGAGATGATCAAGAATAATTCAAGCTCCAATGCCATCGTGACAACATTCTATTAATAGCAGACACGTCACAGACACAGGACTTGGAGCGGATCCGTGGTCTAGTGGTAACGCACTGGAGTCACAACCCAGTGGCATGTCACAGGCCTTGGAGCGGATCCCTGGCCTAGTGGTAACGCACTGGTGTCACAACCCAGTGGCACGTCAAAGGTCTTGAAGCGGATCCGTGGCCTAGAGGTAACGCACTGGCGTCACAACCCAGTGGCACGTCAATGGCCTTGGAACGGATCCGTGGTTTAGTGGTAACGCACTGGCGTCACAACCCAGTGGCACGTCAAAGGCCTTGGAGCGGATCCGTGGTCTAGTGGTAACGCACTGGCGTCACAACCCAGTGGCACGTCAAAGGCCTTGGAGCGGATCCGTGGCCTAGAGGTAACGCACTGGCGTCACAACCCAGTGGCACGTCAAAGGCCTTGGAGCGGATCCGTGGTCTAGTGGTAACGCACTGGCGTCACAAACCAGTGGCAAGTCAAAGGCCTTGCAGAGGATCCCTGGTCTAGTGGTAACTTACTAGCGTCACAACCCAGTGGCACGTCACAGGCCTTATAGAGGATCCCTGGCCTAGTGGTAACGCACCGGCGTCACAACCCAGTGGCACGTCAAAGGCCTTGGAGCGGATCCGTGGTCTAGTAGTAACGCACTGGCATCACAACCCAGTGGCACGTCACAGGTCTTGTAGAGGATACGTGGTCTAGTGGTAACGCACTAGTGGCACAACCCAGTGGCACGTCACAGGCCTTGCAGAGGATCCCTGGTCTAGTGGTAACGCACTGGCGTCACAGCCCAGTGGCACGCCACAGGCCTTGTAGAGGATCCCTGGTCTAGTGGTAACGCACTGGCGTCACAACCCAGTGGCACGTCACAGGCCTTGGAGCGGATCCGTGGTTTAGTGGTAACGCACTGGCGTCACAACCCAGTGGCACGTCACAGGCCTTGGAGCGGATTCCTGGCCTAGTGGTAACGCACTGGCGTCACAACCCAGTGGCACATCAAAGGTCTTGAAGCGGATCCGTGGCCTTGAGCTAACGCACTGGCATCACAACCCAGTGGCACGTGAAAGGTCTTGGAGCGGATCCGTGGTTTAGTGGTAACGCACTGGCATTACAACCCAGTGGCACGTCAAAGGCCTTGGAGCGGATCCGTGGTCTAGTGGCACGTCAAAGGCCTTGTAGAGGATCCTGGTCTAGTGGTAACACACTAGCATCACAACCCAGTGGCACGTCACAGGCCTTGTAGAGGATCCCTGGTCTAGTGGTAACGCACTGGTGTCACAACCCAGTGGCACGTCAAAGGCCTTGGAGCGGATCCGTGGTCTAGTAGTAACGCACTGGCTTCACAACCCAGTGGCACGTCACAGGCCTTGGAGCGGATCTGTGGTCTAGTAGTAACTCACTGGCGTCACAACCCAGTGGCACGTCACAGGCCTAGTAGAGGATCCCTGGCCTAGTGGTAACGCACTGGTGTCACAACCCAGTGAGGCACGTCACAGGCCTAGTAGAGGATCCCTGGCCTAGTGGTAACGCACTGGCGTCACAACCCAGTGGCACGTCAAAGGCCTTGGAGCGGATCCGTGGTCTAGTGGTAATGCACTGGCGTCACAACCCAGTGGCATGTCACAGGCCTTGCAGAGGATCCCTGGTCTAGTGGTAACGCACTGGCGTTACAACCCAGTGGCACGTCACAGGCCTTGGAGCGGATCCATGGTCTAGTGGTAACGCACTGGCTTCACAACCCAGTGGCACGTCACAGGCCTTGTAGCGGATCCGTGGTCTAGTGGTAACACACTGGAATCACAACCCAGTGGTACATCATAGGCCTTGGAGCGGATCCGTGGTCTAGTGGTAACGCACTGGCATCACAACCCAGTGGCACGTCACAGGTCTTGTAGAGGATCCATGGTCTAGTGGTTACGCACTAGCGGCACAACCCAGTGGCACGTCACAGGCCTTGTAGAGGATCCCTGGTCTAGTGGTAACGCACTGGCGTCACAAACCAGTGGCACGTCACAGGCCTTGTAGAGGATCCCTGGTCTAGTGGTAACGCACTGGCGTCACAACCCAGTGGCACGTCAAAGGCCTTGGAGCGGATCCCTGGCCTATTGATAACGCACTGGCGTCACAACCCAGTGGCACGTCAAAGGGCTTGAAGCGGATCCGTGGCCTAGTGGTAACGCACTGGCGTCACAACCCAGTGGCACGTCAAAGGCCTTGGAGCAGATCCGTGGTTTAGTGGTAAAGCACTGGCGTCACAACCCAGTGGCACGTCAAAGGCCTTGGAGCGGATCCGTGGTCTAGTGGTAACGCACTGGCGTCACAACCCAGTGGCACGTCAAAGGCCTTGGAGCGGATCCGTGGTCTAGTAGTAACGCACTGGCGTCACAACCCAGTGGCACGTCACAGGCCTTGGAGCGGATCTGTGGTCTAGTAGTAACGCACTGGCGTCACAACCCAGTGGCACGTCACAGGCCTAGTAGAGTATCCCTGGCCTAGTGGTAACGCACTGGTGTTACAACCCAGTGGCATGTCACAGGCCTAGTAGAGGATCCCTGGCCTAGTGGTAACGCACTGGCATCACAACCCAGTGGCACGTCACAGGCCTTGGAGCGGATCCCTGGCCTAGTGGTAACGCACTGGTGTCACAACCCAGTGGCACATCACAGGCCTAGTAGAGGATCCCTGGCCTAGTGGTAACGCACTGGTGTCACAACCCAGTGGTAAGTTCGAGCCCCCCGCTAACTCGTCTTTCGTATGAGACGTTCAACTGAGGTCGAATGTACTAGGTTCTTAGGGTATCCTCTGGATGCAATCGAGCTAAAATCAATAGGTTTAAACTGATCCCAGTGTATTAAAAAAAAGTCACCTCATACACACAAATGCCTCTATACTATGACGGTTCACTAACAAACGTTCGCTTTTTCTGCACATACGCGACGGTAAAGGGGTGAAATAAACTTCTGAAAATAATCACTACAAGTACTTTTGTTAAAATCAAAGTTCTTCATTAAGCGAACGTTATCTGATTTAATGAAGTTAGTACACCTTTGACAGGCGTATTCTTTTATAATTGAGGCCTGTCGTGAGAAAACCGGGCTAAATGCATGTGCGTAAAGTCCGCACAGTCTAATCTGGGACAACACTTTCCGCCTACAGTGGATTTATGTTTAGAAGAAACTTCCTTGAAACAGGAAACGTCATAAAAGCGTAAAGTGCCTTCCTGGATTAGCCTGTGCGGACTGCACTGGCTAATCCGGGATTACACTTTACGCACATGCATAAAACCCGGTTTTCCCACAACACGTCTCATTATAGTTTTCATTTTTTCTGCAAGTGGTCAATGAGCCGGAAATTATATTTGACGATAGTTTTTAATTTGTTTGCAGGATTGAATTGGGCATGTGCAATTGTGATGCACGATGAGGTCCACATTCCGGCAGGGTTATTACAAGAACCTGGGTAGCCTGTGTAGAAACATGTTTGAACATGGTTAGCATCCGAAGAAGCATGTTTGAACATGGTCGCATGAGAAGAAGCATGTTTGAACCTGGGTAGCATGAGATAAAGCGTGGTTGAACCTGGGTTGCATGAAAAGAAGCATGTTTGAACCTAAGTAGCATGAGAAGAAGCATGTTTGAACTTGGGTAGCATGAGAAGAAACGTGTTTGAACCTGGGTAGAATGAGAAGAAGCACGTTTGAACTTGGGTAGCATGAGAACAAGAATGCTTGAACATTGCTAGCATGAGAAGAAGCGTCGTTAAACATGGGGAGCATGAGAACAAGCTTGTTTGAACCGGAGTAGCATGAGAAGGAACATGGTTGAACCTGAGTAGCATGAGCAGAAGCTTGTTTGAACCAGAGTAGCATGAGCAGAAGCTTGTTTGAACCAGAGTAGCACGAGTAGAAGCTTGTTTGAATCTGGGTAGCATGAGTAGAAGCACGTTTGAACCTGGGTAGCATGAGAAGAAGCATGTTTGAACCTGGGTAGCATGAGAAGAAGCATGTTTGAACCTTGGTAGCGTGAGAAGAAGCATGTTTGAACCTTGGTAGCGTGAGAAGTGTGGCTGAACCTGGATAACTTGAGATGAAGCGTGTTGAACAACCACTGCACTTACTTGACACTCATTGATGAGAGATTATAACGAAGCAATTTCAAGCCGGCTCCAGAGATTCTGACAATGAAGTCATTGGAATCATAACTAGAGCAAGCTGCAGTCATAAGTAGTCACGTTTGGCAATCAATCCCACTGGATACTGTTAACACCATAAAGAATCATAAGTTCAATAAAGTAGACAACCATAAAACAGTTTCTCTGACAAAAACAATAGTTGTGTTGATATTACAATATTTCATTATACGTTCTATAACTAACTTTCTTAAGAAATGTGATTGAGAAACTTGGGTAATGAAAAAAAAAAAACAACGGAAAAAATAAACATAGATATTTATTAAGGATCTCTAACTACGTACATGTATTACAGGTCAACAATTTGCGTAGTTTCAAGTTAGGTGACATAAAGGATCAAGCGCAATGACTATATGATTTTCACAATACGTATCGCCTTGTTTATTGTACTTGTTATCCACTAATCCATTTTCAAAGACAACTTATAAAGAATATCACTCTTTAACATGTAATAGCACTGTATATGTTTCTATTTCATGTTCCTTCTTTGGTAAATCAAACAATCATTTAATGGCAACGAATCTAGAGGAATAACTGTTATGTTCACGGTTGAGTACACAATTCTTATCCATTAATTCCTTTTCAAAGACAATGTAACAAGAAGCATAACTCTGATTATGAATATTCATTTTTGTACTTGAGTAATATTATTTATTACATGTAGTTGGTTTTATTCATTCATCAATCTTAATGACAAGGGGAATAACTCTGATATGTTCACAATAGAGTACATTTTCAAAGAAAACTTATCAATAAGAATACATGCATCTCTGATTATGCATGCACTAGAGTAATGATATATATTCCATGTACCTGAATTTATTAATCAATTAATTTAATAAAGGGAAATAACTGTAATACGGTCATGATAGAGTACTTGTTTCTTATCAATTAAACTATTTTCGAAGCATACTTATCAAGATAAATAACTCTTCTTATGCACGTAATAACGGAATGGCATACATTACACATACTTGGTTTCATTTACCAATCAATGTTTAATGGCAACAAATCAAAGGGAATTACTCTGAAAAGTTAATGCTATATTTCAGCTCTAAACTACAAAAAGAATAGAAAAATACACAAATAATAGTAACATTACATTTAGATGAAATGACAAAATACATTAGTAGCTATCAAACATATAATACTAGTAGTTCTACAAAACTAATGCTCTGGTAAAAATAAACAACAACATAATAACAAAAGACATTTAGTGGTACCATGGAATTTATAAAGATCTCTAAACGTTAACGGTTACTAAGTTAATATGGATGGAGCAATTTACATGATCAGTCTTCACAATAAATGTTAAGATGGACCTGACCTTCAAAGAGACTTATTCACAAATTTTCATATTTTGGAAAAAATCATTAAATGTTTTTACTGTAAAAACCAAAGCATCTGGACTAACCAAAAACAAATATTATATAAAGAAACAAGATTCTGTGATAAACACACATGCCCCCGGTTGGTGCAGGATAGCCCATTTCTTAGTCCAAATTAGGTCAAGGTCAAAGTGAGGTTGGGTGATATGGGTGGATTGGGAACGGTCATAAGTAACAACTGTGAAACTATCCAAATGTCGTTGCAAGCGTTGTTGGCGCTAGACGAAATGGTAAAATTTAGTTAACCAAGAAACAGCCCATTTGAATTATTCAAAGTGCAAATTAGGTCGAGGTCAAGGTGAGGTTGGTTGATATGGGTGGACAGGGAATGGTCATAAGCAAAAACTGTGTAAGTATCAAAGTGTTGTAGTAAGTGGTGTTGGTGCTAGAAGAAACGGTAAAATCTACTTAACCTTGTCACGGACGGACGGACAAACGGAAGGACTGACAAAACAATCACTATATGCCTCCCACATCAAGATGCCGGGGGCATAAGAAATAAATAAATACAAAGATTTGCCTTTGTCAGGCCTCAAAGCCTACAACATTCGCGATACAAAATATATGTCGCGCAAACCACTCAGCTATAAAGACTAACAAACATGGCCGTGTATTTTAACTCCATGTAAGTGAGACACAGATTTTTCTAAATACCGACGAAAAGTGTTACGAACGCTTCACAATTTAATACATTTCAATTGATGATTGACGATGAACAACACTTTATTTTCTATATATTTCTTTGTCAGGAGTTTTACTTTACTGGTTTATATATATTGTATTTGTCTGTTTGGGATCTTTGACAGAAATGTTGAAATTTTAAAATTTGACAATCTGTGAATAGGTCCCTTTAAATTGCCCTGCTGATCATTTTCTCGCTGGGGCAACTAGCAAGTTGGTCATCGTGCAGATTTTCTTCCATCTAACACCAAAGTCCTTAGTGTTTTAAGTACACAAGCTAAACTATCAGACATTTTCTTCCATCTAACACCAAAGTCCTTAGTGTTTTAAGTACACAAGGCTAAACTATCACAGACATTTTCGGTCCTTGAGGACTGTCATGGCAGCCAGTCTCCCTGGGGACCCCATCACTCCGCCCCCTGTAACATTAAATGTAAATCATGAGTATAATGTTATTCATATACCACACCCCCATCAATATTGAATGTCAATCATGAGTATAATGTCAATCACAGACCAAACCCACTGAAATATTAATTATCAATCATGAGGATACTGTCAATCACAGACCACACCCCAACAATATTAAATGTCAATCGTGAACATAATGTCAATCACAGACCACACCCACTGCAATATTAAATTTCAACCATGAGCATGTCAATCACAGACCACACACACTGCACTATTAAATGTGAATCATGAGTATAATGTCAATCACAGACCACACCCACTGCAATATTAAATGTGAATCATGAGTATAATGTCAATCAAAGACCACACCTACTGCAATATTAAATGTGAATCATTAGTATAATGTCAATCAAAGACCACACCCACTGCAATATTAAATGTGAATCATGAGTATAATGTCAATCACAGACCACACACACTGCATTATTAAATGTGAATCATGAGTAAAATGTCAATCACAGACCACACCCACTGCAATATTAAATGTGAATCATTAGTATAATGTCAATCAAAGACCACACCTACTGCAATATTAAATGTGAATCATGAGTATAATGTCAATCAAAGACCACACACACTGCAATATTAAATGTGAATCATGAGTATAATGTCAATCAAAGACCACACACACTGCATTATTAAATGTGAATAATGAGTATAATGTCAATCAAAGACCACACACACTGCACTATTAAATGTGAATCATGAGTATAATGTCAATCAAAGACCACACACACTGCACTTTTAAATGTGAATCAGGAGTATAATGTCAATCAAAGACCACACACACTGCAATATGAAATTTCAATCATGAGTATAATGTCAATCAAAGACCACACACACTGCACTATTAAATGTGAATCATGAGTATAATGTCAATCAAAGACCACACACACACTGCACTATTAAATGTGAATCATGAGTATAATGTCAATCAAAGACCACACACACTGCACTATTAAATGTGAATCATGAGTATAATGTCAATCAAAGACCACACACACTGCACTATTAAATGTGAATCATGAGTATAATGTCAATCAAAGACCACACACACTGCAATATTAAATGTGAATCATGAGTATAATGTCAATCTCTGACAACGCCTCCGGCAACATCAGGAGTATATTGTTTGTGTGTTAACATGATAAAACCATTCAAATCTTTAAAATAAAATTATTAATATGAAACCAATTATTAACATCGTTAACAGTCTATTATTAAAATCACTAACATTTAAATCAATAAATCAATAATGTAAATCGTTAATACGATAGTGATCATTTAAATCATTCAAACAAAATCAAAATTTAAACTGCGATCAAACATCATCATCATCCCCTCAACCATCACCATCACCATCATCACCACCATCACCTTCTCCACTGTCATCTACATCACCATCACCTCCACCACTGCCACCACCATCAGCAACATTACCTGGATGGGCACCACTACCACACAGGTA
The DNA here is from genome assembly GCA_027627225.1 of Congeria kusceri. Classification (NCBI taxonomy): domain Eukaryota; kingdom Metazoa; phylum Mollusca; class Bivalvia; order Myida; family Dreissenidae; genus Congeria; species Congeria kusceri. Next base: position 44,517,094 of record CM051034.1, on the reverse strand, counting down.
CAGCCCTCTCACTGGTGATCGATAATTACTCATGGACAGCAGCATCTGTACCAATGTTATCTACATCATCATAATCACCACCACTACCACCACCACCTCCATCAGCAACATTACCTGGATGGGCACCACTACCACACAGGTACAGCACCCTTACAAGTGATCGATCGATACTCAAGGATGGCAGCATGTGAACCTCCGTCATCTACATCATCATCATCACTACCACCAACACCACCACCATCACCACCACCACCACCACCACCACCATCAGCAACACTACCTGGATGGGCTTCACTACCACACAAGTACTGCCCCCTCATGGGTGATCTTTAGTTACACATGGACAACAATATCTGTACCACTGTCATCTACATCATTATCACCACCACCAGATCAACCACCACCACCACCACAGCCATCAGCAACATAACCTGGACGGGCTACACTACCACACAGGTACAGCCCCCTCACTGGAGATCGATAGTTACTCATGGACGGCAGCATGTGTACAATTGTAATTTACAGCATCATCATCACTACCACCACCATCATGACCACCACCACTACCACCACCACCACCATTAGCAACATTACCTGGATGGGCACCACTACCACACAGGTACAGCCCTCTCGCTGGAGATCGATAGATACTCAAGGATGGCAGCATGTGTACCACTGTCATCTACATCATCATCATCACTACCACCAACACCATCACTACCACTACCACCACCATCAGCAACATTACCTGGATGGGCCCACTACCACACAGGTACAGCCCTCTCACTGGAGATCGATAGTTACTCAAGGATGGCAGCATGTGTACCACTGTCATCTACATCATCATCATCACTACCACCAACACCATCACTACCACTACCACCACCATCAGCAACATTACCTGGATGGGCACCACTACCACACAGGTACAGCCCTCTCACTGGAGATCGATAGATACTCAAGGATGGCAGCATGTGTACCACTGTCATCTACATCATCATCATCACTACCACCAACACCATCACTACCACTACCACCACCATCAGCAACATTACCTGGATGGGCACCACTACCACACAGGTACAGCCCTCTCACTGGAGATCGATAGTTACTCATGGACGGCAGGGGCCGACTCATGTACAGTTGATCCAGGGACAGTGCTCCGTGGAAAATGTTCTGAAAAATTGATTGCAACATGGCAGGGATTTTTTTTTTTTAAACTTGTGAATAGGTTCATAGCTCGAAAAAAATGGCGCGACACTCATGAACTCTATTAGCATAAAATTACACGCTTGAATTGTTTTCTATATTTATACTCGGTTTAGCTTGTGCACTTGTTTCACAAGTTTAATGTATAACTGTATTTTCAGTGGGGTACACTTTCATCGATTAAACTCGATTTCAGTACAGAAACTAATATACATTGTAACAAATTTGTTAAATATTTATGCATAAAGGTCAGTGTCAGGTTAAAGTGTCTGAACTATATGAAGCGACCTGGCAATCAGGAACTTTATTAGCATAATTCGTGATTATTTCCTATTTCACCTTCGAATAAGTTTGTTCGTGCATTTTGGCTATGTGTCAATTCGCATATAATAGTCACATAACTTTTTGCAGGCGACAGCTTTTGACTAAAAGGGGCCTGTTCACAGATTGGCAAATTGACAATTTTTTGTCATATATCTCAAAAAGACAAATACATTATATACAAGCGAAATAACACAACTGACACAGAAATATATTGGAAATATCGTTTCTTTTATGAAAAATCATCAACTGAAATAGATAAAATTATAAAGTGTTTGTACCGCTTTTCTTCGGTATTTTTGAAAAAACATGTATCACTAAATACCGGACTGAATGCATGTGCGTAAAGTGTCGTCCCAATTAGCCTGTGCAGTCCACACAGGTAGGGTGGGGTTGCCCACAGAAATTTTTTGTTTTGGCCTTATGCATAAAGGTCAGTGTCATGATACGTTACCAGCGGAGATATTTAATTTCAAACTCAGGTGAGCTAAAATAACAATACTGGCAAAATAAGAATCATTGATATTCCCAATAACAATTGTATGGGCCTTGCATCATACGACGAATGGAAATAAAAGTCAATATTAGTTTGATTAAGTAGTAATATAACTGTCGTCTGTGCACAATGAATGAAAGAATGCAATAAAATAAACCTGACGAAGTAATTAAGAAAGCAATATGATTGCATTTTAACTCAGTAACTGAAAAACGTACAGCATTAAAATGTACATGCTGTCAGATAGAAAAACAAAACAACAATAAATGCAATATCATACAACTCAAAAATACAATGACAGCAATGAAAACTGATTCTTTTGGCTGCGGAATGTACCATAATAACTTAAGTTCTGCATTAATCTCTGTCTAGAAAGAACCTGAGACCTGCTTAGTAGATGAAGTGTTCTGTGGCCAGTAAAAGCGACGAATCTACCAGGTTTGTGCCGTTAAAAGTAATGTAAAACAAAAATATTGAATACCTGTAAGTTACAAGAATATTTCAATCCTAATAACACTCATTTTATTCAAATAAAATGATCAACGCGTTTATGCTTTAATGTTGTGACCCCAAAGGCTTTTTCCACAGTAATGAGCAATTTTAAACTGCTATGCCAGCACTTTTGTTTTTATAAGCAGGGCCCTGTCTTATCAAAGATCTTAGGACTAGTTTCAGTTATGACTGAATATTGTAGTTTCAAAAAAGAGAAGACATTTATGATTAGTATGTTCCTGAAATAAAGTAAGTATAGATGTTGGTACATAGCATTTATGCTTCTTCGAAAATTGTATCGTAATGTAAATATGCCCTACGATGATTAATAAGACAGGTCCCAGGTGAGTACTGGAGTTAACGCCCCTGGTGGGAGATTGAAAAAGGTCTTCGGTAGTTTCCTCCCTGGTCGTTTCTACCCTCGTTGTTTTGCCCCCCCCCATTTTCAGTGTGCTGTCCTGTGTAGTAGTGTTACTTGTATTCTTCTGCTATTACTCGTCTCATTTTGTTAATTGGCACAATAGTTTTTTATGAATAAATACATTGTCTTCATGCAAAATTATTGTTTATGTAATTAATTAAATAAAATGCGATTTTATGTGAAATTATTGCGAATAAAATGTTTTAAAAGTGCAATAAACGTTGTTATTAAGAATGTCTTTAATGTTTGTAATGCTTTGCTCTAAAATACCAGTAACTCACAACAATATTTTCACACGAACAGTAGCAGGTATAAGCATAAAGGCATATTTCAAAGGCACGAACATTATGTTATTAATGATCAATTTCTTTTCTCACATTTAAGAAAATGGAGAAAAACATATTTTGATTCAAAATTAGGTTGAAATTATGAGCTGTGAAGTTTTGCAAACGTTTCTCAACAAAAAATCAACATGTGAACATTGTATCAACTTTAAAACAAATCAAATAAATTTACAGTATTACCAGTTTTTGAATTCCATGTACAGACTGGAAAGTGCCTTTTCACATTTCACTCCTTGGAAATATTTACTGCAACAACTTAGATAAACATTTGACCCATAAACACACATCTTAATTTTAAAATCAATGCCTGTGCTAGCCTTTTTAATGGACATTTTCACAGATTAGCTAATTGACAATTTCCGACCTTTTTGTCACGGATTCCTAACGAAAAGTATTTTCAAGTACAAATTTTATAATAATGCAATTTTTTCACAGCCTTGATAATGGGCCCGTTACCCCATTAGATTGGGAATTAACATCATGAAATCTTGCTATTAAACTGCGATAAATTAATGATGTTCTTTTAGTAACTAAATTACTTAAGCTAGTGGTATATTGATTGAACTTCAGTATTAAATGGTGTTTATCCATAAATAAACAAATCGATTCAAGTTGTACAAATTAAAATTCACAATCTTTTTCCACTTCAGTTCAACTTTACGGCAAGAACTAGAAAATTAATAAAAATAATTTTACTGTAACTGCTTGTTACTTAAAACTGCATTTGGATCCGGATCTGATCCGAAATTTCAAGCCGCTGACGGAACCGCGAATCTTAAAGTAAGATTCTTAGATTCGATCCGATCGGATTTTTCTGTTACATGTTACATCACTACCTAGTACTGTGAAGGGAAACAGTTTTTGACATGTAAAAAAACTGACTCAAACTTTTTGTGCATGAAAACATTGTTTAGTAACGTATGATTAATGAAGTCAAGTCCCAAAAATGGGCATATGGTTTATAATTCCTCTAATTTTGTACTGTTCATTAAATCTGAACTTGATCAAATATTCTGGCAATGTTTTTGCATTCTAATTGGAAAAAATAAATCACTTAAAAATTGACCACATTAAGATGCTAGGGTTTCATAAAAAATCACAGTAATGTAACAATAAACAGATATATCATATGTAACTATCTTACCCCACCGGTGAGGCCGAACACCCTTTCAAGGTCGGGTGGGGTCAGGATGTCCCGACCCACAACACTGTCCTTGAACCCTGGGGCATAGTCTTCGATACAGTCAAACACTTAAAGACAAAATAACGAACAAATCAGAAATAAATTTGATTCAGTCAGACTGAAACAAAACATATACTAGAGCTATCACAGGGGTGTGGAAATCCTATGTTCGACTTGTCCGACGGGGGTAATTTCAGACAAGTTTCCTGTCTATTTGTCCATTGACAAGTACAATTTCAGGGTGTGAAAATGATGCAGAAGTTGGAAGTAAATTCTCATATTATTATATTCTTACACACTTGAATAACAATTAGTGTTTTATTTACCATTTAACGAAAAGATATATCAGGAAGGGCTGGGATGAAACAATATTTTATTAGGACAAGTGACTGTTGTATGTGGATGGACAAGTGACTGTTGTATGTGGACAAGTAGTTTTTGGCAATGAACTTATCCATGAACAAGTAAACAATTTTGGCATTTCCACACCTGCTATCATTACCAACATACTGCTTGTTTGTAATAGATCAATGGCCTTGACCTCTGACAGGTAAGCATAGGTAATGTATGTGACACATCTGGCCGTGGGAAATAATAAGTTACATGAAACTTTTCCAGGCACTGAGAAGTTATGAAGCAGGAATAAAATATGGACGGACGGACGCACATGGGTGATTTCTATATAACCCCAACTTGTTACAAAGAAGGGTATAATAAATGCAAAGATGTTGGTCAATTCTATAATCATGCCATTTTTTAAGTCTGGTTAAAGGGTCATATCGACAGTAGGAATAAGTAAAATCAACTAGAATTTCACATGAGTGACGGATATACCCCCACAATATGGCCTTTTCACAAAACTATGGCATCCATTCGAAAGAAATAGACAGAGAGAATGCTTTATTTTGTGAATGGTCAACAGTGTATTTGGAAAAATTTGATTTTAAAAGGAGCCATAACTCTGTCAACATTTAGTGGTTTATAACGAAAGTTGAACTTGACCCGTATTTTATGATGCTACACATGTATACCAAGAATTATTTGAATATGTCAAGCCTTTTCTGAGTTATCATCCGGAAACCAAAATTCAAACGATCGACAGACCGACAAGCTCACTCCTGACGAGTCCTGTATACCCCGCCTGAACTTCGTTTGTGGGGGTATAATAAGAATGAAAATAGCATACTGTTTCATTGCAAGTAAGGGTATCACGTTTACAGATTTTTCTAAACGTTTAAACGAAATGAAATAAAAACGAAACGTTACCGTTTAAACGGTATCCCTATGTCCGTTTTAAAAGCATCAGTGCCATCGCATTTCGAAACTGAAAGTAGTAATTATTTCCGGAAGTTATATTCAGTGCATATCCCATTCGCGCAATGACGTCATATTAAAACCAACTGTTCTCGTCGTTGTCGAATCATTGGGTTACACTTTGTCTACTTACATGCCGTAATATTTTGTAACAAAGACGAATTAATATCGAACCCACATTTCTTCAATAAGAGTAAACCGGTTTTATTCGTTAGCACAGTTGGTGAGTTGAATTCGTAATACAGATTGCATAAATGAGGACGTAAAAAGCTCTGGATAAAAAAAGACAAAAAAAACAACAACACGTATTTATTGCATTTGAAAACGTATAGATCTGTATTGCATTTAACTATATTCTATTTCTGTGTTTTCCGTTTATATTGTACCAGAATTGCCATGCTGTGCTGTTAAGTTCATGTTTCAAACGTTTAATCCTTGTGAGTGAGATACTGATTTCGTTATAGAAAGCGATACATATTGATAAATAAACCTGTTGAACCCGTTCGATGTTGAGTTATGTATAAACTCAATTAAACCAGTAACCTATACAGACTTTACGGAATTTATTTGTAATTACTAGTAGGATAGTAGCGCGATAAGCCAAAAATTGACAACGCTTCAATCGTTGAATATTGACATTTATGGTGCAGGGTAAAATTTTACTAAGCTACTTACGCAATTCCTAAACTTTCAACCGTATTTTAAATTCAGTGAAGACTATTCAGTTTATTAATACTTTGATAAATTTTATGTTTTCGAGCGAAGTCATAGCATATTTATACATTCCAAGAAATTATTAACTTACATCAATCTGTTATATTTAAAACTCAATTACTTTAAAATGTGTGCGTAAGTCTACGACTAGCGTTAGTAGTTTAGTAAAATGGTACCCTGACCATTTTATTTAAGTGTTTATATTTGAAATACTGAGACAAACAATAAAATTTTCAATGTTTTACTTAACAAGATGTACATCAAAACGAGTATCTGTTCATTAAATTGGCTGCATCAGGAATGAACTCGCTGGCGTGGTTTGCGTACCCGTCGTCCCGTAAAGGTTTACTCACTAGATTTGTGGAGGAACACCAGTTTGTCCACTGATGAAGAGTCTAGGGACGCCCTAAGCTTAGTAACGGTAGCTCCAGCAACGGAAAACACTCGCTCCGATGGTACGGAAGTTGCTGGCACACCGGTCAATTTTCTCGCAAGAACTGCAAGTCGGGGATAGGTGTCCATGTTCAATTTCCACCACAGAAATGGACTTTGACTTAATGGGACAGCTTTATCACACAGATAACGCTCAAGTTCTTCGGCACCATTTGACGGTGTAGCACTGGTTGTTGCCTGGAAATATCCACCTAACAAAAATGCCATGTCATCTTGGTCAAGTTTCGATCGCTTGCTTGGCCCTGGTTGAGAGATTATATTTGGGCTATCGGCGGTTGGTTGAGACATCGGTAACTGTAAAGTGTCCACACGCTCAAGCACGCTCTCATGAACCAGTTTCCGCTGGGGCTCCGTCAGAAACGGCAGTGATCTGTACCTGGGGTCAAGAAAAGTGCATATGACCCGCAAGCTTGATGTGATTTCGTCACTGTCAATGTGATACCTTTTCACCAAATCAGAATGCACGTCTTTCTTGAATTTTGCAACAGCGGGAGTGTCTTGGTCATTCTCAGCGAGGTGGTGGTTTATTATACTGAAAAGTATCGGGTAAATACCACCGACGGTAGGGTACAGCTCTGAACACATTGTTCTCGTTGCAAAATATAGCGGTTTTAAAACCGGGACCAGACCCTCAATTATTTTCAGCTGGTCATCAGTTAGGTCAAGAGAACGCGCATCAGCGATTTTTGTTACGGCTGGGTCGTGCAAGACGGCATACACCGGTAGACGCTGTTCGAGAAGCCTTTCGAGCATGTTGTATGTTGAATTCCAACGTGTTTCACAGTCAATGATTAAGCTGTTTTCCTTGGACTTGGAGCCCATTTGCTTTTGTTTTTCTTCAAGTGCATTTGAGACGACAACGGATTTTCGGAAGTGTTTTACTAATCTTCTGCATGAAACCAATGCCTTTCGGATAGTCTCCGACTTCTCAAACCCACTGCGAATGGACAATTGTAGCGTGTGTCCAAAACAGCGTACGCGAGTCCACTGAAATTGTTGTACGCACGCCACCATATCTGACGCATTGTCAGTTACAATAGCGGAAACATGCCGAATTCCTGGGTTATCGATTTGATTTCCGCTGCTGTATTTTCTGCAGTGTGTCGCTCTTTGACAGCTCGAGTGGCCAACACTCTGTTGTGGTAATTCCAATCTGCAAACAGAAAATGGAATACATTAAACATCTTCTTACACGCTTAAATTAGCTTTTTTTTTACAAGATACTTTATCATTTTTGGCATAATACTAAAGTCAACATTCAAATTTCACTAACGTGATGAGGTATTTTTTCCTACATCCAAATTGACAAACTCGTACATGACGTATATTTGTTTACTAAATCATTGCATCACTACAGTAAACTTAAAATATGTCCTATTTCATTATAAACATGCCGACGAATTAAATGTCAAATTTCAAATAATTAAATGATTAATGTACTGTAATGTACTGTGGGTTCCATAAACTGATTTGGTATGAAATTATGTTATTAAAAATATATCAATGCATTTATAGTTTGTGCTTACCTTCATCAATGAAGTGACAAGTTACTGTAATATAGCCCTCCGTTGCAAGGCTAGTCCAATGGTCAGATGTCAGTGCCACGCCAGTCTGCTTGGATAATACGTTTAGCAGTTCGCTTTTTTCCGACTCGTACATTTTTGTAACGTAAGTTGACACTGTGCCAGGCACGTCATACGACGGATTAAGCTCTCGACAAAAGTCAATGAAACCTTCTCCATTTACAATGGAAATAGGTCGGAGATCTCGCGCACACATGAGGGCTAATTTCTCTGTGCAAACTATCCATTTTTGCCGAGTCATCGCGGGTTTGGCAAAATCAGTCAGCTTCCGCTGCTGTTTCTCACTATCGTCTGCGGACGTTTTAGTTGCATCCAGTCGCACAGACTTGTGAACCATTTTTATGTGGTTCGCCATGGTCCCCGTACTTCCACCTTTGTACGACAACTCGGTTGCACACAAGTTACATTTAACCTTTTCTTTTCCGCATACTTCAATTTTAGTAAAAAAGTTCCAATACGGAGATTTTTTTCCGCGACCTGTCTCGTTCGCCATATCTCTAAAAATGAATGCCGATGAAGAAACGGCGGGAAAATTTCCTCGTGCACTTCGTGCCGACGCGCGTCGAATGTTCAAGACGATTCGGGGCATGCTCATGCAACAAATGGCGGGAAAATTTTCTCGTGCACTTCGTGCCGACGCGCGTTAAATATTCAAGACGTTTAGTCCGTACATGGTGTATTGTTATGTTTACGGTATTGTGAATAAGGGCCATCTGGCGCACGTGATACAAATACGAGTCTTTTTCAGCAGCTGTTAATAAGCTTTGCAACGTCGTAACGTAATGAACTAAAATGGATTCTGTTGATATTGACTGTCGTTTAAACGTTTACTGTTTTTGTAAACGTTTTTGAGCAAAACACGAAACGCGACCGTTTAAACGTTTAAACGTGATACCCTTAATTGCATGCATGAACACAATTGGTAAATGTTGAATTGGTCAGGTAAGTATTAATTGAAGTGTACAATTGTTCATTGGAATATGCTGCATTGGTCAGAGAAGTATTAATTGAAGTGCATGATTGTTCATTTGTAAATGCTGCATTGGTCATAGATGTATTCACTGAAGTGCATAATTGTTCCTTGGTAAATGCTGCATTGGTCAGGTAAGTATTAATTGAAGTGTACAATTGTTCATTGGAATATGCTGCATTGGTCAGAGAAGTATTCATTGAAGTGCATAATTGTTCATTTGTAAATGCTGCATTGGTCATAGATGTATTCACTGAAGTGCATAATTGTTCCTTGGTAAATGCTGCATTGGTCAGAGAAGTATTCATTGAAGTGCACGATTGTTCATTAAAATATGCTGCATTGGTCAGAGAAGTATTCATTAGTGTACAATTGTTCATTGGTAAATGCTGCATTGGTCAGAGAAGTATTCATTGAAGTGCACAATTGTTCATTAGAATATGCTGCATTGATCAGAGAAGTATTCATTGAAGTGCACAATTGTTCCTTGGTAAATGCTGCATTGGTCAGAGAAGTATTCATTGAAGTGCACAATTGTTCATTGGTAAATGCTGCATTGGTCAGAGAAGTATTCATTAGTGTACAATTGTTCCTTGGTAAATGCTGCATTGGTCAGAGAAGTATTCATTGAAGTGCACAATTGTTCCTTGGTAAATGCTGCATTGGTCAGAGAAGTATTCATTGAAGTGCACAATTGTTCATTGGTAAATGCTGCATTGGTCAGAGAAGTATTCATTGAAGTGCACAATTGTTCATTGGTAAATGCTGCATTGGTCAGGGAAGTATTCATTGAAGTGCATAATTGTTCATTGGTAAATGCTGCATTGGTCAGAGAAGTATTCATTGAAGTGCACAATTGTTCATTTGTAAATGCTGCATTGGTCAGAGAAGTATTCATTGAAGTGCACAATTGTTCATTGGTAAATGCTGCATGGGTCAGAAAAGTATTCATTGAAGTGCACAATTGTTCATTGGTAAATGCTGCATTGGTCAGAGAAGTATTCATTGAAGTGCACAATTGTTCATTGGTAAATGCTGCATTGGTCAGAGAAGTATTCATTGAAGTGCATAATTGTTCATTGGTAAATGCTGCATTGATCAGAGAAGTATTCATTGAAGTGCACAATTGTTCATTGGTAAATGCTGCATGGGTCAGAAAAGTATTCATTGAAGTGCACAATTGTTCCTTGGTAAATGCTGCATGGGTCAGAGAAGTATTCATTGAAGTGCACAATTGTTGCTTGGTAAATGCTGCATTGGTCAGAGAAGTATTCATTGAAGTGCACAATTGTTCCATGGTAAATGCTGCAATAGTCAGAGAAGTATTCATTGAAGTGCACAATTGTTCATTGGTAAATGCTGCATTGACCAGAGAAGTATTCATTGAAGTGCACAATTGTTCATTAGAATATGCTGCATGGGTCAGAGAAGTATTCATTGAAGTGCACAATTGTTCATTAGAATATGCTGCATGGGTCAGAGAAGTATTCATTGAAGTGCACAATTGTTCCTTGGTAAATGCTGCATGGGTCAGAGAAGTATTCATTGAAGTGCACAATTGTTCATTAGAATATGCTGCATGGGTCAGAGAAGTATTCATTGAAGTGCACAATTGTTCATTGGTAAATGCTGCATTGGTCAGGGAAGTATTCATTGAAGTGCACAATTGTTCATTGGTAAATGCTGCATTGATCAGAGAAGTATTCATTGAAGTGCACAATTGTTCATTGGTAAATGCTGCATGGGTCAGAGAAGTATTCATTGAAGTGCACAATTGTTCATTGGTAAATGCTGCATTGGTCAGAGAAGTATTCATTGAAGTGCACAATTGTTCATTGGTAAATGCTGCATTGGTCAGAGAAGTATTCATTGAAGTGCACAATTGTTCCTTGGTAAATGCTGCATGGGTCAGAGAAGTATTCATTGAAGTGCACAATTGTTCATTGGTAAATGCTGCATTGGTCAGAGAAGTATTCATTGAAGTGCACAATTGTTCCTTGGTAAATGCTGCATTGGTCAGAGAAGTATTCATTGAAGTGCACAATTGTTCACTGGTAAATGCTGCATTGGTCAGAGAAGTGTTCATTGAAGTGCACAATTGTTCATTGGTAAATGCTGCATTGGTCAGAGAAGTATTCATTGAAGTGCACAATTGTTCATTGGTAAATGCTGCATTGGTCAGAGAAGTATTCATTGAAGTGCACAATTGTTCATTTGTAAATGCTGCATTGGTCAGAGAAGTATTCATTGAAGTGCACAATTGTTCACTGGTAAATGCTGCATTGGTCAGAGAAGTATTCATTGAAGTGCACAATTGTTCATTGGTAAATGCTGCATGGGTCAGAGAAGTATTCATTGAAGTGCACAATTGTTCATTGGTAAATGCTGCATGGGTCAGAGAAGTATTCATTGAAGTGCACAATTGTTCATTGGTAAATGCTGCATTGGTCAGAGAAGTATTCATTGAAGTGCACAATTGTTCATTAGAATATGCTGCATTGGTCAGAGAAGTATTCATTGAAGTGCACAATTGTTCATTGGTAAATGCTGCATTGGTCAGAGAAGTATTCATTGAAGTGCACAATTGTTCATTTGTAAATGCTGCATTGGTCAGAGAAGTATTCATTGAAGTGCACAATTGTTCACTGGTAAATGCTGCATTGGTCAGAGAAGTATTCATTGAAGTGCACAATTGTTCATTGGTAAATGCTGCATTGGTCAGAGAAGTATTCATTGAAGTGCACAATTGTTCATTGGTAAATGCTGCATTGGTCAGAGAAGTGTTAATTGAAGTGCACAATTGTTCATTGGTAAATGCTGCATTGGTCAGAGAAGTATTCATTGAAGTGCACAATTGTTCATTTGGAATATGCTGCATTGACCAGAGAAGTATTCATTGAAGTGCATGATTGTTCACTGGTAAATGCTGCATTGGTCAGAGAAGTTTTCACTGAAGTGCTTAATTGTTCATTGGAATATGCTGCATTGGTCAGAGAAGTATTTATTGAAGTGAATAATTGTTCACTGGTAAATGCTGCATTGGTCAGATAAGTTTTCACTTAAGTGCACAACTGTTCATTGGAATATGCTTTCCAGTAATGTATATGGAAATATCAGTGAATTAAAATTGGTAATTCACTGTTTAAAACAGTGAACATTACCAAATTGAGAATTTTCACTCAAAACAGTAAATGAAACGGACAGTCATTCGCTGCCAGACTCAAAATTGTCAAATGAGTCCCGCGATACTAGTATTTTCCAATAAAACCTGCTTAGATAGCAAATAAAATGAAAACAAACGGTGGAAAAGGCATAAAATAAAATTTGTTGGTTTTGGTAGAATATCAACTTTTAATTAACTCGTGATCATAGAAAAAAAAATTTCACTTGTGGCTGTGCCACTCGTGAAAATATACCTTTCTATGATCATTCGTGAATTAACATCGATATTCTACCAAAACCAACAAATATCCTCTATTTATTTGAAATACAGTTGATATGCACCTTCAAGAACATGAGTGTCTTTACCAAACTTACCAACCTCCCCACAGAGATCTGACTGGTTCTGAGGATAGCTTGAATAAAATAGTGTATGTGTGTGTATTAAAAGGTTTATGAGGTCCTTACGCGCCTGAGGCTGCATTATGTGAGGACCCAGAGTGTGTCCCAGCATTCCTACCTAATTAACTTACTAGAGACTCACGAAAGTTGGGACGAATTTTGAATCATAGCTGCAATTTCCAGCTATTTATTTTTTACTGAAAGATTTTAATTTTGTTGTGGCCTTGTGCTGTGGGGGGAAACCTGAGTACGCGGAGGAAACCCCACCTGTCCGGTATGGTGACCACCAACCAAACTCACATGCGCCGGGAGTTGGAAGCGAACCCGGACGCCTAGGTGAGAAGCGAGTGTAACAACCACTGCACTAGCCGGACAGCCGCTTGAATAAAATAGTCAGACCACATGGTTTAAATTTAAGTGGTGACATGCAGGAGAAAACAAATCGGACATCTTAAAAAATGGACTCACTTTTTTTTCAATACACTTTTTTCAATTTTAACTTTTTCGTGTTATTTATGTGGTCCAATAATGTAATACTTCTGATGTAGTTTGATAAAATAATTAAGATGTAGTTTTCTAGATCTGGGATGATTTTTTGGTGGTGACAGTGGTTATTTTTACCACCAAAGGGACGAAACCACTACGAGCTGTACGCAAGCTTACCAGTGTCAGCGTATTTATTTCTCTCCTCGTCTGTCCACGTTTTGGCGTCGGCCAGCATGTAAGGAGTGTACTGGGTGAAGAGAAGCACCACGTGATGACCTTGCGGGGCCAAGGTCGGGTCAAGACTGGATGGTATCGTCATCTCAATCATTGGTCTGGAAATAATAATTTCATTGAATGGTTTGTGCTTTTCTTGAATTTAATGGAATTTAAAAAAAGTCTCATTAAATTGTGTTTTTCTTGATTTAAATGGGATCAAAGAAAGGTCTCATGAAAAATTGTGTTTTTCTTGATTTGAATGGAATCAATAAAAGGTCTCATTGAATTGTGCTTTTTCTGATTTGCACTTCAAAGTTGGCCAAATAAACTAGTTTCCATACTTTTCATTAGATATATAAGTTGAATGGCATGAAACGAAAGGCGAAAATCAATTGTGTTGAATACAAGTTAAGCATAGTTAATCAGCGTCACAAAATTAATAAATTTGCACAAGTTGTACATGTATGCAAAGATATACATCAGAAGAAGAGAAACTTCTATTACATTGCGTCAAGGCTGTACTGTACTGGTGAAGTACCTAAATCTGGACACTTTTACTGGTTTTTGGACGATTTCTCTGGATATTTGCATCAAACAAAATAAAAAGTTAAACATAATAAGTTGGGTCCAATCTTAAGCTTTGGTCAAAATCTTAGAGAAAACTGCTATCTAAAAGTAACTGAACGATGTGTTAAAAAAACAACCTGTAACACATATCAAAATACTAATGGAGAGTACCTAAATCCAGACACTTTTTTAAATGTGTTAAATTAATAACAAATAATTTAAAAAAAACATTAACCAACAACTTGTTAGTAAGATTTCTAATTATTCTGTATTTTTGCGTACCTTGTTTTGCTGTTTACTGTAAAAAAAATGTCTGTAAAGCTTTATTTATTGGAGATACTGTTTTGATTTCAATACCCGACATGCAAATGTTTACTTTTGAATGGAAGAAAACACAGTAGTAAGTAAGTGAATTAATACTCCATCGATTCTGCTGACACTTGACATACTTGCTGGGACAGGCACATGCATCCATTTATACTATAGAATTATCGGTCTTGATTATACAAACGCACTTATTTTCAGGTGTCAGGATTTAGATACAGACCGGATTTACGAACTTTGCCAGTCTGGTCATTTTGGTCATTGCGCTGGAAATAATGGTGGAATAGGTCACGTAAAACTGTTTTCATTTTAATTCCAAATCGCAACCAGGCGTATTAGGTAAATCTGATTTTAGTCAATGTCCATTACTTCAAAATTATTGTACTCAGCAACATAGTTTACATAGGTTTGATTTAATAAGTTCTATGCCATCACACCATTATGAGTAAGTTCCCATTTAAACCTTCATATATGTCTTATAGTTTGCTAAGATTTTACATAATCAGTGTTCTAAGTTTGTATTCAATGTGTGTATTTTCTTAGTGTTTACAAATTATTCACTGGTCTAACTATTGCTTACTTCAACTTAATAGGATCCATCAATTTGTATTTAGTTTCTGAAATATTACATTACAAACTTTGGAACTTACATTAAAATAGTTTAAGTCAAACTTTAGATGTTTCCAGAATAGGGTCCTTGATGCTTTGATATTTACAAAGTCAGCATATACGCAATCAAACTGTTTTGAGTATGCCCCCCTTTGAGCCTTAAAATATGCCTCATAATGTGCTAAGATTTATCTACAGATTTGCAGATTAGGCCACAACAAATTGATCAGATGTTCGTCGGATTTGACGCACCTTAAAATCGTAAATCGAAAAAAAAAAAAAATTATTTTTATTTTGCGCCCGCACCTACAAGTTTGCCCCGCATCCGATTTTTTAAATGAAGTTTTCATTAATGAGTCTCATTTTACGTTAAACGCCGTCTTCGTGGTGTACCCAAATCATAACAAGCAATTTGTACTGATATAGACGTGAATAAGGCACTTTGCGGCGAATGGTTAATGTTCAAAGCACACAATTTATGACCCAGACCTTTAATCGCCAACAGCCAGTCTGGCACAGCTGCCATGTGTATTTCAACTCAGCAATTTCTTATCATGTTTTATCAAACTTGTGAAAACACAACGAGCTGTTTGTCAGCATTGATTGCCTAATTAAAGATGATTGCTAGCATGCTCTCGTAATATCAGCAGTTAATTAAAGGATTATCTTGTTGATAAAGGATGTGTGAAATTGGATGTCTGGATTACAGTTTGGTCGCCAGTAACGGATCTTCCCCAGTATCGGATCATTTTTTAGAAACAATCATTTTATTTCTCTTACCCTTCAAAAAATTACTGATCAAACTGTATTTTCAACAAGCCTCACCATTTGTTTCTTGAAATATATATTATCTTTTTTCAGTGATGCCCTAGTTAATTTTCTATCGTGGATTGCATATCAACATGTACACACCGGGTTTACAAATTGAGCCTCGTTTTGAATCATGAAAATCAGAAGAAACATGTACCGTTAATTGTATTTGAAATTTTCCGTCAAAATCTTATTGTCATTCGAAAGGTAAGTTATTATAGAATACATTAACATAAAAGTTATCATTTAAGCTGATGTTTAACAGTTTTTATAAGCACCTTTTAAAACCCAAGTGAAGTCACCAGTAGCGAAAATCACATGACGCAATATGGCGGGTAAAGTTGATGAATGAGGGTTCGTCTCAAACGTGGTTTTAAATGTCAAAAGTGTATTAATACTATATATTTGTATGGTTTCAATGTTAAATGCTACACTTTATTCCAGTACTAATCAAATTTTAAATACAGGATTAGCAAATATGGCAAATTATTAATTTATATGTTCACCACGCGGCAACAAGTTATCTTGATTTACTGTGCATATTAATTGAAATATTATTTGATAAATTCCTGCAACAAAATTTATGTTTCATCATATAATTTTCAGAAAATGGGTCCAAAAAGGAAAGAGCATTCCACCCCCACCCAAAGAAAGGCAAAGTCTGTGCTGAAGAAGTATGGGAAACGAATGACACCAGATAAGAAGCAGCGCTTAAGAAAAGCGTTATTTAGTGTAAGTAAGGGAAAACAGTCGCTGCGGAAAGCAGCAGGAGACAATTCCTTATCATATGGTTTTTTGTATAGGAGGTATAGTGGTGAAGTGGATTTATATAAGTGCAAGGGTCCTAGCTCTATATTTAGTGAGGCTGAAGAGGAAAGTATGGCACAATGGCTAAGTGAGATGGCTCAGCGGGGGATTGGCTTGAGAATGTGCGAGTTTCTCAATTTTGTGCAAGGTGCTGTGTTGAAGGAGAAGAGGAAAACACCATTCAAGAATGGAAGACCAGGAAAAAAGTGGTATTATTCCTTTTTGAATAGAAATAAGCATATCATCGCTACACGGAAGGAGTCCGACTTGGAAATGAAGAGGTCGAAGGTCACCAAAGAGAAGTGTGATGAGTGGTACAATAAATTTCGTGACTTTCTTGTGAGTAAGGAGTTAATTAACGCTCCAAGTAGGATATGGAATGCGGATGAAGTGGGGTTTAATATGGGGGCCAACAAGAGCAAAGTGATTGGACCAACAAATAAGGACTCGGCAGTTCCTCATATAACCCATGGAAAGCAAAGACTAACTGTAATGTTCTGTGGTAATGCATCAGGGCAAATGTTGCCACCCTATTTTGTGTATCCCGAACCCCAACCTAAAGGATACAACCCACTTAGTGGTTCCATTGAGGGATCTGATATTGCATACACACAAAAGGGTTGGATGAACACAGTTACTTTTGGGAAGTTCATTGACCACTTTGACAAGTTCTGTGGTTCAGACCGACCTGTGGTATTGCTTTTTGACAGTGTGACTAGCCACATTGATCCTGACATATTTCTGAAAGCTAAGTCAAAGGGAATAGAACTATATCGCATAGTCACCAATGCAACACACTTAATGCAGCCCTTAGATAAGGGTGTGTTTGGCCCTTTGAAGAAAAAATGGCATCTAGTCAGTCGAAAGTACACCCGTGAAAATCCAGGAAAGTCAATCGGAAAGGAAAATTTTGCAGAAAAGCTAAGAGAAGCCTTCCTAGACTTCTACAGACCACTTACTGTAATTAATGCATTCAAGGCGTCTGGGATCTACCCAGTGGACAGCACTGTAATAACCAGTGAGATGCTGAAGCCATCAATAACCTTTAGTGACAGAGAAGACTCAGGCAAACTGGAACATACGGAACAGTCAACACCTGCAACTGAGGAGCAAATAAAGGCAAAAGGGGCGCTGGAAGCTCTTGAACAAAGTCTGTCCACTCCGGCCAAAGATAGGTACAGAAAACGAATGAAGGAAGGATACAATGTGGAGGGCATATCACCTTGTTTTGATGTGTATAAGAAGCTTCACAAAAAAGCTTATCCACCAGTAGAACTTGAAACCAACGCACATCCTAGTTCTGGACTTGATATTCTGGCCAATGCAGCAGTATTTCGGAAGGACCAAGAGCAACCTGGTCCAAGCTCAGTAGTTTCTCCAGTGTTATTGGAAAGCTTGAAGTTACCAAAAGCTTCTGGGGCACCAAAGCCTATCAGAAAAACAATGAGCAACATCCTTCCAGACAATTTGACTTCTGATGATAGCATAAGAACTTCATCATTGAAACAGCTGGAAAAAGTCAAGGCATTTGCTGAAAAGGAGAAAAAGGCAAAGAAAAGAGCTTGAACAAATTAAGTAAAAAAAAAAGTCCCACTAGTAAGAAAGGTGCAAAAGCACAGTCATCAAAGGGGAAGAGACCATTGACTGAAAGTGAAAAGTTACAACATGAAAGGGAAGGCGATGATGATGTGTGTTGTGAAGCATGCAACATGTCATATATGGAGGATGAGGAACTGGGTTTAGGCCGGATGTGGGTGGAATGTGACTTGTGTCAAAAGTGGATGCATACAGAGTGTCTCAACTGTGAAGTCAATGAAAATGACACATTTTTATGCCCAAAATGCCATAAAAGTTGATTTCTATGGTAACTTTCATAAAATAGTACCGCAATGAAAATGGTTTTGATAGAACTTGTATGGGTGTAATGTTCTTTTGTTCAATACAAAAATACGTTCACAAAACTGGCACAAATTGTCAAGTTATTAAATCATTATTCAACTTTCATTTCATTTACATAACAAAACAAAAACATATTTATAACTAAAATACAAAAATATTGACTTGAAGAATTAACAATAGTACAACAATCAATATAATAATAATAATAATAACAATAATAATAATCATAATAATAATAATAATAATATGTTATAAGCTTTAATAAAGTAATAGCAATTGTATGTATTTTTTTTTGGCTTTCAGTCATCCAAGATGGGTATTTTCAACGATGAGGCTACGACCAGTAGCATTTCTTCTGATAAGACAACTCCTGCATCTAAACTTCTGCTGAGAAACTCTGTTATCAAAGGCTATCATGTTTTCCAAATCCGTCCCCCCCAAACATTCCCTCCTACGCAGTTAACGATTGATCGGGAGTACACAAATACGCATGATGACAAAGCTTGTCTTGTGTGGATCCCACCATTAGAATCCTTTCCTAAGGATCTTCATAATCAGTTTACTGATGAAAAAAGACAACTAATGTTAAGTGATGTAGCAGGTTTACCTGTTGGCCATGTCCCAAAATGTATCAATGACTTTTTTTGTTCTGTAATGGATAATGGTGGCAAAAATATTTGCAGAAGTTACAGGAGACCCAGTGTCCAGTTTTTCCCCATGGCCAGCTAAAGATCAGGAAGGTGGTGGTATTGTATTGCCATGTGATTATGTTTTCACAGATATTGATATTGATGTGTTCTTTTGTAAACTACAGACACTTTTGAGTGATATCGTGGAAGGCAAATGCATGAAAGTTGAGAAAGAACAATAATCATTCCTCTATTGTAACAGTTTATTTATCTACACAGACTTAATGTCTGTGTTCACAACAACAGCTTGTAGCTTTGTTTTGTTGAACAACTTAAACCCTATGCTTTTATTAAGGGTTTGTGTATTACACACATTGCTGTAAAACAACAGCTTGTCATTATGTTTAAATGCTAATTTTAAAGTTTATTGAACTGCACAAACGTAATGCTAATGCTGTGATCAAGGCTTAGGGTATTTTTTGAATATTGCCTTTTAAAAACAGGTTGTCTTTATGTTTAATGTTTATTTTTGCCTTTTCCCATTCCATTGTTAATGCATCAGCTGATTTCTGTCATATTCGTGTGTTTTGACATGCCCCCTGCATTCCAATGTCACGTGATTCTATACTGGAGAAAATGGTCCGCTAATGGGGAAATCCTCGCCAATGTACAACATGTTAAAACTTTATTTTGCTGAAAGGTTTTGTGATTCATATTGTGAATTAGCTTTGTATGTGAAATAGCATTCTTTTATGAATAAAAACTTAATAATATTTTTTAGACATTGTGCATTGTTTTCTTCTTCGTACCGGAAGTGATCCGTTACTGGCGACCAAACTGTATGTCAAATGGACTGATTATCGGGTATGTTTACATTTCGGACAGTTTTGACCAGCGGTTTGTCCTTGATTTCTTACTTCTAATATCCACACATATAAGTTGTTCCTGACATGTCCATTTTATAAATTCAACGTATCTGTTTGGTGTACATTTTGTTCAGCCTTTATATATTAAGGTACATTTAACAGGGCAAGCCAAGTCATTATGTTAGTTATTAATTTTAATTTATTTATGGATATATTTTGTTAACATCTTGTAGATAGTTTAAGAGTATATGTTTAAATAAAAAATAATAATCCAAGTTTACTGCAATGAACAATAAGAAAAATGTTAATATAAAAATCGAAGTATACTAATGCTTTTGTTAATGCCATAATTAATTAATATAATACAGCACAGTGAAGTATAATTTTATAGCAATTAAAACAGTAAGATATAACTATTCCCTGACATGGAAACACGCAACGATGTTGGAGTCGACAAAAAAAATGGCTCAAGAAAAATAAGAGCCAGTGTGAGTCCTGGTTTACGGTTTAAAAAAATGGTGGCGTCCAGTTGTTTCGTCGTGTCATTTAAAGATACAGATCCTATTCTAGTGATTCCTAAATTGTTTTGTGTTTATTGTATGACATTTCATATTCATGTTTTTAAACTGTTGGTAGTGAATGACTTGGTGTATCAAATATATATTTTGATAATGACAATGACCTTGTATAAGGTCTACTTTCTTATAGTTAAGATATGGTTATTTAGTATTTACTGCCGGTCGTTAATTTAATAGCAGAATCACTATTGAAGACTTGTTGCACAAAACACTTTGCAGGACATGGTCAAAGAAGAAATGGAGAAATTAGTTGCTTAGTTTATTACATATATATTGATTTTGACAACAATTTATGGAACAGAGCAGATGAAGAAGAAATTATTGACTAGATATCAAGTTATGATGGCGTTTGGGAGTAATTTTTAAACACTATGGGCATGATAGGATTTTTTTTTATTTCGAGCTTTTCGATCGCCTCCGATTTTATCGAAAATGGAAAAAAAATATTTTTATTTTTATTTCGCTCGCTCGCTCCAATTTTTTTTGGACAAAATCCGTAGAACAACTGATCAATTTGTTGTGGCCTTAGGGAAAAAAAAGACTGTGTGTGTTTGGGCAACGGTCTCAAAAAAGCTAGGTAGGGTAAGATTTAAAAAAAACGTTTTTAAAGGCACATTTCGGTAAAAAAAATACTGAAAATTATCTAAAATTGGACAAATAAGGATTACACAGAAAACAATCTTCACTAAACACTTTAGGGTCAGGGTTTTGTCACTAGGTAGGGCTGAGTTGCCCGAAACACAGAAATATTTATTTTGGCCTTACATGCCTGTTGCTGATTTAAAGGGATCTATTCATTATAATGTGTTCAAGTACATTTGAGGCTTGACGTGGTAAAACCGGGCTTAATGCATGTGCGTAAAGTGTCGTCCCAGATTAGCCTGTGCAGTCCGCACAGGCTAATCCAGGACTGCACTTCTGCCTACAGTGGATTTATGTTTAGAAGAGACTTCATTGAAACAGAAAATACCATAAAAGCGGAAAAGTGCCGTCCTGGATTAGCCTGTGCGGACTGCACAGACTAATCCGGGACGACACATTACGCACATGTATTAAGGCCAAATTTCCCACGACATGCCTCATTTGTACATGCAGTAAGAACATTCAATAACATTTTTTACAAATACGAAAACATGCAAACAAACCCCGTTCAGAAGCTTAGCAAATAAACAACCAAGGGCTTTCATTAACTTTTGAAAACTGGAAGTTTGAACTTCCTGGCCTCTGGTTTTGGAGGTTTGCTCATAATATTTGGAAGTTTCGACAGTATTGCGAGACATAAATATGTACATTACAATTTTCACAGCATATAGTCTTAGTAAACCTACTATTTTACATTCATGTTTTCACTCCAGTTTTTCAGACCTATTGTAAACTTTCAATTATAATAAGGACTTGTACTTGGTGAAAATTTTGGAAGTCTTCACTTCCAAGTGTTGAATATTGGAGGTTTTAAGCATTTTTTTGACTATTTGATACTTCCATGGCAGCAATTTTGTAAGTCCTGTGACAAAAACTGGGAGTAAATTACTTCCAAACTTCCCAAACCATGCACCACCATACCGTTTTGAGTAAGACCCCATCAGGGCCTTCATGTACGCCGCTGTGATATTCTCTGAGGCCTCACAGTTCAGGTGGATGGTACAGCGATGGTGGGGCATGACAGCGTTCTCTGATGTGTTGGGGTCGGCTCTGAAGTTAGGAATCTTGTTCACAGCGACTGAAATATGGAAGTTGTGACACATAGAACTGTGCATGATTTATAGTTCTATATACCAGTAGTTATTGTTCTATATTGCAAAATTTTTATTTCATGCAAAGTGGTGAAAGTGGAAAATACCAGTGAATGACGAACTGACAATTTCACTAAAGATGGATTTGGTAACAAGTATTTCACTCTGTATTATTGTTCTATATTGCAAACATTTTATTTTCTGCTGTGTAGTCAAACAGCGGAAAACACCAATGCATGACAAACTGATAATTTCACTGAAGGTGGAATGAAATGATGTGACATTTGGGAACATTCCAATCTGGGTCATTGTTCAATATTGCAAACATCTTATTTCATGCAATGTAGCGAGAAGGAAAATACTAGTGAACTATAATCTGATATTTTCGCTGTCCATAGAACTGTTTAATGTGTATATATTAATATGTCACTGTTAACATTTATTTCATGCTGTGTAGGGAAAAAGGGGAAACTACTAGTGAATGGCGACCTGATTATTTCACTTTATGTCGAGTGAAATAGAGAATATTTATTGATTTAGGTGTAAGATCGTATTTTGTTTCACGAATGTTCATATAAAATGACATTTTCATGAGTGAAAATTTAACTATTTCCTTTGATATTGAATGAAATAAAATTACGATCTTATACCGAAATCAACAAATGTTCTTTTCTTTTTGCGCTTAATTTCCATCATTTTTTAATACATTTTAATTGCTATCTGATTGGGTTTAACTGGAAAATATTGCGGGACTCGCAACGTCATGATGTTATTTCACAATTTTGAGTCTGACATCGTAGAATGTCCATTTCATTTACGGTATTAAATTAGGAACCAGTGTCAAACAGTGAAAATTACCAGAGTGATAACTTTCACTGGTTTAATTTAATTTTAAAAAGTGAATTACCAATTTTATTTCACTGATATTTTCCTGTGAATCCACTGGAAAGCATAAAATAAAAGGTAGCATTTCCACATTTCAATATGGTTTATTTAGGACTTATTTTAAATAATTATCTGCATTGTCTTAATTTTTGGAAACATGCAAAAATGTTAATGCATATACAATATACAGTTGCATTCTTAGATTGGCAATGTTGTAAGCACTATAGTTCTATAATTGGCAATGTTGTAAGCACTATAGTTCTATAGAACAAGTTGTCAAATCTGTCAAAGAACAACAAACTTAGTGTCAACATTATGTCTCTTTTTGTGTAACTATAATGGAATGGAATAAAAAAATATCAATAAATAAGTACATTTACCATTAATTTTTGTAACAGGTGACTCAAAGTTGATCTGTTTTAATTCTGCCGACAGTTTCTCCGGAAGCACATTCTGTTGTTTATGGAATAATAAAGCATATGGATTTAAGTAACAGGCTCAAATTTCTCGACTTTTTTAACTGGCTTTAGTCTCTTATTTTATCAATCAACATTATTATTAAAAAACAAACAAATGTTACAACACATTCTAGCATGACGTGCACAGAGTTTTCTTTAAACAAAGAATAAAAAGTTGTTGTTTAATTGCAATTAAATAGCTTGAAACGATAGTTCCGAAACTGTGAAACATATTTTGCAATGTAATTGCAGCATATGTAGTCCGGTCATGTTAGAATCGAAATAATTTCGCTTTATCGTTGTTTATCTGTAAATAAACAATGATTTTCCGTTATGGTGCGTATTTATTAAACCACTTGGAATGCCCTTGTGCATTAATTCCTACGCCTCAGAACTCAAAATTGTTGTTTATTTACAGATAAACAACTCAAAATTGAAAATTATTTTTTAAATGTATTATTTGCTGCGATTACCTGACAAACAATTTGCATTAGGAATGCGGCATGACTAAACACTGAAAACCCGCGGAAACCTACTTAAATTGAAAGAAAAAACGCTCAAAACCTAAAGTAAAATGTAGAAACCTGTGAAAAGCAACGTAAACCTTCTTAAAATAACGAAAACCAACGAAACCCCCAATTAAATAGCGAAAACCCGCGAATTGCGCACCATTTCAAAGTTTCCATTGGGTTTCCTATGTCTCCTCTTGTTTTCGTGGGCTTCCGTTAGTTTAAGTGGGTTTTCCCAGGTTTGCATAAGTTTATGTATGTTTTTATATGTTTCCCTGAGTTTTCGCTATTGAGCTTCATGTTTTTATTTGGGATTTTGCAGGTTTCCGTTAATTTAAGTAGGTTTCTGAGACTTTTTGCGGGTTTTCGCTTTTTAGTCGTTTTCACTGTTTAGTCATATATAATTCGGAATATAATACATCTTTACAACATTACTTCTGTACACTTAATTGCAATATAAAAATAGTGACCTTAAGCTAATCCTGGCATAACATGCTTTTTATAACTTTTTATAATTTGCATAAAGTTATAGATTTATTTATAAACAAATCAATAAAAAAAAAGAATGGAAACAAGTCTGTTGTAGTAAACACCAAAAAATTGTTTATTTTTATCAAATACTCAATTCAATATAAATGAATCTCAGTACTAATTCTGCTAACTGGTATATTAATCTGCAAATATTTTAAAAATAAAGAAACATGCAGAGGAAGGGATGCAACTCCTATATATGGCAGCAACCAAAAGGAAAGCAACTCTTATGTACTTCAACAAAGTTCAAGTTACCTCAGATAGCAGGTCAAGAAATGTGACTTTTGGGGTCGCGTTAGACAGTATGACCTTAGACCTGACCTCAGTCCCATCATCAAGAACAACTCCGCAGGCTTCATTGCTCTTTGTCAAAATAGACTTCACTGGCTAGAAATACAGAACACAAATTTAAGGCGTTTAAAGAGACTATGCAAACGAAAAGAGCAAAAAGGGGGTAATTTTTTTTTTTTTTTTTTTTAAATCTGAAATTCGGATATTAATAACAGCGTATAATAACGGTTAAAACAAGGTATATATAATGGGAAAAGAGTTTCTGTATTTTGAGATAAAATTTAGTTTATAATATGGGTTGTGTTTGTTTGGCCCATTTCATGTTTATATTTTGACGTCAGAATAGCGCAGTTGGTAAAAGCACTGTCTACTGTTATTTCTACGTATGGCTCCAAAGTCGTGAGTTTGATACCTGCTTGGGGTTTTAGTTTTTTCACACATTTTTGCTGATTTGTTTTTATGAAATATCTCATTATGTATTATATTATTTATTCTTAATTGAATATACATGTCTTGGTATAGATCATTTCTATCGTCTAATATCATTTATAGTGCGATAGGAAATCAATATCTTGTTGACATTGCCCCTTTAATGGGACTCGTTCACTGATTTTTGTATTTTTGGAAAAACAAAGCCATTTAATGCAAAAACTAAAGCAGTTGCACTAGCCAAAATCAAATATTGTAAAAAGAAAAAAAATAAAGAAAAAAATGCCTTCACCAGGACTCGAACCTTGTCTGCCCGGATAAAAATCTGTGGCGCTAACCACTCGGCAATTCTGACTTACGAATATGGTAGTGAATTTTTTATGCTATGTAGGTGGTGGGTGATACACCTATTTCCCAACATACTGATGAAAAGCGTCACAAACGCTTTATAATTTTATCCATTTCAATTGACGACTTTTTTTACAAATGACACTATATTTCAAACATATTTCTTTGTCAGTAGTGTTATTTCACTTGTTTATATATACAGTATTTTTCTTTTTGGGATATATGACAAAAAAATTGGAAATTGTCATTTTGCCAATCTGTGAATAGGTAGCTTTAAGGTTAAAGGTGCCTAATCAAGAATCATCCGATGTCTTATACTAAATATGAGGCGTGTCGTGATAAAACCGGGCTGAATGCATGCGTGTAAAGTGATAGCCTGGATCAGCCTGTGCAGGCTAATCCGGGACGACACTTTCCGCTTTTATGGTATTTTCTGTTTCGAGGTATTCTCTTTTAAACATAAACCCACTGTAGGCAGAAAGTGTCATCCCGGATTAGCCTGTGCAGACTGCACAGGCTAATCCCGGGCGACACTTTACGCACATGCATTAAGCCCGGTTTTACCACGCCACGCCACATATAAATTGTCATACAATGCATTCATATTGCCACCATAGGATTACAAGAGCCAATCTAATATGTGTAAAAGGTGCAGACAGGCCCTTGTAATATACGGTGGCGAATATTATGGTATGATAATAAGTAACTTGATAAACATGTTTTGATTTTAACACTAATAACAAATTGGGAATTTGAAAGTTGTGGTTTGAATTAAAAAACACTTTATTTGTTAGTATGGCTAGAATTATTTACATGTCAAACATTGTGGCAATATCAAATAAGGCCATCCCAAAAAATAGTTTGTTTGCGGTATCGCGACAGACTCACGAAATTGGGCCAGACTCACAAGTTTTCATAGGTGTCCCAGAAGCAAATTTTGTTTTCCTATTCGAAAATGTTAGTTATATATTTATCATATTTTGTTCGTAATTATTTCATAACGTTTTTATATTAATTAACCACTGAATTCTAATAACCTTGCAATAATTTTTCCAATTTGAACAAAGAATATGGCACTGGCATACACTAAGCAATGTGTTTTGCTCTTGTATTTTGTGTTAAGACAATTTGGTCCATGTCTAAGGGTTGTCTACATTTGTTCCCCCCCCACCCCCAAAAAAATCGACCTACCTACCCACCTTGAAGATTCTGCGTCGCATTACTGCAAACAAACAATTTTTTAAGGATGGCCTCATGAATGACTTGAAACCTTCAAGGTTAACATGTTATCATACTCTTACCTTATCTGTGAAGACACTGGCCCCATGGTCAACAGCACAGTTTGCAATGGATTGTGACACGGACCCCATGCCCCCTTCAACATAGCCCCAGGCCCCCTTGATCCCCTCTATCTCTCCCATCACATGGTGAAGTAACACATAGCCACTGCCTGAAATATTAAATACTGAGAGCCACTGCCTGAAATATCACATAGCCACTGCCTGAAATATCAGATACTGACAGTCACTACCTGAAATGTCACATAGGCACTGTCTGAAATATCATGTGGTGAAGTAGGATACAGCCACTGCCTGAAATATCACATAGCCACTGCCTGGAATATCACATAGCCTCTGCCGGAAATATTAAATAGTCACTGTCTGAAAAATCACATGGTGAAGAAGGACATAGCAACTGCCTGAAATATCACATAGACACAGCCTGAAATATAACATTGTGAAGTAGCACATAGCCACTGCCTGAAATATCACATGGTGAAGTAGAATATAGGCACTGCCTGAAATATCACATGGTGAAGTAGAACATAGCCACTGACTTAAATATAACATAGTCACTGCCTGAAATATCACAAAGCCACTAAAATAATACATAGGTACTGCCTAAAATATCACATATAATATACATAAAATATGCACGCTGAAATCCATGTGAAATCCAATCTTTAATTCCATATTGAAAAAAACAAAATGGCGACTAAATAAAGCGATTCCAGCTCAGATAAATGTGGCCCTGGTAATAAATCATTAAAAACTATAAACAAACAGGTGGGCGATTTTGGGTTACTCTGTACTATAACTAGACATGTGTCCATAGGACACTGATGCCCCCACATTCCGCCGGTTGTCACAAAACTCCTCTGATATTGGAAAAAATGCATCAAAATACCCAGGTGCACAAGTTCACATGCTGATTTCTATGTTTCATCACTCTAGCAGTAATACTTTTTAGTAACACATGACACGAGTCCAAAACTGTCATTTTTTTCTTAAAAAAAGGACCATAACTCGGATGATGTATGAAAAAACTGCACCAAAATACCCAGGTGCACAAGCCCCGATGCAGATGAATATGCGTATAAAATGTCACAAAAATATGACGGACAGACTGGACAGGAAGGGACAGATGGACAAGGGCAAATCTATATGCCCCCCCCCTTCCCCCTTAAGTCTATCTATTTTATTGTAAATTACCCATTTGTTTCGGTTTTATTACTCTCGATACATGCTTTTAGGCTAAAACACCGACAATACACCTTTCTTCGGTTGTTAATGTCCGCAGAGGCCCTTAAAATGCGTTAAAGCTTGGTCTTTAACCCATTTTTTGGGCCTATGCGGACGTTAACGACATTAATAAAGTATATTATCCCTATATTAAGTGTCTTTGACCATTTTAGTAAAGCTAAAATGACCCATGACTTGTCTGCCTTAATTAACATAACAAGGGATGGCAACGAATACCAAAATTGGTATTTGAATATCCTATCAATAAATTTTTCAAATATTTCAGCGATGGGATGCAGTAACTCGCAAAATGATTGAAATGACTTCATCGTCAGCTACACAGCTTCTACAAACAAACATTGAGAAAAATGTTGATTTTCACACCAATCCTGCATACCACTTTGGGGACAGACAATTTTTATTAAACAGCTAACAATAAAAACATTGTATTTAATGCGCTTATTCAAGATTTAATTTATGGACAGGTAAAGTATTTGAATATAAATTTAATGTATAATATTTGAATAGTTATCATAATTTGCCGGGCCTGACTAGAGCGCTGGACAGTCAATCCGGGGATCGTGAGTTCGAACCCCAGTCCGGTCACATAAGTTGTGTGGTGATTGGTCATGAAGTTATTTCTACTGCCATTCTCCCCCTACCTCTGATTCAAGTAGGGCAGTTGTCAGTTACTGGCATAAGTATGTGCACTTAGTAATGGTAAAGCGCTTAGATCGGCTAAGCTTGCCTAGGTAAAAGTGTGAGTAGGTTAACTGACCACAGTGATATGACTGAAATACGGATAAAAAACGGCGAAAAATAAAAAAACAAAAACAAACAAACAAGTGATCATAATTTGAATATTTGTTGCCATCCCTAAACATACCATTACAAGCTCCTCACAGTACCTGGTGTATCTGGGCTGATGATGGCGCCTATGACTGCATCTGTGGCTAGGGTGGCTTTCAAAGGCTCAGACTCGAACCATTTCTCGAGAACTTTCGTGGCGGGCGCCGTCATCAGTTCGTAGAAGGCACTACTGTCACTCCCCAGTTTTGATGCTGCAGGTTCAGAGATGATTCATAGAATTATGTCGTAGACAAACATAACAAACTGTTATTTGTATTAAATACAAAGTGACATTCGTATTTAAGGTTCAAAACACAATGCGTATATATTTAATGTAACTCATTGTGCACAGTATATACCGAAACAATGGGAAAGTCAGCTTTTGATTAAGTCATATGATTAATACAGTTTGTTCAATTTGATAATTGTTTTAATGATCTATATCCCTTTGCACATACATTTACATTGTTTTGTTGAGCATACTGGTATATCCAGAAACAATAGGATAAACGTCCCACTCCCATCCTAACTAAAATAAGAGCTGTCAGAGGACAGCGCGCTCGACTATTCAAAGTATTTCAGTTGGTACATATTTTAGATAGTGGACGGGGCATAAATTTGTTAAAATACAAAACTTTTAAGTGAAGCCTTGTATAGTTAATAAATGTTTGGAACAAAAACTTTAACCACAAAGTCTATGTAAAAAGTGGGCTAACTCTGTCAAAATACGAAACAGAGTTATGGGTAATGTTGCCCCTGATACTAAAGTTGATGACAAAGGTTAGTTCCAAGTTTCAAGTGAATAACTTATGTAGTTTTGAAGTTACAACACTTTTGAATAAAATCTTTAACCAGAAAATATATGTGAAAAAGGGGCATAACTCTGTCAAAATACAAAACAGAGTTATAGGAAACGTTGCCCTTGATACTGGAGTTGATGACAAAAGCTAGTTCCAAGTTTCAAGTGAATAACTCATGTAGTTTTTAAGTTACAAAACTTCTGAATATCAACTTTAACCAGAAAATCTAAGTGAAAAGGGGCATAACTCTGTCAAAATACAAAACAGAGTTATGGGGAATGTTGCCCCTGACACTGGAGTTGATGACAAAGGTATATTCCAAGTTTCAAGTGAATAACTTATGTAGTCTTGAAATAACAAGACTTCTGAATAAAAACTTTTAACCAAATTCAGACGCGCACACGGACACCGACACCGGGGGTAGTCGGAAAGCTCACCTATTCTTTGAACAGTCGAGCTAAAAAAGGCAGAAAAATTACATACTAAGCCATATCATATTATTATAATATAAAAAACTTATGGGAATTCTTGCCACTTTTAAGGAGATTCCTAGCACTTCTAAGGAAGCCAAGCTTCTCCCCTAGGGATTGCTGTTTCCATGGGGTGGATATGTCGACTGGCGTGCTGTCCAAAATTGGGTCCATGGCATCCACAATTCTCTCGAGCATGGCTTCGAATTCTCCATATTTCTGGAAGTCAAGTTTTTGGAAAATAGGCCCCAAATTTTTTAACACTGAAAATTTCTTTTTCGATATAAGTTTATTGCGAAAATCTACCTTGGGGAATATGAAATGTCTTTCTATGTCGCCAAGTCTATGTGCTGGACTTATTTTCTTCTTTAAAAACTAATTTGTGCACAGCATAGTATGAAATCTTACAATTTTAATTTTAACATAATTTAGATAGTTCACAGTAATGATGGTTCAACAGTCATGTATTTAAATTATGACAGTCTATTCTATTGCATTTTAAGGTAAAAAATAACTAACGATATGTTAAAATTGATATCGTTTTAAGTTCAAAACAACGCAACTTTTTTTTCATACGGGAGTTCAACAATAATTCTTGAGCCAATGAATAATCCAATTTAAAACTAGGCAATTACCCTTTAAGAAAATAATACTTAATTACATGTGCTTTATTGGTAACTAGACATTTGTCCATAGGACACGGTTGCCCCCACATTCCGCTGGTTGTCATAAAACTCTGCTGATGGAAAAAATGCACCAAAATACCCAGGTGCCCAAGTTCACATGCTGATGAATATGTTTAAAAGTTTCATCAGTCTAGCAGTTATACTTTTTGAGTTACACAAGACACAAATCCAAAAATGTCATTTTTTGCTAAAAAAAGGGTCATAACTCCACTGATGGCGGAAAAAACTGCACCAAAATATCCAGGTGCACAAGTTCACATACTGATAAATATGTTTGTAAAGTTTCATCACTCTAGCAGCAATACTTTTTGAGTTACGTGCGACACAAGTCCAACAATATCATTTTTTGCTAAAAAAGGGCCATAACTCCGCTGATGTCCGAAAAAACTGCACCAAAATACCCAGGTGCACAAGCCCCAATAACAATGCATATGCTTATAAAGTTTCATCACTCTAGCAGTTATACTTTTTGAGTTATGCGCGACACAAAAATCCGACGGACGGACGGACGGACAAGGGCAAATCTATATGCCCCCACCCATAAAGTGGGGGCATAAAAATCAAGGAAACATATATTTAAGAAATAATTGTGATTTATCGTCGTTTATTGGCCAATAAACGATTTGGAGTGTTGATGCGTAGGAATTAAACCATGAGGGCATTATCTTAGACCTAGATATGCCCTCAAAGATGTACATGAAGTTTGGTGAAAATCGGATGAAATCTGTTGGACAACGAAAGTGGTCTACCAACAGACCGACCGACCTACCGACATCAGTAAACCAATATACCCCGTCATCCTCAATGGGAGGCATAATTACTTCAAACCTGAGCATCTCTCTTCGAGAACTGGGCTATCTGTTTTCTATTGTTAGCTGCGTCCCGACCTAGCGTCAGTGACTTCACTTCCCGTCCATTAATGGTCTGGGGTTCGATCAACGGAGTGTAAGCATTCGGATCTCTGAGATAAACTTTCAAGCCATATTTCTGTAATGAGATAATGTCAACATACAGGCTATCATTTAATATAATACAAAATTTTAAACCGTGTTTCTGTAAGGAGATCATGAAAAAATACATCTTTTTATTTCACATAACATAACTTCAGCAGTCAAAACATAGTCAATAAGAAATCAAATTTTATATCAGTAAATACAATACCCTCTCTTCGGAGCAGAGGTAATAAAGGCTGTAAAATGTAGCATCTTCATAACAAAATTGATTTGATATGAATAAGAATATTTTCCACTTTGACATAATCGGAATTTCGACTTAAGCAAATTCAAGATAACAAAGTTCAGCTGTATCATATAAATAGAATTACAAGTATACCAGATTCAAGACTCAGCTAAAATATTTTTGATATTATATTGACATAAATTAGTTAAATTTTGTTAAGTTACCTTTAATTCCAGGTCTTTGTAAATTAGTGGTCGCAAAAGACTCAGCACATATGATGCCCTAGAAAACTTGTAACCTGAAAAGAAAAACATCAACACTTAATACATTTCAAAAAGAGTTTTAAATATTGTTTTTCAACTAATTAATAATTGAATGCATACATAGGGGAAGATCTAGAACAATGTAGCAGGGGGCAGCACCCTGGTCCTTTTGGTCCCCCCTGCTGTAGGGGATGATCTAGAACAATGTAGCAGGGGGCAGCACCCTGGTCCTTTTGGTCCCCCCTGCTGTAGGGGAAGATCTAGAACAATGTAGCAGGGGGCAGCACCATGGTCCTTTTTGGCCCCCCTGCTGTCCCTCTTGGCTGGTCAACACAAAAGTGTTTAATATCTTTGGAATGTTTAATATATTTTTGCAAATATACAATGACAAATGAATAGACTTTTCATAAAACCGTTAATCAGATTAAACTTAAAAACGTAAAAATCCAGGATTGAGCAAAATATTAGAAAATGTCAACAAACAGGTGCGGCTTTCCACCATGCTCCTTTTTAGCAACACCCTATACCTTTTTTGATTCTAGATCTTTCCCTAGCATACACATAGGATCTGACACGAGTTGTCATTTCATACCATATTTTAACTAACAAGTTCAGGAATTTTGTTAGTAAGCGATCCTTTGGCGAGCTTACTAACGAATTTCCTGGAAGAGTTTAATAAAATATGGTATGAAATGACAACAAGTGTCAGATCTTTTTTTTCACATGCTTTAAAATAAAATAAAAAAACGTTTAATTTTACCAAAACATGCTGAAAAATCCTAAAAGTTGTGTATTGGCATGACGTCATTTCATGTTGACGACGTCATTTCACCAAAATAACGTCATCCGATTGGTCAGTCAAAGAATATGTAGCCAATGAAAACGCTCAAAATGTTATCTTACACATGTGTAAGATAAAATATTTGTAATGGTTGTATTATATGGGAAACAAGGTATAGCATGTGATAAATAATTATTCTGACATACCACCCTGTTGATTGAAATAACCATCTACCCAGTAAATTGCAGCACACACCAGTTTAGTGATATATTGGAGTTATTTCCCTTTGCTTATAAATGTAAAGTTCTTGACAAGTAAAATCAGCTAGAGCATACATCTGCATAGGTTGATTATTGAAATAATTATTAGAATTAATATTATTCTGAATTTATCTATATGGAAGCATATAACTGGAAAGTGAAATATCAACATTAAAGTTAATCCTCTTTGCTTAACACAAGGAAAATTCTTAATTGTCAATACAGACCAGAGCTCCAGATAAGCTTTTGTACTGGGGGTAAATGTATGCTCACTTCTGGAAATTTGGGGGTAAATGTACACTCTCTCAAGAAATTATGGGGGTAAATGTACACTCTCAATAGTTTATGGGGGTAAATGTACTCTATACAGAAATTAGGTTGGCGTAAATTTACCTCCAGTGTTAATTTAAATAACAATATGTGGCTGAGCAACAAACTTTTATTGCTGACAAGTTTACATGTCAACACATTGAGGTCTGATGGCCTGCCAAAGCTTCTCTCAGCTTCAGTCTTCCAGTCACTGAAAACAATAAACATAAGTTGCATGAGACTACAGTACCATCATACCATGTCATATTGTTAAATGAATTTTACATTTATAATTAAATATGTTTCTTAAAACTGTAAGCTCATAATTAGATGATAATAAGAAACATCTAGTTAAAAATGAATGAAAAATGTATTGTAAGTTCTGTTTATTTTGTTTATTATGTGTTATATTTTTGTATGCCTAATTGTTATTTGCCATTTCATATACATGAATATAATTACCAATAAAACATAGATAGCAGTACCTTGTTACTTTTTCGTTTTCTTGGATTCATCCTCCCTGGGCTTGTAATCATCGATGAGTCGCTTTTTCTGCTTTCGTTTAGATTTCAAAATGTTCGTTATGATTGTATCTAAAATAGCCGCTACATTTGCATATTTATGTGTTGATCCTGTATCCGTTTGATTTTCAGTTTGTTTTTTGACGAAAAAGACGTCTATTTTTTTCGGTGCCATTTCCCCGACGTTAGCGGACACCTGATTTAACCTGCATTGAAATACAGTCTGGTTCTGCGGTTACCTTATGATATTGTGCACTTGTACTTATGCACGCTTACGCTGGCTATTCAAACACCTAATATCAACCAGACGCCAGACTAAAATATTTTCACTATAAGCGCCTAGACAACATCGATGCAAGCATGTCTAATAGACGGATATTGCTGCGGGCCGTTGTGGGATTTGACGATTTGTACGCCTACATTGGAAAAATCGCGCGTAAATGTACACCCAAATTTTATTTTCTGTGAGTAAATGTACACCCAAATTCTAAATTTCTGTGCATATCTTCTGATTTTTTGCGCGTAATTTACGCGTGTACGCGCCTTATCTGGACCTCTGATACAGACCATCTAAACACAGGACAAGAAGAAATGCTGGTAAAAACACAAATGAGGCGTGTCGTGGGAAAGCTGGGTTTAATGCGTCTGCGTAAAGTGTCATCCCGGATCAACCTGTGCTACAGACTAATCCAGGATGACACTTTCCGTTTTTTATAGTATTTTCTGTTTCAAGGAAGTCTCTTCTAAACATAAATCTAATGTAGGCGGAAAGTGTCGTCCAGGTCAGCTTGTACGGACTGCACAGGCTGATTCGGGACGACATTTTATGCACGTGCATTCAGTCCGATTTTCAAACGACATCAAATATAGTTCGGACAAATTAACCTGACACTCATAACTAAACTTATAGCATTATTTTGCTACTGAAATATTTCCTTAGATATGGTTTTGTTTGTGCACATGTTTTATATGTTTACTGTCACCATAGCTGATTTAATATGGTATCAGTAGAGAAACTAATATATTAATTGAAACCAATCCGATTTGTAATACATTAATGCATAATGTTCAGCGTCAGGGCCCATATTTATAAAGATTTTTAAGTTATTCTAAACTTAAGTTGGCAATTATTTAAAATCACAATGTGCATTTGAAACCTTTTGCTTTAGAACATGTGCGCGACAAATAATAAATATTTATACAAATTAAATTATTTTGCAACTGATGTGTCAAAATCTTCCAACAATGCATTTCTGTGTCAGAAATCCATCTTTAAAATTTCATAATTTTAATTTTTGTTTGAAGTACTACTAAGATTCTATATA
Source organism: Congeria kusceri (assembly GCA_027627225.1). Lineage (NCBI taxonomy): Eukaryota > Metazoa > Mollusca > Bivalvia > Myida > Dreissenidae > Congeria > Congeria kusceri. Next base: position 44,481,093 of record CM051034.1, on the reverse strand, counting down.
AATACAAGTCCATCCAGGGCTGGTATTCACAAAGCTCTAAGGGAAATCTTAACTTCTGTTGTATTTACGTGAAATTTTTAGATCAACTTGACGGTTGAAAACCTGAAGGTACTAAATACCATTCAAATCAATAGCAGGAGAGTACCTTGTGGTTTTTAACCCCCAAAGTGTTCCATATGAAATCCAATGATTTCTGTATACAAAATGGTAAAAAACTATTCATTTAAACAATATTTACTAGTTCAAAACATTCAAATGTGTACAGACTTGTGCATGAAACCAGTGATATTTGAAGGCATATTTGGGGCTGACAGGGCCCCATTCCCCAGCTCTGAAGTATGTAATTTCCCCCAATTTTTTTTTTTAATTCCCCCCCTCCCTTGACGTCTTAAGTGGTTGCATGACAAGAAACCCAACGGAATTTAGTATTTTTAGGTAAAGTCTTTGAGAAAAAGCTATGTAGATTATTTGTATAATGGGAGATTACATTGATATGAAATACACCTTTATAAAATCATTTATTTCTTGTATTTCTAAATTTTCATTATTTCCCATATGACATTGATTTTCCCTTTCCAATGGTCCTGCAACGATTCTCCAAGTGGCTGAAAATAAAACATTGGAAACAGCCCGAGACTCAAGGCATTTTATGAAGTTAAGAAATTTACTTAAGTTTTCCTTAAGCAGCTTTGTACATATGACCTCAGGGCCCACATTTATAAAGATTCTTAAGCCATTCTTAACTTAAGTTGAACTTAAGCCAAAATTAGAATTTGTTTGTCAAACACTATGCTTTGGAACATTTGCATGACCAATGCTAGATATTAATACACTTTGAATTATATTGCAAATTATGTGTCAAAATCTTCCAGAAATGCATTACTTTGTAAGAAAATCCAATAATTAAATTTGAGAATTTTAAGATTTATCTTTAACCAGCCAAGGTTAATTTTGTCCGAGCTATACCTGGTACTATCTCCTCGGTGACTGCAGCGCCCCCTATCACGTGTCGACGTTCCAGTACGCACACGTCAAGTCCACTCTTCTGAAGGTACGCGGCCTGCGATACAACGAAAATGAACAATTTCGGAACGAATGTACAAAACAGCTTAAAAGTTATAAAACGTTCATATGTCGAGTCATCAAAAATAACAATAGTTATATGGCATTGAACCAGATGAATTTGAGAAATTATTAACAAGAATTATATAATAAAGAGTTTAATAAACAAACAAACACAAACCTTTGGAAAGATTGTAAAACAGCTTGAAAAGTTCGTAATATTGACATGTACAATAATCAAAATCAGCACTAGATGGCCATTGGACAGTTTGTTTTTGGTTTTGGACCAGTGAAACTGTACAAAATGTTATACTAGTAATTCCCTGAGGCAAGTCATGGGAAAACCGGCCTTAATGCATGTGCATAAAGTGTCTTCTCGGATTAGCCTGTGCAGTCTGCACAGGGTAACAAGGGATGGCACTTGCCGCTTTTATGGTAATTTCTGTTTCAAGGAAGTCACTTCCAAACATAAATCCACTGAATGCGAATAGTGCCATCCCAAATAAGCCAATGCAGACTGCACAGGCTTATCCGGGACGACACTTTACAAACATGCATTAAGCTTTTTTTTCCACGAAACGCCTCCCCTTAAATTACATACTTAACAGAGTCAAGAGCAGTTTTAGTTTCAAACATCAAACACCAGAGTTGGGTACAGTAAAATCAAAACTTTAATTTCTCTCTGAATTTAGATTGTCTGCAGGTGATTTAATTGGGGTTACATTTTTACCTGTCTGTTTGACTGTCTCAAATCTGCATACATGCAGGTTTATAAATAGCATTCACGTCACATAGATAGACATCTATTCTAAGATAGTTCACTATTACTATTTAGCTTTTTCTACACATACGCGACGGTTAAAAGGCAAAATATAGTTTCGAAGAAAGTAAATAAAATACTATGAAAATCAATTTTATCAAGAAAACTTTACATAGTGTAAAGATATAAATACAAAGCAGTTTGTTTACCTTTTTAAAGGAATATTTGCTTTTATCATAATTATTTGCTGTTGTCCTGCCCATGGTCAATGAACCGATTCGAAAGTTTATTAACATGGGTTACAGAAGTGAACTGGTAAGAAAGTAATTACCCAGAATGCCCCGCACAAATGTACACATGTGGCGTGTCATGGGAAAACCGGTCTTAGTGCATGTGCGTAAAGTGTCGTCCCCGATCAGCATGTGCATTTCACACAGGCTGAGCCAGGACGGCACTTTCCGCCTAAAGTGGATTTATGGTTAATAGAGACTTCCTTGAAACAGAAAATACCATAAAAGAGGAAAGTGCCATCCCGGATTAGCCTGTGTGGACTGCACAGGATAATCCAGGATGAGACTTTACGCACATGCATTAAGACTGGTTTTCTCACGACGCTCCTCACACAGAGAATACTAGGTTAGTGTTTAATACAGAAACATTTATTAAGCGAGGCTTAGAAAACCTTTTGTGCCGAGCCAATAAATGTATCTGTATTCAACACTTACCTGGTATCTGTTTATCCCATCATTTTCTGCCTTTATTTTGAAAACAAATGAAAGAAAATCGCTTAATAACATGAAAAACATCAAATGATGTCACGAAAATAAACAATATGACATAATTTTAATGTGCATGTTTGCTGTATTCAACAAGGTGGAATACAGCTAAGTCTATCCCAAGGGGTGTTATTTCGTCAATGCAGGCGTGATGATGGGATGAAGATCAGTTTTTCATGGGTGTTTAAACAATGTATATGGGGTAAGATTTTCACAGTGACATATTCACAGTGTGTGTGTAAGTGCAAACTATTGTGAATTGTGGGCTGATCTTTTAGGGTGCAGGCATTTTTCTATGAAACAAGTATTGCCAAAAAAATTTGTATTAAGTATTTTTTAAATAAAGTAAAAATTAGTACGAATTTTTATAAAACTGACTATAAAACTTAGCAAGTATTCATTCAATTGAGTAAAACAAAAACTCAGTATGATTAAATTCTTTTAAATTTAGTAACAATTAGTAAGTAGTCTTTAAATTGAGTATAAATTATTAAGTTTTCTTTAAATTGAGCTTAGATCTATTAGAAAGACATTATTCTAACATGATACTCGCTAACTTTTTTTATAGATAAAGAACACAATTATCGTTGTTAAGCTACCTAATAAACAACCCAAAAAGTAGTCCCGATTGTTAGCCGAGCGCAGTAAAATATACTTCTCATTACGATTGCAGTAATATTTTCTAATCATGTTAGAATCGAAACAATTTTCGCAATATCATTATTGTTTATTGGCCAATAAATAACTCATTGTTGTTCTGATCAGTGGCTATTAGTATTAAACCATTGGGCCAAGGCCCATGTGGTTTAATTTAAACCATAAGAAATCAAGTCGTTGTTTATTGGCCGATAAACAACGATAAATCAAAAATGATTTCTTAAATGAAGAATGTGCTACTGATTACTGTGCGAGTATTTCCCTACAAGTATTAAAGCTACCAGATATAAGTATGAATTCAGTACATTGCATTGGGGTGAGGCAATTGACTACTGGTGTATATACATGTACATACTGACACCAAGCCATTATGACCTGCAAATGTGCAAATTAACATGCATACAATAGATGTACATTTAAATTAACTATACATGTACATGAAAAACAAAAGCTAACAAATGCAAATCAAAGAAAATGTTAAACGCAGGGCACACTGTGCAATTTGCTTTGTTTGCTAATGGCTACACATTTAAACATTTTATTTGGCTGAATTATGCTTTCTTTTTCAAAAAACATTTAAAACACACCAAATGAGAAGGATTTAAATGCAGATGAGGTTAATTTTATTTAACGATTTTTTCAGCCAGAGTGATCCCTAAAATAAAACAGAAAGCAAATAAAACTGAACAATCTTTGCTCGAACACCAATAAAGAATAGCTGACCTCTCTATTATGTGAAGTTAAAATAAGACATCAGACATAGAATGGACCTTAATTGTTTCTTTTTTTCACATCTAACTGGGTTTTTTATGTTGTTTATCATATGTATGTTTCTTTTATTCAGTCAATATTGATTGTATGATTTCTATTTTCCCATTACTTTTTTGTTTGAAAAGATTGTGTCTTTGATAGTTTTTCTAGAATTTAAAAACTGTGTTCATGCTTGAGCATAAACACAGGTCCTGTTTATTCTGAAAATTGTGTCAATGCATACAAGTGTAAACATTGGTCAAATCAATTTAACGAACACAATTATGAATAGAGGTGACTATTGTACTAATGACTTTGCAAAACAGTTGAAATTTAAAAAAAAAGGTTAACTGCATAAAAAACATTGGTAAAATACAACAGTGAACACCTAATTCTATATTTGATGTCTTATTCTTACTTCACATAAAAGTGTGTTTCAGCTGATTATAGGCAAGTATGCAAGTAAATCAGCTGATTATAGGCAAGTATGCAAGTAAATCAGCTGATTATAGGCAAGTATGCAAGTAAATCAGCTGATTATAGGCAAGTATGCAAGTAAATCAGCTGATTATATGCAAGTATGCAAGTAAATCAGCTGATTATAGGCAAGTATGCAAGTAAATCAGCTGATTATAGGCAAGTATGCAAGTAAATCAGCTGATTATAGGCAAAAATAGGCAAGTAAATCAGCTGATAACAGGCAAGTATGCAAGTAAATCAACTGATTATAGGAAAGTATGCAAGTAAATCAGCTGATTATAGGCAAGTATGCAAGTAAATCAGCTGATTATAGGCAAGTATGCAAGTAAATCAGCTGATTATAGGCAAGTATGCAAGTAAATCAGCTGATTATAGGCAAAAATAGGCAAGTAAATCAGCTGATAACAGGCAAGTATGCAAGTAAATCAACTGATTATAGGAAAGTATGCAAGTAAATCAGCTGATTATAGGCAAGTATGCAAGTAAATCAGCTGATTATAGGCAAGTATGCAAGTAAATCTGGTATTTTAAGGGTGTTTATCTATACACATACAAGTAAGTTCACGCGTTAAGGCTTAGAATCACATTTCCTAAGTATTTAGGATTTAATGACATCTGATTTGTGAATTTTGTAATTCAACTGGGAAAATAACCTATATTTGGCATTGGGAATGGGTCCTTTTACCAGACCCTGTTAAATAAGGAAAAACATCAGGCCATACAAATTTGATTCTATGTTTAGCGTCCCATGATTTTTTGAAACCTACCAACAAGGCAGGAAATAAACAAACGATGAGTCGATAAAACAGTTTTCTTTCACAACTTATTCATGGCAGTGGTACAAGCTAAAGCAAATGTTACCTGCAAAACTGTTATCATCTTCAAATTGGTAACCTACTTTAACACAGTATTTCAATTATCTAAATTGACTAGTTGCTCACTGTTATTACAAATATTGGACAAAACACCTCAAAGTCATCGTTTTCAAATTTCCAACTCGATTTTTCACATTGTCAAAATTGTTGTTTTTTTTTCGTTCAAGCATCCAAAAACCTACCAGCTCGAGGATGCTAATCATAGAATCAAATTGGTATGGCCTCACTGATATTGTACACTAATTTACCTCCTCCAATAACTATGGCATCGTAGGAGGATTTAAGCTGCTTGGGATTAACTCCAGACTTGGATGAAAAGAACTTCTTAACTGTAGAAACCCGACCGCATTTTGACAGGTTACCTGTGAGTAACATACTGACTTGTAACCTGAAAAATAGGATATAAATCACACATTTAATGATTAGATAGGGAAACATCTAGGAACAAAATGTTACAGGGTGCTGCTGCAGGGTGGCGGGGGGGGGGGGGGGAACTGGAAGATTTCTTTCACACTTTCTAATAATTTGGTAAATAAAGGATTATTATCAGTTTAATGCTTTTAGTTAAGGTTTTTAAACATCGTGTATTCATTTGTCATTGAATATTTTCAAAAATATTGGGTTTCAAAAGTTGCTAAACATTTCATGTTGACCTGCCCCAGCCCAGAGCGTCAGCACTGAGCAACCAAAATGAGACAGGGTGCAGCACCCCTCTATTTCATTCTGGATCTTAACCTGAATCTTAGAGCAAGTTATCTCTACAAATGTCAGCTGCATTTTGTCCTTCTTTGGACTTTCGCTGTGCCATGATAATAAGAGCTGCTTGATTTAACCATAGCTTGATTCCATTTTGAAATATATCTACGAACACGTGTCGGCAAGCTTATCTCTCTGCGCATGCATGGCTGACCACTACCCTGCGCTAGCCACATGCTTATCAGTTGTAAAATAAACATCCTAGAAACAACTCTCTTGTGTTTGTGACTTGATTGTCTATTCATCACATTTGTGATCACACTAGGACTAAATACGTTTGTACAACACACGCACACACACCCCCACACACCCCCACCTACCCACACACACACGCACCCACACGCACACGCACCCACACGCACACACACCCACCCACACACACACACACGCACACACACACCCACACACACGCACGCACAATATAACACATTCAACTTCAAATAGCATTTAATTGAATATCTAGATTAGATTCCTGTTTCCTTTTCATTGGCTTGTTTTTGTGCGTAGAGAATGACAGGATGACTAGTAGACTGTGCTATCAGCAGCATGACAGACAATAAATAAAATGCTTGATGCATATGACGTGAAGCACAAATTATGATAACAATCCACTGGTGATGATGTTTCACAACTAATTCAATATAACAGCAAGCATGCATGATTACACAATCAATTTACAGTTTAACATGATAAATTGTCACAAAATCCATGACTTTAATGAACAATTTTACTACAATTAATCTTTAAATTAAAAAGATGAGAATCAAATGGAAATTTGTTGGTTAATAATTTGAAAATCGAAGCGGCTAATTTACACTTTATTTATCGTAAAAATGGGGGGTTGCAGCTCTTTGATAATGTTGTTTAAAATTATCAAGTCATTGTGTGCATGCTCAGCTGATTCACAACAAAAAAGTGTCAGCCTGTGGAGTGACAAGTTCCTAGGTCTGCTGTAGTACATGTATTAGAACACACTATTATGTGAAGTTGGAATAAGACGTCAAACATAGAATAAACTGTTTTATTACAGCAATGTTTTATATGCAGTTTACCATTTGTAATTTAAGAATTTTGCAGAGTAATTAGTGCAATAGACACCTGCATATATAACGGCATCAGTAAAATTGATTTTACCACAAAACTGTATACTTGTATGCATTTACAAAACTTTAACAAAAAATTGAACTGTGTCCATGCACACAGTTTATAAATACAGCAAAAATGATCAAAGACACAATCAGTTCTTATAAAAAAGCTAGTTATACCAAAAGTATTGACAGCATATAACAAACATACATAAACAACATGAAATGCTCAGTTTTATGTCAAAAGGGAACAAAAATCATGTCCATTCTATGTTTTATGTCTTATTCTAACTTCACATAAAACAGTGTTATTAGCCTCTTTTTAATATTTACTGATTGTTTGGCCACTTAAGAGCTAAATTGCTTGTAAATCTTAAATGAACACATTTTCAACACCAGTGAGACTTTTATCTATAAATTTAAGGTCTCTCCAACAAAATAAAGGCCAGATAATTTAGAGCTCTGCCATTCACTTAGTTACTGACCAATACTAGGAAGGCACCCTAGCAACCTTGAAGTTTTCATGTTTCCTATCATTTGGTTCAGTCTTCATTTTGATAGGAAAGCAATAAGTTTGATCTACTTCATTAACACATCCTGTATTTGACTTACAATTACTGTTCCTGGGTTATGCACATAGTTGATAGCGATTTCAGAGTTCCTTTAAATATCTTATTTTGTAACACAAAATCTAAAATTTGCATGCTCAATCAAAATAAATGTTCACATGGAAACATTAAAATGGTATGCTTTGGCAATGCTACGTTTCGTATTAACGCTAAAATGGTACGAATCGGCAATGGTATGATTTGTCTTGCATTCTCCATCTCACTTTCCATTAGCTGTACATGTAATCCCAATGCAAACATTGAGCTACTTTTTATATGGGCAATGTTTGCTGATGGGCTGTACCGGGGAACAACCATTTCTGTGGTGGAAACTCTGATTGGTTTGAGTGCTTAACGAGGATGCAATTTGGGGAATTTCTATATACATGTGATAGATTTATACAAAAGTTTAAATCGGAATTAAATGCATATATCAGGTAATTTACTAAATTTCGGTTCATGTTAACAAGTTTTGGTGTTGTTCAAGTAAAATACGTTGACAGATAACTCTATTTTTGCAAAATAATGGAAATTTATGAAAATTTAACTTTTAGGTTTCCACCACATAAATGGAAGATGTTCATCAGTAAAGGTGTCTCATAAGTCAAAACTGGCTGGCCCTTAATCGCGAGGGGTGACACTATAATAAACAAATACTTTACTTAAATGGTCTTTCGGCGATGAGACGTTCCAGCGAAAATAGCACTATATAAAAGTAACACTAAATTCGCATCAAGTCTCATGAATTAGACTAACTTTCCATCAACGTAGTTTCAACAAGTTAAATGCGTTGAAATACACGTTTATCTACATAAAATACTGTTGAAAAGTGAATGTTGCAGATGACTTATTTATAAGGAGCAATTTGGTACTGGTTGTCAAATTTCTACTTTCTTCATCGGAGTCGACATATTTTGATCATGTGACTGTCGGTTACTTCCCCAACTGTTGAAGAATGGGGCTACAATCCACTATTATATTGGTGCATCCGCGAATCTGTCTCGCCCCAGAAATTTAGTCTCAAGTAGAGGGACAAACTTCTATTCAAGTCATCCAAAGAGGACAGCATTAAAATAAGTTAACGTTATTTAAACAAACTTAGCACCGACTTGTTAAAAATAATTACATTTCTACAATGGACTTTTTCACAAATGTAAATCATTGAAATATCTAGTCACTGTTATCACCGAAATAGTTTACAACATATTTGTATTTAGGCAGGGTTTGACCTTAACTTCTGGGAAGTGGTGGTCCACAGGACCGGCTACCTTCAAAGCCTACTGGTCCGATACTGTATGAACTGGTCCCGAAAATCAAAATACGTCGAAATGCATAGTGCATAAATAGTTCAAACAAATGATTCTCAGAATTGTAATCGGAAAATATGTTCAGCACACACGAAAATCTATTATTCATTATATATTTTTGTATAATTCATTTTAGATCAAAATGTTGTATGAACATTGTTGCTTAAATAAACATGAGATATCAACTTCTTAAAATTGACCTACACTGGAGATACATGCGTTTTCGTGTGCTAAGCAATAAACACGCAATTAGAGCAGTTAAAGATATAATTATATATCGTTATATGATTGATCTATCCGTTCCTTAACGTTTTGCAATCATTCCCACAATGCGGATACCTAGACCAGAATTTCGTTTACTTTTTTTTTTTTAATAGAGATACAATTTTAAACTGCCTGTTCTAAAAACAAAAACAATAATAAATTGTGTCAAGAAGGGAATACATTGTTAAACTATTAATGAACCAGGAGTAATATTATCGATAGAAGCTATTATAAGCTCATTATTTTTACAATATATGTTATTTGATTAAATTTGTTTTCAACAATAAAAGGTTATTAAATGACTATAGTTAATTATTTTAAATGGAAATTGCTTCTCTAAAATGCGACTTCAATGCCCGTCAGATATAATTTCTTTCGTCAAAATGGTGTTCAGTTGATTTTACAACGTATAACACATAATTATTTCTAAGTTGAAGAATCGGAAAAGATGCGATTTATAGACGAGAGCTGTATAATGTCAATAAACAATATCATCTCGGACGGTTCACTGTATTCTTAACCACAAATGATAATTCAGAAATACACAATTGGAACAAGTCCCTAAACAACTGGTCACCGGACCGGTCGTCCTTCGAGGACAACCGGTCCGAGCGAAAAATCACAGGTCACGGACCGACGGACACGCGTTAAGGTCGAACCCTGTATTTTGGTTTCAATTATAGCCTTGCGAATGTTTTATACATAATTTTAAATAGGTTACAGCCTAGAGTAATTAGATATTCGTGATGCAAGATTCGAAAAGAATGAATTCATCTGCGATGCATCTCGCACAAATGTTGACGCATAGGAATTTTAATTGCCAGTGACAAACTGTTGTGATTCAAAATATATATATAGTATGGGTTCTCCTCAAAATCATGGTTCCTGTCCCCGCACCCCTATCGATTGTATTTTCTGACACACCTTTACGTGTGGAAAGAATATTTTATCGAAGCTGCAATTGTCGCCTATATAAATTTTATTAGTAATAATTTGGATTTTGATGTGATCTTTGGCTATGAGCCGGAGCAGGATGAAACCCACCTGCCCGGTATGGTGACCATCAACAAATCTGACATGCGTACTGCGCTAGCCGGACAGCACAAATAACATGCGTCGATCCCGCTTTCGATCAACAGCGGTCGCATCACAGGCTTTTATACTAATACAGTACCATTACAAACGTTTCCATTTTCTCTACGGTTGGGGAGAAATATAAGTCTGAAAACAAATATAATTTTAAACCAAAGTCCTTCATCAAAGAACATGACAAGGTGAAATGGTATAATGAAAGCAGTTTTTACTATTTTACATGGGTATTCGCTGTTATCATAGCTATCGTTATTCATTACTTTGGTATAGAACCCATTTGAAAGTCTTATGCGCGTTGGTCATCAATAAAAAAGTAGTTTAACAGCCCAAAATCTTGCTCGAGCGTTCACATGTCATTTCTGTACACACTGTCGGGCCCTTGAACCAATCGCGGCTTACACTGTACCGTGGTGCTAAGCCGGACAGCCTCTTACGAAATGAACCATATACCGATACATACTGCCAACTAGGGGTGTCACGATATTAGAAATCCATATCGCGATATATTGCGATATTTTTTAATTTATCACAATATTGATTGCAATATATTGCGACCTTTGTATTAATGTATTTATTAAGCTAAATACTAATAAAATCATTATAAACAGCGCAATATTTTATAGGATTTTGTTTTACTTTTTTTTTCACCGATGTTGATGACAGGGGGCGCAACAGTACCCTTATATACTCTATATGTACATGTATGTATTTTACTATTTATTTTCACTGGAAACAATGCATCAGGTTTAATGTATTATTAAGCATGAACATTTTAAGAGAGTTCATGTATACCAAACATACATGAATATTATTGGTACAGTCTATACTGGTCGAGCTTTTGACCTTTATCCCTAAAAAACTGTCAACTTTACAAAATGATACTGGCTTTCAATTGTTTATCACTGACAATAAGGGTGTTCTAATGCAGTCCAAACGTTTTTTAGTCATGGTAAAAATAACAGGAAAAAACACAAAACTGTACAAAGACAACATAAATAATGCAATATATCGGTATGGACATTCATATTGCGATATTTTATTGCAGAATCAAATATTGCAATAAACCAATATACCGGTATATTGTGACACCCCTACTGCCAACCTATAGCCTACGCAGCATACCAAAATGACATACAGGGTACGTATATTTAGATTGAGTTATATAATTAAATTAATCAAGAAATATCAATGCCTAATTTATGTTAATGGTTATAACTGAATTACCTGTTACAAGCTGACCCCGTCGAGATGCATTAATTTTGACAATTCTAATTTGTGTTACAAATAGCAAATCACATGACATGAAATGTGAAATGCTGTAAATAACTTATCCTCTATGTGTCGGTGTGTTGGGGTTTTGAATGTCAGCAAAGGGCGGTTATTATATGGACACACATTTTTAACGATCTGCAGTGCAAAGGTATTTCTGAATACTTGCAGAAGGGTAGTTAAGGAACTAACACACGTATACAGAGTGTTTTTTCTATCGGAATATGAGGTTGTAGGCCTCCAAAGAAACAGTAATGAACAATTATCTCAAAATCCGGCGAAATGTCACAAGGGTAGCGTTTGGTACAACATCGTTGCCATGGTAACCACACAATTTATAGGAATTTTCAATACAAACTTAAATTTGAAATTCTAAATTGAAAAGTACGCGAACTGAACGATCTAAGCGACAAAGTGGCATAACTATGTCGAAAGACAGTTACGCGGATTGTTCCACCTGATGCTGGAATTGATGACACATATTCCAAGTTCGAAGTGAATCACATATGCAGTTTTGAAATTACATGACTTTTGAACCAAAACTTTAACCGGAATTCATGAACTCTCCTTCAACCACCACACGATCGAGAAACTTTACCAATAAAATAATAAAACACATACAAATAATCTTACCCGATTTATTCACAATTCAGATGGCGATATACAACATTGTCTGGAAATGTCTTAAATTTTTACTGATTATTCAATTGTTAACCCATTTTGCATCACAACATGAGTTATTATTTTACCAATACTCCACGAATAAAAAAACGGTACAGCATGCAGACAAACAAAAATAAAACACAAATTATTTGTAAAATAAAGTTCAATAAATATGACAAAAATGATGAGGTATTTGCTATATATGAAGATAACATAAAAACGTATTTCTTTGACAAAACAAAAGCGATTAATAAATAAGTACTCAAAGTATAACATGAGTTTTTCGATTGCATAGTTCGTTCAAAATAGTAATCGTACAATTTATTCACAACAATTATTCCTTATACAAAACAAAAGTGATAAATAAACACGCATTCAATGTATAAAATGAGTTCATCGATGACAAATTTCTCAAAAATATATATAATATAATCAAAACAATTATTAGACAAATCATTCAGATTAATATAAATTGTATGTATACTAGTGTACGTTATTGCAATAAATAAATAAGCACGTGGATCACATCAGTCCAAACATTATTGTGTAAGTAACATTAGAGTTCAAACGTATCTTAACAATTAAAAAATTCATTGACGGACAGATCATATATTGTCGCGAGTCTCCCATCTCATATTAGAGTAGGAAAAAAGCAGGAAAGATCTTAACATTTGCTAAAAATGAGCATCGTTGAAATTAGAGTTCTACAACTTCACTGTTAGATTTTATCATGATCCTGTCTTGAACAAGTCCAACCTCAATCTATACAACATAGTAGCGTATATTGAAATATATAATAAATATATATGCACCATTTCTACTTATCCACGTCTCAATGAGAAGGATAAATAGAAAGTGTTTTGGGGTAACAATATTGTCTGATCTCAACAAAGGATTATGTTGTAAACATATCGATACGTATAATAATATCGATGCAACACAAGTGTAAACGGGAGCTAATGGTAATTCATTTGCAACATAATATTGTACGTTTAACCAAGTGCAAATAATTCCTTTCTTCCATGAGTAAACAAGTTGGCAACCAGAGCTAATGGTCCCTTTCTTCCGGTGGTCTAAAAGGGACACCCAATTTTACGAACACCGATTCTTCAGTAGGCGTCGGTATCGGAGTGCCTTCGTAGACCTTTTCGGCACCCTGCAACATGACATACATGCTGTGGAGCAATGTTTAATTCAAACACAATATGAATATGATACATACGATTGTGCATACAAATGAGTTTCCTTTGCATTCCAAAGCGGTGACCGTTCCAAAGCGGTGACCCCAGTTTTATTCATGTGTGTTTTGTGTTTGTTATGCGTTTTTGTGATTTGCTGTGTTGTTTTTGGTAACTGGTCACTTGCCATAAATAAAGGACATCGTGTTGCCAATACGAGTTCTCTCCTGCTGACGCAGATGGAGTTTTACTTTGATTATATGTGTTGTGTGCGCCAGGTGTAGGCTGCAATGTTTTCTGCTCGGCAAAATTGGATTATTTTACAAAAACTAGTGATTCTAGAATCTGGATTTTTGACTTAGTTATTTATGAACTGGTGACCAACGTGCTGCTGAATTTATTTTATGAAATTTTCTTTGGACTAATGAACAACTTTGATGTAAAACAATTGGAAATTGATAAAATTTGGAGTAACACTTCACTAATTTCATCTGTTTTGGTGTACATCTCTCCCGAATTTATGGCTAATCCATGTACAGTTAGACAGTACAGTAGAGACCAATTAATGGATTATAGATCAGTGCCTAGATGGTGTACAATACCAAATAAAGAAGCATTAACTGTGCTGAAAAAGTATGATCTTTTGAAATACAGAGGGTAAACGAGCTGGTCGGCCGAGGATAAAGTCAAATGCTGGTGTTCACTTGAAAAAGTTGACCCAAATTAAAGTAGATCATACATTTATATTAAATGCCCACATAAAGACACAAATGAAACTCTCAACTGTGAACACAAGGTCTGTGCGGGGAAAATCTGCTGAGCTTCTCCAGCACATCTTGGAGGAGGGTACTGACATATGTGTGATAACTGAAACTTGGCTACAACCCGATGGTGATGACGTTGTCAGGGAGAATTGTCTCAGGATGGTTACAGTTTCGACGATGTTCCGAGACCCGACCGTAAAGGTGGAGGACTTGTCCTATTATACAGAAACAATCTCAGAGTGTCAAAATGCCCAGGGAAGGTCGAAGGGCAATCCGCTCCCGTTACACACAAGTGCAGTATCTATGGCAAATAAATTCCTGAGAATTTTTGCCGATAAAATAATGAAGTTGAGAAATGATCTTGACAATATACCAATTGAAACACCCAGCATTGGTAGTTCTTCATACTCGAATCCAAATGTGATTGAGAAAATTTACTGCATTTAAACCAGTCTCCGAAAATGATATTTTGAAACTTGTACATGCATCAAAATCTACTACATATCAACTTGATGTGATTCCAACTACAGAATTAAAGGAACATTTTTCACAACTGGCTCCCGTTGTGACAAAAATTGTAAATCAATCACTGCTATCTGGTGTGTTTCCTGAGGAGTGGAAAAGTGCCGTGATTAAACCTTTGTTGAAGAAGAAAGGTCTCCCGCTGGAACTGCAGAATTATTGTCCGGTGTCAAATTTAACATTCCTCTCCAAAATTCTTGAAAAAGCTTCACTAAACCAAATCAGTAAGCATATTGATGCTAATAATCTTCTCCCAGCTCACCAAAGTGCCTATAGAAAATACCACGGGGTTGAAACAGCAATGGTCAAAATGTATAATAATATTTTGGAGACTATATATAGATAAAAATCAAGTTACAATCGTGGTAATGGTCGACTTGAGTGCAGCGTTCGATACCATTGATATCCTAATACTGATTCAAATCCATCAAGATGACTTTGGTATTCATAACACCCCTTGAAATGGATTGAATCTTATCTAACAAACAGAACCATAAAAGTTGTAGTCGAACAGTGAGCATCTGTCAGCATCTGACACTGAGACTTTGAGGTTCTGTATACATCGGCTCTCAACCGAGTGGTGCAGAAATATCCAGCCGATCTCTATGGATATGCGGATGACCACAAGATTGCATTCAAAATTCAAGCGGGAAATTCTCAAAATGAGGCAACTGTTTCTCAATAACTTGAAAGTTGCCTGAATGAAATCATAAAATGAATGACAACCTTCAAACTGAAAATGAATCAATCTAAAACTGAAATAATTATATATGGAACTAAACAACAGTTAGCGAAATTGAACATTTCAAGTGTAAATGTTGGTGGTTGCGAAGTAAAATGCGTCGATTTTGTTAGAGACCTGGGTGTTATCAAGGCCAATACACTCAACTTCTGAAGCCAGCTTTGGATCAAAACTGAAAAAACATTTGTATAGTCAGCGTCACGAACAATGAGTGTGCTATTTTAAAAACAAAACATATGTAGTGATATAAAACAATATTGATATCTATATGTCTGAATCTAAGTTCTAGAATCCTGTTTGAATATTGAATCTTTAGGTTCTATCGTGTGTATATAATTATGTAGTATAATATTGTAATATATGCGTAATATGTATTCTTTTTATTTATCAAATGTGTACTATGTAAATGTGAAGCGCAATAGAATATTTTATAATTATTGCGCTATATAAATGCCATGTAATATTTAGACATACAAATTTAATTATATGTACATGTTTATATTAGGGATGGGACCGAATACTGAAATCAATATTCGAATATTCGTTTTAGGTATTCGAATATATTCGAATATTCGTTTGGTAAATACTACCATATACGGCACTCGGTCCGAATATTGACCTATCCGAAATATGTATACTACGTGTACGTAGTTGTTTTAATTAGTTTCACTGGTAAATGAGCGATATAACTTAGCGAGTATTAGGCAAATAGAAAGAAATGTAAGATATATTTAAATGTATTGTTAATTAATTTGTTAATCGTTCCGTACACACATTTCTCATTACATAGATTACACGTTGCCTGGGTGTTGTCTAATGACCGCGTAAAGTACTTCCAAGCACATGATGGTTGCATTGTTTATAATCAAGACTCTTGTATAATATACGGTGTTGATATAATGAAGAATAATGTACAAGTGACGTATATTAAGACTGACCAGATCATGCTAATTTTGTTAAAGAAATTGATTGGCTGATAATGGATTCATTTTGATTCGTTTACTTAGAGTAATTGTAATTTACTGTAAACAAGTTAACCGTATATATGTCACTTAAGGACAATAAACAACAATGTACGCCTTGTGCAAACTGTGAAACCGTTATCACCACATGGTCCAGTTTGTTATTTGTGGATACAATGCGTCATGTTCGCGCTTCCTACAAACCGTTAATTCGCGGCCCTTGTAACGACGTGGCCCCACTGCCAATTATCAAGTGTCGTTAATTGGACATGTTTGGCATGTGTTGTAAAAACATTACACTGCTAGGCAAGAAATACGACTGGAATTCATGTTAACTTTGCAATCAAACTGGAAAAAACATGATTTTTTAAAAGAAATTTTGTTCTTTAAATAAATTTGAAAATCGAATATTCGTATTCGTTTTTTTATATTCGAATATTATCCGATATTCGAACATTATCCGATATTCGATTATTCGGTCCCATCCCTAGTTTATATACACTCTGACATACATTTAAGTATGTATGTACATACAATCTGGCAATGTTTTAGACAACATCTTAAGACAAACAATATTCCTGAGAGATACAATCTAATATGGGATGATAGTGCATGTTCCACACGTATAATATACATTCATATACCCACGTGTTCATACTTTATTTTGCACACGTATATATTACAAACGGTCAATGCTTCTGACACCATTTTACGCAATATCAAATTCCTGCGTTATAAGGAAGACTGGCAGAGGAACGTTGTTTGTTTCATACCATGGCTGGTATCAGGGATCATATTCGTATATCGATTTATAATAAAACTACACTGTCAGTGTTGTCAATGTACTTTTCACAAGGTCACTACTCAATCTGACGGAAGTGCACGATCTTTCTACAGGATCGCAATGCGTAGAGTACTTAGCAGACTACGCGAAACCTGAAAAGCTGTTGTCAAACTTCATGGCTTGTTACTTAATTATACACCACATGTACAAAACATGATATACACGGTTCAATAAATAAATTAAATAATGTAAATCAATAACTGGATAAAACATGATGCATTAAGATATAAATTGCAGTAATAATTCCTTTATTTAATGAAAAAGTCCGACTAGCGTAAATACTCAATTCGTCTATTGAAAGCCAGATGGGCCTATCAGTCTTTTTTCCACATATGCTGATTGGCCCTTTTGGCTGTCAACGGACGATATACGGTGTGTTATAAATTTTGTCAGACACCCACATTTTTGTTAGATATATCTGA
This sequence comes from Congeria kusceri, assembly GCA_027627225.1. Classification (NCBI taxonomy): domain Eukaryota; kingdom Metazoa; phylum Mollusca; class Bivalvia; order Myida; family Dreissenidae; genus Congeria; species Congeria kusceri. The sequence continues at coordinate 44,463,255 of CM051034.1, read as the reverse complement.
CTCTCTGACAGGTTTCGCGTTGTCTATTTTAGGATATGATTTTAATCAGATTGGGTTTCTACAGTGAAACGATGAACGTAACGCCGACTCCACGTGAAGTTACAATACAATGAATTAATTCCCCATGTACATACATGCCTGACCACACCAACGTTTAAGGAGTGTTCCGACAAGGACATTCCCATCTTCTTCGCAAGATGACGTAACGACCGATTGAAGTGGGCGGAGCCAGTGAAATATACGAGTGCGCATGCGTACTCATCGTACGGCACGACGATTATATCCAAGCGTCTATGCTGGAAAAGAAAACAACTAATACATTGGTTTGGTATATACTTTTGCCGCCGGAAAGTATTGGTAAACGATAAACATATTTTATCAGATGGTCTGGTTATGTATATTTCCGATTATTTTGCACACGGACAAAGGGATCTTTTCATATAAAATCTGTTTTAACAAGGATACTACAGTTGTTTTTCAAATTACTTATCAAATTACGAATTTGATCTTAAAGAAATACCACACATAAAAGTGCTGATGAAAATAAGCTTTATACAATATGTGTTTATTTAAAGTTACTGTGTTTGCCTATTCATGGTATTACATGTTGATGCATTTTGATTGATCATTACATTGTTCGAAACCATCACCAGTCATTTAACTTGACACGTCTGTAAACACTAACATACGCGATTGTTTAGAAGTTTGATAACACAAACACAATATGTAATTGAATTCTAAAAATTATCTTCGTTTACGTATTGCAGAAACTTCGAAAGCTGTTCACAATCTCGTAATACAACTGCACTATATGCTTTTACTTTGATTCCATTTGAAGAATCTATTACGCATATTGAATCAATGCAACACCGATAAAAGATGGTACATGTTAAAAAGTCTATCTGAGTCAAAGCTGAATATTTGGAAGGTTATAATTCTAAATCAGTTCCAGCAGTTACAAATACTCTGAATGCCAATCATATCGAATGTCAATGTCCTATTCTCATACTCTGGCTTTATTCATATACAATAACTAATCATGGTTAATATATGTAGGCCAAATCTGCAGAAAAACAACATGCGTAGGAAGAAAATACAAACAAAAGTACAAAACAGCATTATGCTATATTGAATAAATACCAAATGAATCATGAACCATTGTCATAACAGCTTGTGCTGGAATAGCATTGTACGTTATACTGGAAGTCAATGCCACCACAACAACTGCCTATTTCTATGACGTATAACAACATAAATATATGACTTATATTGTACGTAGCTATCTTTTAGGTTTATAAGCTGTGATTTCAAGCTTAGACAAACATTTAAGGTGCTTGTTGGTGGTGACGTTATAATTATGAGCTTGTACAAAGCCTAAGTATACACCAGGCCGAATAGTGCAGATTGTTAAGGCGCTTTAAATCAATATTTCTCCATATGACGCCAACGTCATTAATGAGGAATAAAGGTTTCAATAACAAATATAAATATAGCAATACATATCTCATTCAATGTTAATTGAGACCTCTTTGCGATACATATTGTTATAATTTTGTAATATTCATATTGATATAGGCTACCGCTCAAGATTTTTGTACACTAAGTGCCTTTTAGTTTTAGAACAGTAAAAGCCGCGACAGAGTCGTAAGTAGTGTAAAAGAGATAGGTGTCAGCCTTACGATTGGGGTTCGTGAGTTCGATCCCTCATCGGGGAGCGTTGGATTCTCAAGTACTGGTTCAACCCAGAAAACGTACTAAAAAATTTCACAATACGCATCTGTTTTCAACACAATCCATCTAAACAAATAGATTTCAAGCAAAGTAAGTATTGGAGCTTGGTATACTTTTCTGCCCTCTCCCGGTAGCTTGCAGACACCAAGGTATTTCTTCTGGTGTCCGTTGTCCTCCGCCGTAACAAGGTCATCGGTCAAAAACCCTGTAAAATATGCGCAGCATGTCAACTTTTCGAGGTGGCTGTTTGCATTAGGAATATGTTGATAGGATCAATATGTTTTCGGCCATTATACGTATTTAAATTGTTTGTATTGGTAAAATTTTCATTTGAAAATGATACATGCATTGTGTTATTAGTGTATTGCCTTCAAAGCGTTACATCAATTATTTTAATTCACAAAACGATGTATGGGATTTATTCCCACTTAGGTAAAATTCATACAAACACTGTTGACTGCATATGAATGTTTTTACAAGATAAACAATTGGGTCCTAGCTTTCTGAATGGCTTAACACATTGTCAATGAAATGTAGTTGTAAGGTCAATTCAAACGCACTGGATACAAATGGGGATACAGAGTGATTGACTAAGTTAGGTTTTAGTTTATTGAATTTCGTCGTTCTATTCAGTACAATTATGGCAAATTTGTTTTAACATCGTTTCACTTCCGAAGTATCGCAACGCATCTAAAAAGTGCATGTATTTTATTTAGAAATGCATATACATTAGGTATGACGAATGCAATTACAAACATTAGTGTAAAACTTTCAGTGTAACCATCACGTGCGAAATAAACATGACACGGAAGAAAATATAACTGTTGTTTTTTTTCTTTTGGTATATACATGTTAACAAAGATATGCTGTATGAGACATAAATCATATGTACCCCCACAAAAACCGACTGACATAGTTGAGATACTATTACACAATACTAGTACAGGCCACAGGCAAGACCACCGCGAACATACGTCAGCAAGTAAAATGTACATACCGGCCTAACCCATAACCCATCAGATAGTAGACACTATTCGTTTATATAAATGTATTTCCTTAGGCGTGACGTATTGATTTAGTAGTGAACGCGGTTAAACATGTCATATCTTTGACAACGAGGCTACAATACCTTACGACTATCTGTTAAAACATGTCATATCATTACTAAGATACTGTAAGATACGATACATTGAAACTCTGTGTGAAAAAGACCACGCAATAACCTGTCAAAACCCGGCTGAAAGTAATTATCATGATAGTGAACATTGTACGAAGGTGAGAAGTAAGCCGAATGCTAGAGACGTTTGATGTATAGAGTTGATCTTAAGTTCAAACGCATTCCGATCTGTAAAACTGTATCAGAAATTCTCACTTGTTATTAACGTAGGATTTTAAAACGTATATCATACACAAACGTTGTATGATAATATTTATCTCAACAAATATACATGCTCATATATTTTTTGAAACACCTGTTCTGAGTTAGAACATTTATTACATACATACGCAGGCATTAACGTACACATGAACCCAGAACACATAAACCTTACCTGCAAGGCTTGCACACATAAGCGATAAACAGATCACATAAAATACGTATATTGTATTCGCAATAATCGGTTCAACATTGTAAAAGAGAATTTCAAATCCAGAGAAAATAGTTAAAACTGGGTCCGTGCGGTTATTGAAACTAAAAATGACAAGATTCACCATGAGGCAAGAATGTGGGTAGCATTGGGCTAAAGTAGAAGTCCAAGTCAGTGATTAGTAATCTAGTATGTCGAATAAGTTATGAAAGGAACGACGTGGAAGTAACGATTGTTCATGATGATTCAGGTTACTTGATTGTTCGACTTAACTTTCTAAAAGACAATTGGGTGATTACCTGGCTGACGCAGAGGAATAACACACAAGAAAACATTGCAAGGTGAACTGTTTTTTTTTATACAATAACAGGAATGAGACTTTACGACAAGAACAATGTGGATATCGAAATCAATTCATTTAAGTCAAGGTCGAAAATAATTTAGAACACTACTCACGTGCCAATTGTTATCAATTATTATAGTACACTGACGCGTGTACAAATACAGATTTATTAATACTTTTGTAATACAAAAATCAATTTCAATAGTGTTTTGAAAAAAATATTTATTATAAGACATTGTATAATATTACATTTACGAGTATTGTCTATATATAATTGTTTCTTAAAATTCATGTGTATATTATTGTTTACAGCTATGCTGTGTATTTATAATGTGTATATAAATATTTTAACAGCCATAGTAAGTGATGGTTTGAGATAGAAAAAGAAAAGCTGAAATTATCTTATCCAATATGTTTATGTTAGACTGGAAATGGGTAGCAGTGGGCGTTAGTAGATGCCTAAGTCAGTGATAAGTAATCTAGTATGTCGACCAGGTGATGAAAGGAATGACGTGCAGGTAACGATTGTTCAGGATGTTTCAGGTTACTTAATTGCTCGTCTAAACTTTCCGAAAGACGATTGGGTGAATACCTGGCTGACGCAGAGGAATAACCCTCAATACAATGGAATGCAAGGTCAATTGCTTTTTACAATAACGCGAATGAGATTATACGACAAGAACAATGTGGATATCGAAATCAATCCATTTAAGTCAAGGTCAAATATAATTTAGAATGCTATTAAATTATTACTGTACACTGACTACTGTACAAACACAGATTTACGAATATATTACGACAATCCATTTTCAAAGTTGTTTTGAAATATATTGATCACTAAACATCGTATAATATTACATATACACGTATATTGTGTATATATTATGTGTTTATAAATATATATGATTGTTTACAGCTATGCTGAGTACCTATAATGTGCATATTAATAGTATACATGTCATAATACGGTAAATGATGGTTTGAGAGAGATGAAGAAAAGCTGCAATTATCCTATCCAATATTTTTAATGAGTTAAATCTATCATATTGATGACTTCGCTGGACATTGTTCCTTTTCATAGCATTATTTAGCTCTGTGGTACTCAACCTACGGTGAGTCTGTATTGATAGTGGACACTGGTGAAGTGAAATCAATTACCAAATACCCCATTACATCATGAAATTTAGTTTAAATTATCAACTTTTATTACAAACATATTAACAATACATCCTGTGTATACTATAATTTGTTCACTTACACCACGGTTGATGTACACACTATGCTTATACGTTGGAAATAAAGAATGTTTAAACTAACTTTGAATCAATGTCGATTAAGATACAATTGCCTTTCATTGCATGATTGCCACAATTTCATCGACAGGAAGGCTAACAGTATACATATTTCTCTTTTAATAGTCCATTTATTCACATTTTAAAGCAGCAGTCCTGAAATATGTTAATACAAATAAAATTGCAGAAATCAAATGGCTATCTTACCGATCAAAATAAAAACAAAACCGCATTGAAATCGGTAAAATAATAACGTTTTGGTATCTTTTTATCGTATACATGTAGTTATATGTATGCAATAGCTGGCGATGCCTCTGGAGTAAATCAACATGTACATAATTGTATATTCCGTTCGTACTAAGAGTTTTCGAACATAGACATTATAAAATGCCGTTTGTAAAGAGTTTTCAGTAGAGTAAACGTCAAAAACGTTCATTAGGACTAATGCATGTTTCAGAGTATGGAATTATATTCTGTGAACTGCGGCTTTAAGACAAAACATGCTGTAACAAGGTATGGGACAGAAGTGAAATGCCCCGAATTTTAACACATTAACTTTATGTGTGTGTGTGTGTTTTTAAATTTATATACCATAATCCATATCTTGAGCATAGGTATGAATTTCAATGTTGTTTTTTCTATTGGACAATGTATAAAACCACGTCACAGATGAACCATGAAACGATGCGTATATTCTTTGTTGTTAACGGTACACAGACTTACGTAAGTTGTAGCGCATTCATTAACTAGTTGTAGCGCATTCATTTACTAGTGTTCCAAGTAAATTCATTGAAAGAACTTTTCCAAACAGTGCCATCTCATACATTAATACAGTACTTGAAAGAGATAAACACATATAACAAAATTTAGTTCACATTTCCTACTCTATATAGCAATCAACATACGTAAACGGCACGATATAACCATAATGTGTTGAGTTGCCGTAAAACCCCAAATAAACGTAAACGTCATCATTAACTAGTGGATGTCAACATATACCTCCGGGGCTACATAAAAAGCAGTCAACCATTTGACAGTAAAAAAATTACAACGTCAAACGCTGAATTTTTAGAAGAGAAAAAACAAAAAACAACAGTTTTTATATGAACTTGAAGAAAAAAGAAAGCATAACAACATAGAGGAACAACCAACAACAACAAACAAAATTTATTTGAATTGGACAAGAAACATTAACCGAACTACAAAATGTGGCAGCGGGGTAAACAACAAACAAGTTTAATTAAAATGGAGGTACAATCCTCACAACGACGAAAACATCGATTGCAGCGCTCGTTAATTGAGTTCAAAAGGCAAACAGCACATCGATGTTGACATCGCTGATGACAAAAACCAATGCCATCTGCTGTTTATCTGAACAGAACAGAACTGTTCTGCTGTTTATCTATCCGTTATCTCTTCTCGCAGATCCTTAACACGTCCTTCATTTTCCGTGAACAACACTAACATCATCGTCAACAACAACAGTTGGATTATTGAACAGACACAGTGGAGTTTTATATAGCATACTAAATGAAATGTTCAAGTCGTCACGAATGTCGATTGCAAAGAAAATAAACACACACAAAATAGTAATATTACGTCAATTTGACATTTCCTTCCTAACACAGAAGGATAAAAACAATTTCACAAAAAAAACGTGTGCATAAAAATGAAAGAAACATCTAGCAGCAATATATGTATATTGAATACGACAACACGAAATAACAGATTACTATGGTAATGTAATGTTGAAGAAAAGAAACGGCTTATTATGGTCTATCGCGCTGAATATTTAGGTACTCACTCAACCGGTCTGTACAGCATCAACACATCATATATCATTCATTCTTATAGGCACAAATACGTTTCGTTAAAGAAAATTTACCAACTGTACAGTTTGAACCATAGTTAAGAATACTAATGAATAAAACCACTACAATAATCTTGGCTGGTATTCACATAGCTACTAAGGGACATCTTTCCTTGTGAAATTCAATGGTTTTTGTTTACAAATGGTACAATATGAAACATCTAAGCAATTTTTACTATAGTTTGAAACATGTTAGTGCAAAATGACATTAACACGAAACTGCCACAGACGTAAGGAATTTTATGAATTTAAGAAATTTACTTAAGTTTTCACTAAGAAGTTTAGTGAATACGGTCACATATATCATAGTGAGCCATAACATGTATAATTATATCGACACATAACTATCAATTACATACAATATATTGCACAATAGTAGGGAGTTTTACTATAAACAGTTACTAAACTTGATGTTCCGTTCTTAAAACATTTACTGTAGATTTGATTTTAATTATGCACATTTATATGAGCGCAAGAAACTATATTGGTTAAAAAAAATAATGTGGTTTAATGATATACTTGCTAACGAATGTTTTCCCTATAGAACCAGTAAATCAAAGGACACCGATTGAATGCAAGTTATTCACGAAGACGTGTTATAATTACGATGATATTTTAAGAAAAGTGGACACAACAGGCCTGTATGCTTACTGGTCAATTCGCCTTCAACAATTTTGAACGCATTTGACTTGCTGGGTTACCGCTATGAGCCAGGTTTAATCCTACATCTAATAAGGTCCTCGAAGGAAATGGCATCACACTTGGTTTGGAAGGGAATGAAAGTATTGCATGGGCACTTTAATCAAAAGCACTGGTTTGGAGTATTTGCTGAAGTTCGTCTGTCTTGCATTCAATGATGACTAAGATAATAAGGACAGTTCTCACAGAACTGGATAATAATGATAGCTATTAGATGAGAACGTCCAAAACATGCATCCGGGTTTTGTTCAGCAAACCTGTGTATGTTCGTAATGTGAAACACAAACAAACACATACATAGAAGTGTACACTGTGGTTTTACCCATCTTAAAACAATATATATTTGTTTAAAGTTACTTTAATCTTGAACATGTTCAATGTCCTACCCAAAATCTGACCTAAAATTAAATATATCCTAGATATATACGGTATGAGGCTTTGATGCGTAATTGAAATCAATTAACCAATTGCCATTTTAACGGATCAGTATTAACTTGCATCCACTCCCCCTGATTGATTGCGTAATTATTTGTTAATTTGTTCTGTTTCATTACTTACAAGTTTCATGAACCATTAATAATTAAGCTGTATACTTTATCATTTGGTAAACCGACCTTATCGAATATAAATGCATTTAATTTAGTATATAAACATATATAGGACCTATGCCTAAACATGAACATGCTGAAAACATGCAATCTTTGCTATTTTCTCGCTTTAAATACACATTTAAATGTTTGTCCAAAGTCCAAACACGGGCAGTCTGAAAACATGCAATTGTCGCAAATGTCGTTTATTTGGTTTTAAAATTAATACAAATCACTGTAAGCTATTAATCACAACACTGACACCTTCCCAGAAGCACCAAGCAACATTTCAATCCTTAACTGTCAGAATTGAATTCTAGAACACTGTGTCGCAATGATTTACATTCTATTTGCGTCTGTCCTGTTTCTGATTTCGTGTTACAATACAATTCAGTTAATTGTAAAATTCCCAAAGGCTTGCCTTTATTTCGAAAACGCATTTAGTGTTGGGTAACCTTGTTGTAAAATGTATGCGTCAGTGCTAAACCTTGACGTGATTTAACATTTAAATTTGATGGGTTTTAAACGCACATAAAATTATTCTGTTTCAAATAAGCCATGACAGACCAACAAATCTGTAAAAAAAAGTTGCACATTTAAACTTAGGGTATCTAGAATATTCGTGTATTTTAAAGACGTATTAGATCTACACTTCAAGGTCAAAATGAAGATACGAAATGAATATATCAAACTACAGTGTTTTTTCACCTTTGGGAGAAAGTTGGCGGGGCCCTTCAGATGGGGAATTTTACGGCAAAAGGGATTTTTTTGCAGAAAAGCATTATGAAATGTTTATGTTCTATTTTTTTTATAAAACTTCCATTAATTGATTTGCTACAAATGATAACTTAGATTATGCACAAACTTGGTTTGATGAAAAACTGCTGGGATTTTTTACGAAAATTCCTCTATCTTAGTCATTTTTTGTCCGATTTTGGTCATTTTGTTTTTCAAAATAAATCTTACATTCTGAAGGGAATTTTAAGGTAAATATAGGGGAAAAAACACCTTTTAAGCAGGGGAATGGGGCCGAATTTCGGCCCCAAATTAGCCCTAAAAAAACACGGAACTAATCAAGCATATTTTATTTTGATTAAATATTATTGTCACGTAGAAAATATACAATGAGAAAACTTAAGAGTACCAAGTAAGATTAAAAGTAATGTTTAATAGTTATATGCAAGATTTAAACAAACTAACACGTACAGTCGCTTTTTAACGATTGTTTATATTTTGTATACGATTAATGAGAGGGTTTTTTTTGGCTATAAAACGTATTTTATTATTTGGACTGTTAATATCTATACAATAATAATACATTGATTTCGCAATTTAAATATCTACGATGTTGATGGGTGAAGTCCCTTTAATGTCAAAGGCACCACTAAACAATGAATAAGGTCTACATACATGTTTATTATTGCAGTTATATTTGATACATTTTAAATCTTATCTCCATGCTTGATATGGAAAGCCAACACTGGTCCTAATTGGTCAAATATTATATTACAATATAACAGTATATATTAATATATTACTATACACGCAAAATTAGAAGATACGATTTAGAAGCATCAGGTAACCCAGCTTTATACGAACGGGAAAACGATCTGCTAAAAATATGAATTTGCATAATACATGAAAACCCTTAAGGAAACCATCAAATTCTTCCCATATTTCGGTATCATTTCCCGTTTCACTTCAAGGAGACATTACAGGTATGACGCAAGACACTTTTAGCCAACTGACAATATATCCGGGACGTATACATATACCAACATTTTGGGAGATTTCGTTACACAGGCTTACGTTGATTTATCAAACGATACGCGGGAAACCAACGCATGAGCAGCCAATCAGAAATATAGCTATTATTTATTCATACATAATGCACGAAAATTCGCGAACACGTGTTTTGTGATCAATTAACACTTTACTTCATTTAAAAGAATACAATTGCAGGCAGTTTATTACAACACATAGATACGCGAGTATATTACTAACAGATTTTGCGAGACGAGGCCCCGTATGTTTACACTGAATTACTCATGCACATTATCCACAAGAACAACTGTTAAATATTTAATAATTCATATTGAATCAGCCATTAGCAACTCAATGGGAATCTTTAAACCGTTAGCGTAAAACACACATTAAAAAGTCAACGCCCAACAAACAGATACAACTTGATTTATTGCGACAGGGCTTTCAATAGCTTTCGAAAACTGGACTTTGAACTTCCTGGCCTCTGATTTTGGAAGTTTTGCTCATATTTGGAAGTTTTGACAGTATTGCGCCATACAAGTCCTGAGCATTTCAGAAATGAAATTAAGTAAAATTCATTTTTTTTTAAAGTTCTTTTTCATCAGGGGTATACATTTAGATGAATAACTTAATTTTTCTTCTAATTTTTTCATCCTTACACAATGGAACTTCCATGGCTGCAATTTTGGAAGTCCTGTGACAAAAACTGGGAGTAAATTACTCCCAAACTTCCCTTAATGCAAGCCCTATTGCGAAACAAAGCGACGCACATCTATTATCTGATTAAAAGGCAAGGCTTAAAATCCGTTTTCTTGGTATATGCGCCCATTTAGGCATACATTTCTGCGAAAATCAATGAATATGTTGATAAACGCACGATTCTACGTTTAGTAAGCACATACCTTTTACATGATAACCATCACACATAAAAGATATTAACATTTCATACTCGCTCGCCGTAGGGCGTTCACTCTTCCGGGAAGAAATTATGAACAACAATTTATGTTCTTACTTTTTTCTTTTAGAAAACAAATGCGATGAACATTTTATGTAGTAAATGTGTAAATGTATGCTCTTAAGAATACAATGTATAAACCAGAAATTGAAATATTATTCACGAAACAGAAAAATCTCGTATTTTTAGTAAAAGCATAATACATATGCTCTTTAGAAAGAATGTATAAACCAGAAATTGAAATAGTATTCAAGAAACTGGAAAATCTCCGAGTTTTAGTAAAATCATAATATATTTATGCTCTTAAGAATACAATGTATAAACCAGACATTCAAGTATTATTCACGAAACAGAAAAATATATCCGATATTAAAAATTAATACACGCGCGTATGCAGTTTAGAAGACGGTGTATTATACATCAGAATTTGAAATACTATAACATAGTATTCAAACAAAATCCCGTATCTAGTGATATCATAATACAAATGCTCTGCCGAAGACAATGAAAAGAATTACGGAATTACGACTTTACAGCTACGGTTACTAATTCAACCAGCCATGTCAACATTTGTCGCATTTGTAGATAGCAAGTATCTTTTATTTAGGTACATTTCTGCCTCTGAATGTTTATGTTATAATTAAAACTACACGTACAAAATGAGGTCTCCATTGTCAGCCATGCGCCTCTGATTGTTTCTGTTATGATTTAAACTACACGTACAAAATGAGGTCTCCATTGTCAGCCATGCGCCTCTGATTGTTTCTGTTATAATTAAAACTACACGTACAAAATGAGGTCTCCATTGTCAGCCATGCGCCTCTGATTGTTTCTGTTATAATTAAAACTACACGTACAAAATGAGGTCTCCATTGTCAGCCATGCGCCTCTGATTGTTTCTGTTATAATTAAAACTACACGTACAAAATGAGGTCTCCATTGTCAGCCATGCGCCTCTGATTGTTTCTGTTATGATTTAAACTGCATGTACATAATGAGGTATCAACTGTCAGCTTCGCGCCTCGGATTGATTCCGTAATAATTTAAACTACACGTACATAATAAGGTTTTGATTCCTCGGAATGTTTCTGTTATGATTTTAACTACACGCACATAATGAGGTAGCAATTATCAGCTTTGCGCTTCGAAATGTTTCTGTTATGATTACATGTAAATGATGGGATATTAATTATAAGCTTAAATGAATGTTTGTCTGTAATAGCGCTAAATATGCATGTCACCTGGACCTAGCAAATTTACACTTGATTAGCAATGTGTGAGGCGAATTGAGATTTTAAAGCACGCATTTTACAAACGCTTTGACCGCTCCAAAGCTGTGACCACAGTTTTTGTTTGTTTTGTTGTTGCAGAGTTAATGAGTGGCATGTGGCATTTTTCCGGTTTTTATGTTTGTTTGTTTGTTTGTTTGGATTTGTTCGCCGTTTTTAACAATATTACAGTCATATCACGGCGGTCAGTTAACCTACTCACACATTTCCTGGGCAAGCTTAGCCGATCTCAGCGGTTTACCAGCACTAAGTGCGCATACCTATGCCAGTAACTGACAACTGCCTGACTTGAATAAGAGGTAGGGGGAGAATGGGCGTATAAATAATTTCATGGCCAATCCCCGCACAAGTTATGTGGCCGGGCTGGGGTTCGAACTCACAATCCCCGGCTTGACAGTCCAGCGCTCTACCAACTGAGCTCATCGGGTCGGTTTTTATGTTGTACACGTATCGTTATGTCTGTATATTGTTACCATCAGAGTGTTGTACTTTGATATTTTGATAACCCAACAACACGATATAATGTCATATTTTAATTAAAACATAACAACAACGATATAACATTGTAAACATACGCATGTATATAGCTGCAGCAGAAGTGCAATGAAGTGCTGGTAATGGTTTACGAACATTATAATACATAATATCACTTCAGATATACATAAAATGATGATATATGACGTTTTATGATGTTCATATCGACATGATAATAAACGATGACAAGTGAATGAATGAATTTACATAGGATGTCATGTAAGGCAAGAAATATCACTGACTATTACAATAACGGGGCATACGTATTATTACAACGACGTTATTTACTGTTAATGTTTTATAATACTGTAATAAACGAATCATCGACATCATTATATACATTGATTTCTATAATAGAACAAATAGTCATTTATAACTTAGTATACTTATTGTAACATTTGGATGAATGTAACATCAGTTACAAAGTAAATATATTGAATTTAGTCTACACGTCAATATACACCTTACATCAGTGTGTGAGCAATTAATGGCACGATGTTTGATTTAACTTTCAGAACACATTCAAAAATACCGTAAGTCAATAGCTGTTAATAACTATTTAATACAAATACAAATAATTAACCCATTGTGATTGCCAAAATACGAATTTCAACCAATTGCATACTATTTTCCCACCAATCCATTATAGTGCAACAAAAATTCTATCTTTTCTTCTTCATGTACTTCGTCAAAAATGTTTGCAACAGCACCTCGCCTTGCTGATCTCATTCTGTCACCACCCTCACATTTTGCTAACAGTTCAGTCTGTTCACTTTCTGGAATTTCGCTGAAAATATCACATTTGGCACCACGTCGACACCTCAACACATGAATAATGTCTGTATTCATGTCTTCTCCCTCGATCGATTCAGATTGTTCGCTCACATGTTCGTCGAAACACCTGAATATTTCTGATACATCATCTTCCGTTAATCCCTCAAAAATGTCATGAACGCCGCAACGGCGTTTGTGTAACTCAGTATTAATTTCTTCAATCAGGTTCACTTCCTCCATTCGGGATAACCTCTTTGCTTTCTCGCGAGCCTCAACGTTAAAAAAAATGTCAGCCAATGCCATTCTTCTTCGCTGAACATTCTTACAGATCCGACCCATGTCGTTCAAATTGTCGAAATCCTCGTCAGAACTTTGACGATAGTTATTGTCGTACACTTCTGTTGACAATTCACCCATGCACATTGTATCTGTAAATTAAACAGTTTTCTTCTGATTCCGTTTCAGCGCTGATTCACCTGCTATTCAAATAATTTCGGGCATAACAAACTCTCAAGTTATACGATTAAATATTCAAACCCACGCTAAGAATTCCGGACTTGTTCGTCAGTCAGTTTCATGAGAAATACTAATGAACTATCCAAACACCGTGTTTTTATACTAGTAGGGTGTATCTATTTATAAAATTACGCACGTGTTTCCCAATTTCTACGCTACGGTATAATGACTCAAGTACACCAACTAACAGCGGTAGCGAAGTTATGACGCAGCGAGATAGGCTTAACCGCACAAGCAGTTTTTCTGTTAACGCAGAGTGTAGTGTCTATTGTAGAGACAGTAATTTGTCATTATCTGAATTGCAAATGTAACCGCTATTAAATAGGGTTTATGGCAAGTAGTTGTTCAACAATAATAAGAATAGTATAATTATAATACATGTAATAACAAATAAATAATAATAATAATAATAATGCAAACGAATTATACATGCAACTGATTTCATGGAATTGAAGTAAAACCATGAGAATCTAAATAGAAACGGCACATAGTACTTGATTATATAACTTCACGAACTCCTGTTAGATAGTGTCATCAAACTAACACACATAGTGTTGTTTTCATTTTGAACACGGATTAACTTACGTTCTTCGTGTTTCTTTTAGAATATTACGCCGAACATAGGTTGTACAAATTCGGTTTTAAAATCAAAATCATATTAATAAAGAGTCTAACTTGTTTAAAGGGACTATGGCATCGAAAGGGGCATCAAGTGGGCACTTTCATAAAGGGACTATGGCATCAAAAAGGGCATCAAGGGGGCACTTTCATAAAAAAATTAATAATCTGAAATAAAGATGTTAATACTGGCATATAATAACGGTATATATAATGGTGAACGAGTGTGCGCATTCTGAGATAAAAATCAATTTATAATAAGGGTCGTTTCTGTTTGGACCTTTTCATGTTTACATCTTGACGTCAGAATTGTGTGCATTTTCTAAAACCATAGCTTACACACGATTTATTACCAACCAGAATAGCGCAGTTGGTTGAACCGCTGCCTGCTGTCATTTCTTCGTATGGCAGCAAAGTCCTGAGTTCGATACCCGCTTGGGATTTTAATTGTTTCAAACGTTTTTGCTGAATTGTTTTTATTAAATATCTTATTATGTATTATATTATTTATTCTTTATTTTATGAACATGTCTTAGTATAGCGCCTTTCTATTATGTAATATCATATATAGTGCATTAGGACACCAATTGTTCGCTGACATAGCCCCATAAAATACAATGTAATATACACAGACAAACCTTGCATGTGATTAAGTATACACAGTCACAATAATACATAGGCATGTATTTAATATAGCGAAAACAATATGTTAATTAATTATTATTATTTTTGTTATCATCATTATTATTTTCATAATCATCATCATCATCATTATTATTATTATTATTATCAGTTTTATATTATTATTATTATTATTATGAATTTTATTATTATTATTATTATTATTATAACTTTTATTATTATTATTATTATTAATCGAAAGACTACGCCTTTCTGCAAATCTAGTTCAACTATTCAATGTTGCTGAATAGTTAACTTCGCGGAGCAGTTAGTAATTGTATTCAATAAATTGCCTGTTACTTGAAGTTTACGGTACATATTATTATGTTTATAACATTATGACAGGTATCTCTGGATAACAGAACGCACTTAAAATTGTTCATTAACAAAAAATACGTGTATCGGTACATTAAAAACTACAAAATATATGAAACGACTAACCACAATCTGAATTACGTTGGATTACTATGCATCTGGGAAAGTTTTACGCACGCGTGAATTCATAAATTTCGTAAATAGGCGAGTCAATGTACACACGGCGTTAAAAACTGTGACAACAAAGCGAATTTCTCTGGGAAGATGTAATATTAAACAAATGAGTTAACTTATGACAACACATAAACTTAAGACACGTCTTTCAGGCAATTATATTATTTCAAATGACTAGGACTGATTTAACTAAATATAAGTGACGTAAAAAGTAATAACCTTCATGTCACTAACTTTGTAAAAAGATGACGCTCAGTTCATCTACTGTGGAGTCAATTGAATTCGCGGGGTACACATTTCGCGCAAATGCGATCGCGGACATATTCGCTCGGTCTTAAATTTGCGAAACTACGATTTTGGAAAAAAAGGAGAATTTTTTTTTACACAAAATATGTGTCAATTATGCAATAAAACGAACAACCATACAGAACGCCTATAAGAGTCCTATTGTGACAGCTTGTTTGTTGCAATAAACACGTATATTAGTACCGGATTAGGCTCTTAATTGACAGAACAGAACAGAACAGAATATTTATTAAACTTAAGCATTACAAGCTTATCGTTATACAAATATACAATGAAAAGATACATGGTATGAGATATGTAAGGTTTTAACAAGTACATGTAAACATTTCTACTGTTAATATATTGATCTAGGAACACCCTCATTAGAGTGAGAGTGTTAAACGGTATGTTTAAGTATGGACACATAAAATAGACAGTAAACGGTTTAGTAAATAATACCATAAACCAGCAGCAAGGCTACAATGTCTGAACAATTCACCTACGTAAAAGCGAATAATGTATAATTTGTTAAACTGTATACATTAATGTGTCTCTTAATTGGAAGGCTTTATGGCAATATATTGCCAGTTTTTGAATAATTGTTTTATTTTCGCATTTCATTAAACAAATATACTTAAGTATACTCGTGTGGGTATAGAAATATTTTGGAATGTATTCTTTTCGAATATGAATATATATGGGGCACTTAAGAACAAAATGGAATTCGTCTTCTATATCATTTAGATCGCATAGGGTACATTTTCTCTCATGTCTTGGAACATTATAGTGCCGGCCGATTTCAATATTTAATTTGTGGGATGATAAAAGTAATTTGGCCAAGACATTTCTGTATTTAGGATTTTGCAGCTGGCGTAAATATGCTGATTGTTCAAAATTTAGTTTAATTTCTCTATATACATCAAGAGATGTTGAATCTTCTAGGCTTGACCGCCAATTACTAACATAAATATCGCGAAGTCGAGTTCTTAACTTTGTAGTGAATGTTTCTATCTCAACAGAGTCAGGATATAACCATATTTCATTAAGACCAGATGATTGTAGTATAGAGCGTACCTGTGCGGCCCAATTTGTACAAGCATTATTTACATTTATGTTATTTACCTGATCATTTAAAATGGTATGTAAAATACAATTTTCTTGTTTAACCGAGTGAATCTTTAAAAAGTATTTAACCATTCTAATATATCTTTCGATATACAATGGAAATCTCCCCAATTCGCTATACAATGCAAGGGTATTCGTAGACGGTTTTACATTAAGAACCCATTTACAGAACTTCTTGTGTACTCTTTCTAAAACATCTCCTTGACCATGACCCCAAACTTCTGAACAGTAATTTAAGACGGATAGTACATAAGCGTCAAAAAGATTAAACATTATGTTAAGTGGTACTTTGTTATTCTTAATTAAAGACATTAGTGAATATAGGGATCTCAGCCCTTTTCCCGCAAGTGTTTTCGTAGCTTGCGCGAATGACCCACCACTGGTAAACACAACCCCTAGGTAGTTAAACGAGTTAACAACTTCCACTTCTTGGTTATTATAAAACCATTTGTCGTTTACACCTAACCTCCCCCCTTTTCGAAAGACAATTACTTTAGTTTTCTCGATATTTACCGTAAGATTCCATTTTTGACAGTATGAATTTAGACTGTTAAGAGAGTGTTGTAAGCCCTCTTTAGATTCCGATATGAGCACTGCGTCGTCAGCGAACAATAATAAAAATATAGCGATTTGGTCAATATTAATACCCGCATCTATATTTTCTTGTAAATGCATCTCAATGTCATTTAGAAAGAGAGAAAAGCAGATCGGAGAGGTTATCTCCCCCTGGAATAATCCGAGGTTGCTATTGAAAAAATCCGACAATGTTCCTAAATGTTTCACACAGAGTTTAACTTCACTATACATCGACCGTAAAACGGATAGTAATTTTCCATCAATTCCTAATTTTATTAGCTTGTACCAAAGTCTTTTCCTATCTATACAGTCATATGCTTTCCGATAGTCCACAAAGCAGCAATACATTTTTTGCTTATTGGTTATTTGTCTTTGAATCAACGAGTGCAAAATAAAAACTGGGTCTATAGTACTATAATTGTTTTTGAATCCAAATTGGGCATCCGTTAAAACTGAATTTTCTTCTGCCCATAACTTTAGTCGCTCGTTCAATACTGTTGTAAACAATTTAGAGAAACAGCTTGTTAGAGTAATCCCCCTATAGTTATTTGGGTCGGACTGATCGCCTTTTTTATGAATCGGGATAATCATTCCTGAGGCCCAAGCACGAGGAAATGACATTGAATTAAATATATGATTGAAAAACATGTTCAGTGGGCGGATGATTTGTGGCACACTTACCTTAAAATATTCGTATAAAACATTGTCGATTGAAGGGGATTTATTTATACTAAGTTTCTTAATAGCTTTTAAAATTTCTGCGTCTGAAATTGGAATATCTAGACATTCGAATGTCGAGCTAAGGTCTTGACAATTATCAAAATGACTAATAAAGTCGGAACATTCATCATTTATTTGTGTATCGCCACCAGACATGAGGCTGCTAAAATAATTTTTAAATTCCTCATTTGAAATATCATCTCCAGCAAGAGATTGTTGTCGCGGTTTAAATATTCTCCAAAATTCTTTCGGTGATTTTCGCCTAAGATCATTCATCTTACGACAGCGGGAAACATTATATGAATTTTTCGAATTACGACATTGATATTTATAATCTTTTTTCGTATTATATAGTGTCGCTCTGTCCGCGTCCGATAGTGTATTGTTAAATTGTCTAACGGTTTGTTTATATAAGGTATATTTTCGTTTACATTCGTCGTCAAACCACTCTTTTGAGTTATTTACCTCTTTAAAGCATGGTTTTCGATTACCGCAGTTTTTTTCGAAATATGTGTTGCCGTATTTACATAAAAAGTTTGTAAATATCGACGTGAGACAATCAACATCTCCATTTTCTTGGATTTCAGTGTTTAAATCATTTATTAAGGTATCAATATTATTTGTTAAATGGCTTATAAACAGCTCTTTATATTTCTCATCAAATTTATAATACTTCGATTTGCTATTTCCAGTGACGTTATGACACCCAGTACTCACTTTGAACGAGAAGGATAGAGGCGCATGATTTGAGAATGGTGTAAACTGACCAATGGTGAAATTGTCAAGCAAATCAAAATTATTACGATGTGTAAGCAAATAATCTACCACGCTCGTACCGTTATGGGTCATGCAAGTGAAATTTCCCCCATCGCCCGGCCATCGGCCGTTAACTATCAGCTGATTTGTCGCTTTACACATATCAAGTAAACATTCACCGAAACGATTTGAAGTGGTGTCACGAGAAACCCGAGGCGTGGGCGTATCGATGGCAATTTCGTCATCAACACCTATATTTCGATCAAATTGAATATAATCCGGTTTACTACCAATTCTGCAATTTAGGTCACCAGCTACAAATATTTTCCCACGATCATTAAACAATAAAATATCTTGCTCTAGTTGGGTGAACATATCTACATTATACATGTTATGGACCGGCGATGATTCTGGGGCAATATATGTAAAACAAATAAATATATTATCATTCGAATTAAAAATTATCTTATCGAGTTTAATCCAAATAATACAATCGATTGTGTTTTGGGCTAGAGTTACACCTTTTCTAATGCTGTCTTTAATATAAACAATAAGACCACCACTGGGTCGTTTAGCGCGGCGATTTTGATATTTTCGAAAAGAATGAATAGGGTTTGAGTATCCCTGCACATCAATGTTAGAGTTTCTATTTGTCCATGATTCACTTAAGCATATTATATCATACTCACAAAGCAAATTTACAAAATCGGTTGACTGCTTTTTATCGGATGTAAGTCCTTCTACATTCCATGACAGACATTTTATTACACTCTCACTTGTGTCCTAGCACGGTCCGCGGTAGAGCTGTTTGTTTATGTAGAGTTTGTCCACCTTGAGATACGCTTCCTTCCCGTCCTTACGTGCCTGCAGCATGATGGGTATCAGCAGTGGACGCAGATTTAGGCGAGACAATAGATACAATATATCACGTTATGTCAAACTGACACATCGTTGTTAATTAAGTGCCGATTGAAATACACTTTTCGACTCCACATTGCGGGCGCTAATTCTTTACTCAAAAGACCAATTTGTGAAAAGTAACATCTTCATGTTCCTATTACTCAATGTATTGCGAGTGTTCAAAATCATGCCTTTGCGCAACTGTGTTACATAAATACAATTTTGCTGTTATGCGTTACGAAATTTTTATACAAAGTAAATATCTCAATGAACTCTGCCACACAAAGCACCCACGCTTTTCATGCGGATGACGTGACGTTGTACATGTCGGCATAATTTTCGCGCGCTTGTTTAGCAGAACCAAATATTGACATAGTATACACGTGCAGTTTAATTGTAAAATAGAATTTGTGTTTCCATTACTTGAACTGTAATGTTCGGAAAGACGTTTCGGATTTCGAATTGATTTTATACGCGATTTGAAATTAATTACAGGAAATAATATTAGATCTCTTATAATTTTTATATAAATATGGAATATTTTACATTGCGATAAAACACATTAAGGATGTTAACAACAATGAAAAAGGCAAGTTAATTACATTTATGTTTTGAGGTCCCGATATGGGCTATAGTGTATACATGTATATGTATATATATGGACCCCAACAATCGCGATATAGCGGATCTGCAGTGTGTGACCGCATTTAAATGTACGAACACGTCCACAAAATAATTTAAAAAAAAATGCATTCATTAATCAGAATGAAGCCGATGAAGAAAACATTCAAAAAGGTTCATTAAAAACATTCGCATCGTAATATACAGGCCTATCTGCGTATATTTACGAACGCACAATTGAACGACAATGTAAGATCCCAATGTGTTGTTACACTACGAAATCGGTAAATATTCGCGGTGGTCATAAATTCGGGCAATGGCGGGAGCGCGAAAAGCGCACAAATTAGACCACCGCGAAAATTAGTGATTCTACAGTAATATGCAACACACATACGAAGAAAAAATGAAAATGAGTCTCGTTACAAAGTCACAAAGTTTAAATATTAACTAGCGGCTAATAAAAAACAACTGAATACATTATTTTGTTTTTAATAACGTTAACAAGTAAGTCTTGCTGTTATTAACGCTTTCAAATCAATAACACAAATACCATCTGTAAATGAATACTCAAGTGCTCAGCAATTACCGGCCACAAACTAAAATAATATACAGTTTCCGCTACATGCCCATACTGAATCGCACCTTGCACTTTAATGAACACATTTATACAACACGATTATCTTATAATTTCCAATTTGGTGGGCAGCATTTTGCGAGACAATATTTTGCCAGCCTATTATCGCTAGCCATTTGCAGCAATAATAGGTTATTTTCTGAACCAAAACGTGTATATTAACACGATCCCACACAACGTGTCGCCAATAAGATCGATCCTTGTTCATTCTGTTAGTTTCATATTTCGGGATTGTTAAAACCAACACGTGGTGTTAGTGAACGAACATCTAAATGTGTACACAAAATCTCGAATAAACGAAACAACCAACGCGTTTAATACCTCAATAATCATATTAAATAACTGCTTTGACGATCGCGCGAGCGGTATCAAATACCATTTACTACAAGATTAATAACGATGTCATAAATATTGAGACAACATAAATGATGACATATGCATGCACTATAGTGAACATTTTTTCTGTCATAAAATGTGCGTGTGTACATAAGTGAGATCATGATCATTTTTAAAAAGCGTTATACGTATTATAATATATATCCCGAAATGGCATTTCCGTCGATATATACATGTATCTTCAATATACGAAATACATCGTATTCTAATTAGCAAATATTGTAAACACTGTTATGATTAATTATATAAAGTCAAAACTATCCAAGAGTGTAACTTCAATTTAGTAAAAAAAACTTTGTTCTAAATATATGGAAAATGTAAAACAATAAACGTAGGATTGCCTGTTAAACGTATGTTTTATACAATTTGTGTACACTTAATGCAAGTTGCTATTACAATAGCAAATGTTATATATGTGGATTAGTTTGCATTTGTATACATATAATGTGTTGACAATGTCCCTGTAAAACTTCTAGAATGTTTGCGTGTCCATATGTACATAGTACCGCACTCCATCCTCTCGTTCGGGCAATGGTTTTCAACCGAAGTCCCGAGGGTAAACAACCCCAATCATTCCATCCTCTCGCGAGACCAGTACCCTTTACGCACATTACATCGTAAGCATGTACTATCTTAGCACGATGTCAAGTAATTCACCATCCCCATTTCACACAGGTGTGGACAAGATTATGGTGTGCCACATTTTAGTAAGATATTAACTGCATTGTCAGTGTGTGTAACAGGTTCTCTCTGTGGTTGTACATCAATTAATAAAATAAGAATTGCTAATACAAAATAATCAAGCTGCGTGTTGTGTTATGTTCCAAGGTTGATATATAATATCAGTTTAATACATTATCCATGGAACTGAGATGTTAATGATAACTCGTTGTTATTTTTTCTCGCCAATCGGTCAATTGGACTGTATACACATGTTGTTCTGCAACACACCATACTCTGCCATAGGTCCCATAGATTTACAAGCATCTTTGTTTTGTTATCTTGGGTTTGTATTCCAGAAACATCTTAAGTTTATCTTAAAGTATTTTCACTTCAGTACAAATGTTTGTAATTCAATAATTTCAAAACTACATATAATTTGTAAATCCCTTTATATATAAGTAAACAATAGTTAATAATTAGTTGAAAAATACTACACACTTAGCACAAAGCAAATTCGAATATCAAATAACATGTAATGAAAAATAACGATTTTAAGGATAAGGACAAAATTACGACCTCTGGCTGTATGTGACAAAGTCTTCGGTAACGGTAAATGGTTGTTCCAAACGACCGGCTTTACCAATCGACATAGTCACGTACATGCTAGTGTGTTTGTAGACAGCCACTAATGGTAAACATATTCTTAGCGCTACTCGGTGACCGGACAATTTTGCTTTCAAGAATATTTAACCCCATTAGTACCGCAGTTCGACACTACGGGCATACACTACTGATCCCAGAAATAATTGGTCTGGAATTATGTGTTAGTACTGGACTAACTGATGGGGTATTCTGGAAACTGGACGTAATATCACAACCAGAGCAAGCGTAAGAATGCATCTGCAAATACAATATGTGATTTACAGTGCTTATTTCAACAAGAGCTGTCAGAGGACAGCGCGCTTGACTTTTCGAAGCATTTCAGTTGGTACATATTTTTGGAAAGTGGAAGGGGCATAAATTTGTTGAAGTACAAAACTGAGTTATGGTAATTATGTCATCAAACCAAGTTTCCATACCTCCATCCCTCTCTAAAAATACAAAACAAGAGTTATGGGGATTGTTGAACCTGATGCTGGAGTTGATGGCAAAAGTATATTTCAAGTTTCAAGTGAATAACGTATATGTAGTTTTCAACGTATAAGACTTATGACTATAAACTTTAACCAGAAAATCTATGTCAAAAAAGGGCGTAACTCTGTCAAAATACAAAACAGAGTTATGGGGAATGTTTCCCCTGATGATGCAGTTGATGACAAAGATGCGTTCCAAGTTTCAGGTGCATAACTTGTGTAGTTTTGAAGTTATACAACTTTTGAATAAAAACTTTAACCAGAAAATCTGTGTGAAAAAAGGACATAACTCTGTCAAAATACAAAACAGAGTTATAGGAAATATAGCCCCTGATAGACGAGTCGATAACAAAGGTATATTCCAAGTTTTATGTTAAAACGTAAGTAGTTTTGATGAAGAAAAATACTTGAATATAACTTTTAACCGGAAAATCTATGTGAAAAAGGGGCATTACTCGGTTCAAATATGGAACAGAGTTATAGGGAATGTTGCCTCTGATACTGGAGTTGATGACAAAGGTATGTTCCAAGTTTCAAGACAAGTAAATAACTTATGTAGTTTTGCAGTTACAAAACTTTTGAATATAAACTTTAACCAGAAAATCTGTGTGAAAAAGGGGCCTAACTTTGACAAAATACAAAAAAGGGTTATGAGGAATGTTGCCCCTAATACTGGAGTTGGTGACAAAGGTATATTCCAAGTTTCAAGTGAATAACTTATGTAGTCTTGAAGTTACAAGACTTTTGAATAAAAAGTTTAACCAATTCAGACGTGGACGCGGACGCCGATGCCGGGGGTAGGAGGATAGCTCACCTATTTTTCGAATAGTCAAGCTAAAAACGACCTTTATATATGTCAGCCTTCACAACTGGCACATTTTACATTTGTTCGTGAAGAGTCAAATAAAAAAAATTCCAGTATACCGTAATTACCCTAAGTATTGGGACACTTAAACAAATATTAAGCTTATGTTAAAGTTGAAAAACTGCATTGATATCGAACGTTTATCAATTTTATATATAGTAACAGAACACATACTGTTACAATCTTTTTTCAATTTGGTAATTTGTAATACTGCAGTTAATCCTTGTGAACATGGGGTCTGATGTCGAGAATAATGTAGTAACACACCACATACCATCTTTCTTCAACTTGGCCAACAGTTTGCCAAACAGCCCTCTGTGTGACCTGCCATCCGGATGTGTAACAAGCACATCAACGTCTCCACACGTAGCTTTCCCTCGTCTGTAGGAGCCACACGCCTGAGCTATGACCCCGTCCAAAAGACTTTCGGCCGCCTCGCGAACCTGTTAGGTATTAGAATGGAGTAACGTTTAAATGATTGTAACATTTCAACGTGTTTGGCGATTTTAACCGGTATTTTGGCACACAAAACCTTACACTTGGCCCAATATCGCCTGTAAGAGCCACAATCTTAAGCTATGACGCCGGCAAGAAGACTTTATGCTGTCTCCGGAGCCTGTAAGGTATTAGAATGGAATAATTCTGACATTGTTATAATGGAAACATATTCAACGTATTTGAAGATTTTAACTTGAATACAGGCACACAGAACCTCTCACTTGGCCCAATATCGCCTGTAAGAGCCACAATCTTAAGCTATGACGCTGTCATGAAGACTTTTTTCTGCCTTCGGAGCCTGTAAGGTATTAGAATGGAATAATTCTGACATTGTTATAATGGAAACATATCAACGTATTTGAAGATTTTAACTTGAATACAGGCACACAAAACCTCTCACTTGGCCCAATATCGCCTGTAGGAGCCACAATCTTAAGCTATGACGCTGTCATGAAGACTTTATTCTGCCTTCGGAGCCTGTAAGGTATTAGAATGGAATAATTCTGACATTGTTATAATGGAAACATATCAACGTATTTGAAGATTTTAACTTGAATACAGGCACACAAAACCTCTCACTTGGCCCAATATCGCCTGTAGGAGCCACAATCTTAAGCTATGACGCCGTCAAGAAGACTTTATGCTGCCTCCGGAGCCTGTAACGTATTAGAATGGAATAATTCTGACATTGTTATAATGGAAACATATCAACGTATTTGTAGATTTTAACTTTAATACAGATACACAGAACCTCTCACTTGGCCCAACATCTCCTGTAGGAGCCACAAGCCTAAGCTATGACCCCGTCAAGAAGACTTTCGGCTGTTTCGCGAAGCTGTCTAATATTAAAATGACGGGTCTACCCAACGACTCCGAACACCAATCATCTACCGCAGTCATCGAACATGTTGCCACGGTAATTTCGTCAAAGACCGGTGTCCAAATCCACATGACAGATATCGATGTTGCGCATAGACTCGGTAAATTCACACCGAACAAAAACAGGCCCGTCATCGCTAAGTTTGTCAGGCGACAAACAAAGATTGACGTCATGGTAAATTCAAACCGTCTCAAAGGCTCAGGGATTTATATCAATGAGGACCTAACCAAGACTAACGCCGAAGTACTCGCCGCGCTGAGGCTTAAGGAGCCAGGCCTGGTAGAAAGGGCTTGGTCCTTCGAGGGTAAGCTCTACGCGCGATTCAAAGGCAACGAACGTTCTATCCATATTACACACGAACATTACCACACCTGGCTAGAAAAACCATGGCCACAGAAGAACGCTACTTCCGGTAACCAAACATATGCTGGAAAAGTTGCCACAGTCAGAAACCGTCCCAGAACTTGAAATTCTACCACAAGCTCAAACACAGCGCAGGACATTGTGTCTAAACGTTCAGGCGTAGATACGGCCCCTGACCTAGTGTCTTGGTATATGCAAGATAACTTCGCTTTATAACAATTCACTCTGATTATTTTTAAAAATAAATAGCAATAAAGCATGTATTCTGTCTTTGTAAAAATAAAAAACTATATGTTAAATATCCAAATTGTTCTTGTATACATATTTAAACAATATTAGGTGTTCTAATTCTATATCATTTGTAGTTCGCCAATATTAACCTGATACTTAGCGTTTCTCGTTTGGGCGATGGAATCTTAATAATCTTCCTAAATATACCGATGTTTTATATGTATGACTTAAGATGTGCTTCTGAGCACTTTGTAGATACGCCCCCTGACCTATTGTTTAGGTGTATCCTAAGATAACTTCGCTTAATAACAATGCACTTAGTTATTTCTAAAAATAAATAGCAATAAAGTATGTTCTCTGTTTTTGTAACTATATATTAAATATCCAAAATGATCATGTATACATATTTAAACAAATTCATTCAGCGACGAAATTTAATTGTTTATTACAAGAAACAAACAAGCTAACCTATTCATTACTAACTGCCACGATTTGACATAGTTACTTCCCTTACACTTGTTGTCGAAGGTAAACATTGATAGCGTAACATTACATACGATAAATAAAATACAGATATAATTTTTTTATATATAATAGTGTTTATGTACTATTATTTTTTTAATATATAATAACTATTCGCCTTTCAGTAAATGAGTTATTGTAATGATAATTGTAGCCTCTCCCAATGCTACTCAAAGTCTTTAACACCGCAAACCCATAATGACTACTGTATCGATATCAGCATCACTCTTGTGTCTGTGTATTAAAATACGACGGTGTTATAAATGCTGTTTCTGTTTTAAAAAACTAAAACAAAACTTTTTCTGTATGGTATTTTGTTTTTTCAAATATTGTAGCATGTAATACTTAAAACAAACTTTCGTTTTCATATTGTTTTGAGTGTTATCACCATGCATTGAAATCTGAAAGAGACTATCCAAGCTAGATCTTCCATACATTTAATTTCTGTGTATTAAAGCGAATACCTCCTTATTAACAGACTTGTAATCTAGATGGTAGTGGGAAGGTCTGGTAAAATGGAAATCTTTCATATATACACAAAATGTGATCTACACCATTGCATTATCACACTTGATGCTATTGTTACAAAACAAGATGGCGGTGCAAATGTTGTCTCTTCTTTCTTTCTGAAACTAAAACAGAAAAGTGTATATATTCGCATGATATTCTGTAAATGGAATTTTCATATTCATTTACTATCTTTTCTCTTCTCTCTTTTTGAAAAACCAAAACAATATTTTTTCTGGAGAAAAGTGTATGTATTTCCATGTTATTCTGTAAATAGACTTTTGTTATTTTAATATGCAAGGTGTCTATCTTTTGATGGTATTTCGTTTGTAAAATAATCTGCCAGATATTGTCGCATGTAACACTAAAAACCAATTCTTGCTTTGTATTGTCCTTTTTTTTAGGGTTGTCACCATGCATGGATAACCAAAAGAAATTATCCAAGCTTCCACGGTTTTTTTTTTTTTTTTTTTTTTTTTTTTTTTTTTAAATTCTTAAGCATATTTAAGGTCATTTAATTTAATTAAATTTAATTTCTTAGTTTTTGTTAAACCAAAATAAATTATCTAAGCTTCCATATTTTTAAGTTCTTAAGCATATTTAACGTTACTTAATTTAATTTAATTTAATTTCTTATTTTTTATTTTTTTATTTTTTTATTAACTAATTTATATTGTAGATTGTTTGTTGAAAGTTTTGGAAAAATGAATTATCTTCCATATATGAACAAAATGAGATTTATGCTAAAGCTACTAATTTAAAACCTATATAGATAGGTACTACTGATGACATTCCATATTGTCTGTGTACATTTATAAATTGTTTAAATGTACTGTATAAGAACATATATATACTTTCAGATCACACCTCTTGGCAAGGAATACGATTTGTTTTTTCTTGATGACCGTCAAGTGTGCTTATAATTACTTTTGTTTTTTTGTTTCTTTCTTTCTTGTGTTTATACAAAACAGTATGAAAAATGCTTTTCAATTGACTAAGATCATGTATCAAAGTAGTCAGTATTCTTTCATACTTATTTGTTTATTGTTTCTACTTATTTGTTGCTTCCGTTCCTTATATGGAGAGCCTGCTTACTGCGTTCGAACAGATACACTTGCTTTTACATATCTCTATACTCAACTATTTCAGTTTCTTGTTAATGTGTTCCCTTAAAATATTATGTTTAAACTGCAGAGGCATCCAGGGCAAAAAGAAAAGATTACAAGTATTTCAATATTTAAAAGATACAAATTGTGACGTATTCTGTCTTCAAGATACACATTTTGTTTGCGACCAATATAAAACTATTTACTCAGAATGGGGGGCGGAATGTTTTATGAGTTATGGCTCTTCTAATTCCCGCGGTGTTGCAATTTTCCTTTCAAAGAAACTTGAGTACAAAATACATAACGTTTATTATGATGACCAAGGAAACTTTATTCTGCTTGATTTAAATCTCGGTGAAACCAGAATTACCATTGTTACTATCTATGGGCCAAACACTGATATCCCGGACTTTTTTAACAATATCTTCCAGAAAATTGACACAATTAGTAATGATTCTTTCTTGATTTGTGGAGACTTTAATTTAGTATTAGACCCAAATCTGGATTACGATAATTATAAAACAGTGAATAATAAAAATGCAAGACAAACTGTTATAAAGCATATTGAAGAACGCAATCTTTCCGACCCTTTCAGAGTTAACTACCCTGTTTTGAAACGATACACATGGAGACGAACAAACCCCATACAACAAGCTAGGCTTGATTTTTTCCTTTTATCACCGCTTTTATTACCAGCATTCGTCGAGGTAAACATTCTACCAAGCTTCCAATCCGATCACTCAATTGTAATCATGTCTTTACAATTTACTAATTTTAGCCATGGCAAAGGTCTATGGAAGCATAATAATAATCTGTTAGGTGATATCGTCTACTTAAACACTATTAATAAAAAAATAAACGAAATTAAACAACAATATATGGTCCCCGTTTATAATTTTGATAACATGTCTGATATAAAAGATCAAGACATACAATTCACGATTGATGATCAACTTTTTCTCGATACTTTACTTATGGAAATAAGGGGCAAAGCTATATCTTACAGTTCCTATAAGAAGAAATCGACTAACAATCGTGAAAAGCAACTTAAACTCGAAATCGAAGAACTAGAAAAAAATCTCACAGATGATAATGTTCATTATATTAATAATTTAAAATCTGAAGTTAAAAATATATATGATGAAAAATTAAAAGGGTCCATTATTAGGTCGAGAGCTGAATGGGTTCAAAATGGTGAAAAACCCTCAAAACTATTCTGTAACCTTGAAAAATACAATTATACGACAAAAACTATGACCAACTTAATTAATGATAATGGAATTGTACTAGATAACCGATCTGACATTTTAAAAGAAACTGCCTTTTTTTATAAAAAACTATACCAGTCTCAAAAGGTAAACGTGTACGATGAAGATTTAAATAGTTATGCAAATGACATAGAAATACCCAAACTGTCAAGTGAACAGTTAAATAATTTAGAAGGGCCAATCACATTAAATGAGGCTTCTATTGTTTTAAAAAAACATGGCAAATAATAAAAGCCCAGGTTCATCCGGTTTTACAAATGACTTTTTAAGGCATTTTGGCCAAAATTGGGCACCTTCGTTTGCAGAGCTTTAAATCATGCATTTACAAGTGGAAATTTATCCGTTACTCAAACACAAGGTATAATTACCTGCATTCCAAAAGGTGACAAACCTAGACAATTTTTACAGAACTGGCAGCCAATAACGTTACTAAATACTGTATATAAAATCGGTTCTGGATGCATAGCAAACAGGTTGAAACTGTATATAGATAAACTAATAAACAATGACCAAACTGGATTTATCAAGGGTAGGTTCATAGGAGAGAACACCAGACTCATTTACGATATACTTAATTACACAGATGAAAATGAAATCCCGGGTCTGCTGTTGCTAATAGATTTTGAAAAGGCCTTTGACTCTTTGTCATGGGCATTTGTTAATCGGACTCTATCATGGTTTAATTTTGGTCCAGATATAATAAAATGGTTTAATGTATTGTATAAAGACGGAGTATCGGCGGTCACGCAGTGTGGGTTTTTATCAGATTTTTTTCCAATAGAACGTGGCTGCAGACAAGGGGATCCGCTCAGTTGCTACATTTTTATACTATGCGCTGAAATATTGTCTAATAAAATAAGGTGTAATCCTAAGATTAAGGGAATCAAAATTAATGACATGGAATATAAATTGTCACAATTTGCCGACGACACTTCGATACTCCTGGATGGCTCTGCAGCATCTCTCAATGAAACTTTAGATGTATTGTCACACTTCACACACTACTCAGGGTTAAAAGTTAATTTCGACAAAACGAAAGTAGTCTGGATAGGTAAAAATAAGTTTAGCTCCGAAAGTATTAAAACAAGATGGAAATTAAATTGGAACCAACAAACATTTGACATGCTTGGCTTAACATTCCACATTGACCTTAAAAAAATGGTAGAACTAAATTATGCCGACAAAATAGTTAAAATAAAAGCCTTATTAAAAAACTGGACCAGAAGGATTTTAACACCGATAGGAAGAATTCAAGTAATTAAAACTTTAGCATTGCCGGTGTTAAATCATCTCTTTCTTTCCTTGCCTAATCCACCACAAAATTTGTTAACAGAGATCAATGAATTATTTTTTAATTTTGTGTGGAATGGTAAACCACGAATTAGCAAAACTATTTTAATAAAGGAATATACTGAAGGAGGTTTAAAGATGATTGATTTGTTTTCCTTTGTTAGCTCTCTGAAGTGCTCATGGATCCGTAGAATTGTCACTGGGAATGGAAAATGGATAAATATTGTTAATTTAATGATTGATCTTAAAAAAATATACAACTGTGGCAGTCACTATCCTGAAAACTTAATTAACAAGATACAAAATGAATTTTGGAAAGATACATTGAAATCATTTGCTGAACTTTGTAGAAAAGAATCACTTAAAAATCAGCTTTTGCTACAAAATCCAATATTCTATAACCCAGACATAACAATTGGTAACAAAAGTGTATTTTTTAAATCATGGTTTGAAAAAGGCGTTCATTTTGTTGGGGACTTGATGCACAATGCTGAACTTTTAACTTTTTATAGTTATGATGATTTCTGCAAACTATATAACTTCCATCCAAACTACTTATTTTTCCTAGGAATTATTAAGGCAGTTGCAAGATACATGAAGCTTAGAAGCTCTTATGATACTTACTTTATGAAGCCGTTTATTCCCACTAGCCTAAGGTCCCTCTTAGAAAACAAAAAAGGTACAAAACCTATGTATGATATAATTAGCAAAAATGAGTCTTCACCAGTGTGTATAGATAAATGGTCGAACATTTTTAATTCTATTGAAACAAAAGAATGGCGACATATTTTTGATATGCCTTTTCGTATTACACAGGATACCAATTTACAGTGGTTTCAATATAGAATTGTACATAGAATCATAGGTACAAACTCCTTCTTATTTAAAATTGGTTATGCCACTTCAGCAAATTGTACCTTCTGTCAAACTGAATGTGAAACTATTCAACATATATTTTGGGAATGTAAACATGTCAATCATTTAATAACCGAATTTTTTTCTGGTTGTAATCATTTTTCGAACTTTCTTAATATGCCTTCCTTTATACTGGGACATGCAAATACAAATGGACCCTTAAACTTAACATTTGTTTTGATCAAAATGTTTATTTATAATTGTAAAATGAACCAAACTAGACCCACTCTTAAAGCAGCCAAATCGTACCTGTCCTTGCATTGCCATGTACTAAATGAAATTAACTATTTTAATGATTTGCGTAAAAGTAAAGAATGGGAACTATTGTTACCCCTTTTCCAGTAGTTGTGATATGGGACCTTAGAAATTTTGTATTGTCAACTTTTTATTAACAAATATTGTTTATATTGTGATGTAAAAGCTATTGATGGTAAAATGTATAAAATGTGTTATAATATGCATATATTTCTTGTAAACTCTGTACGGTGTGGAGTGGGATGCCCTCGACCCTCACACACCTATTGACGAGGAAAATAAAATATATTTTGAACGGAAAAAAAAAAAAAAAAAAAAAAAAAAAAAAAAAAAATATTAAAATGGAATACTTCTGACATTTTGACAATGGTAACATCTCAACGAAACTTGGGATTTTTTAGCCTTTTTCCATGCACAGATTCTCACACATGGCCAAGATTCGCCTACAGGAGCAACAACATTGAGGTATGACTCGACTGATTCCGCCAAGAGCCAAGAAGGCATTCGGCTGCATCGCGAACCTGTAAGGTATTAGAATGGAATAATTTTGATATATTGGTAACATCTCAACGCATTTTGGGATTTAAGTATGTATGCATTGTCGATGTGCAGAGTGGTCACGTGTTCCACACAGCATTTGTGCCTCCGCCAAGGAGGTTATGTTTAACCGGAGTTAGTTTGTACGTTTGCTTTTTATTTGTTAGTAAGTAGTGACGTAAAAAATATAAACAGATTTGCATGGACTTTTATCGGTTGGTTAGCTTTTGAACAAATGATTAGATTTTGGTGGAAATCTGGACGTCACACTATGTTGCCTAACTCTGTAGTTGCACAATATATGGTGCTGTCCGAGAGGTTTCTAGTTTCATCTGCTAAAAGTAACACGAATCAGCTTTGGATAGCATCTGTACAGTGAAGTTACCGGGGTAGTTGGTTTAACACAAAACAAATGCAAGGTTAATTGGTTATGTTATGTTTTGAGTTGGAATAAACGGAGATCGTATGTCAGTGTCTTATTCAAACAGATTTTTATTTCAAATTTTTTTTTTTTGTAAATGCGGCTGTAGGAAGACAAAAGCACGGTACAACCATTACTGAAACGATATGATGACAATGCTGCATGGCAATACAATAACTCGTTTGTTGTTTTATTTAAGTTCAAACTGAAAATACAAACAATTGTAATGTATGTTCGAATCTATTATCCCTGACGTCAAAATCGAAGTAATTTCTCAAGCATAATAATTCTGATTGGGTGATATAACTAAAAAGTTAGTTTGACGCTAAAACGTTCATGAATGGTAGGCGAGATTTTTAAGTACAGTGGGGTGGAATAGAGTTACAATTATATCCAGAAATGTTTCCAGTTAAAGTCTAAGTTAAAGTGTTGAAAGCTTTTAGGAAGCCGAAGAAAAAACGTCATCTGTGGCTCGTAAATACGTTAACTATACAGAGGTTCTATGAAAGTGTAACGTTGTATTACAGAACTAACACCCGTTCTCAAATGAGAAATTAACACGCAGATAGTACAGATGTACATGCTTACGAAACAGAAAGGTTAACAGCTTGGCAATGGCAATGTCTCACTTTTCTTCATGTGCAATTCTAAAAATAAACCCAATACGGAATTGGATGATACAGTTGTTTATAGTGTTACATCAAATTGGTTAAACATCAGTTTACAAAATTGCATACGTCAGTAGAAGAAATGTGACAGGTGTAAATAAGTAATCTACTTATAACTAATGTAATAGTGTGCCTTTACCCTACATACAACACACACAACATGTTTTGTGAACGTCAACATCACACACTTATAACTAATGTAATAGTGTGCCTTTACCCTACATACAACACACACAACATGTTTTGTGAACGTCAACATCACACACTTATAACTAATGTAATAGTGTGCCTTTACCCTACATACAACACACACAACATGTTTTGTGAACGTCAACATCACACACTTATAACTAATGTAATAGTGTGCCTTTACCCTACATACAACACACACAACATGTTTTGTGAACGTCAACATCACACACTTATAACTAATGTACTAGTGTGCCTTTACCCTACATACAACACACACAACATGTTTTGTTAACAAAACACAAAACATGTTGTGTGTGTTGTATGTAGGGTAAAGGCACACTATTACATTAGTTATAAGTATATTAGTTATAATAATATTAATTATGTCAAATGAATGGGTGTACAGTAATGCAAAACACATAAGAAGCTGACAGTTTACAAAACAATTCTAAAACGTTCAATGACGAGCTGACTACAAAAATGATCTTATCACACACATTTGTTTACCACTGAAAGGAACGGTAACGAGTAAAAATCATGTCCATGAGATCTGTCCAACAGATTCGTTCATGTAACTCTGATAATATATTAAGGAATACGTTAAACATATGTGAACAGTTCTAGTTGTTGGAAGTTACCTTAACCAAATAACTATTGACCTATAAAAGTGAATGCATATAAATGATATGTGGCGCGTAGTGGGAAAACCGGACTTAATGCATGTGCGTAGAGTGTCGTCCTGGATCAGCCTGTGCAGTCCGCACAGGCTGATCCAGGACGGCACTTTCTGCCTACAGTGGATTTATGTTCAGAAGAGACTTCATTGAAACAGAAAATACCATAAAAGCGGAAAGTGCCGTCTTGGATTAGCCTGTGCAGACATTAAGCCTGGTTTTCCCACGACGCGCCTCATATATAATTCTACATCTATGGACATTTGGGGCATATTTCACCATTTATATTGACAGTTTCACAGTTTGGGGTTGGACATTGTTTGTCTGTTATGCCTTTTTGGTTGCAAAATATAATTATTTTGATATTTTTATGCCTTTTTGTGTAAACAAAACCCTAGGGTATGTCTACCAGGTAGCACATTTTTTAATAACAGATATTCGTCAAAAAGTTTAACTTTGCACAAGGAATGTGCTTTTCAAAACTTATGAACAATAAATGTTTAATAGAACAGGAAAAACGTCAGTTATAGAAATTTAATTCACACAGCAACTGTTAAACTGCACATTTATAGGTGTAGCCTCATACAGTTTTGAACAGTTTAGTTTAGTCGTATTACATTTGCTTTGATTTAAACTTTGGAACGGAATGTTAAACCATACGTTCTTAACTCTCAGAAATGTTGCGATATAAGATTGTGAACATTAGTATACTAGAGTTAAGAAATAATTTTCGATATTTAGTTGTTTATAGAAAATTATTTCGATTCTAACATGACTTTACATATATTTTTGCAATTGTAATTGAACAATTGAACTACTTTTTACTTTGCTTCGCTCAGAATGGGGACTTCTTTTTAGTTGTTTATTGGGTAGTTGTACAACGATAATTGTGTTCTTTGTCTATAGAAAAATTAGCGAATATCATGTTAGAATACGTATTTAATAACGGCAATATATGTCAACATTCAGCTATGTGACTATTATAAAACGAGCTTTGAATATTTGCAGTATTATGACAGACACAGTCATGCCTTGTTTTTGAACATCAGCCTTATTATATTAAATTTCATAATTTAATTATGTGACTGCATACCAGCTTTAAACATTTCAGTATTGTAGCTCAACTTTCATACACAGCTTTGAACATCTGTGCAATATATTTTGTCAATTTGCAGGAAATACGCATCTACTTCCTGATTTTGTCAATTTGCACGAAATACGCATCTACTTCCTGATTTTGTCAATTTGCACAAAATACGCATCTACTTCCTGATTTTGTCAATTTGCAGGAAATACGCATCTACTTCCTGATTTTGTCAATTTGCAGGAAACACGCATCTATTCCTGAGAAGAAGACATGTAAAGTAGCTTGGAACAATTGCGCTATTATATCTCGACCTTCACAAATGCGATCATTATTCTTTTTTTTTTTTTGCAGTGGGTACACACTCAAATACGTGATGTATACAAATAAAAAAAACAACAAGATCTAAGTATAAATAACTACATATGTGCGTGGACGTTTGCTCTGCCCAAAACAACTTATTGGGTATTAGTTTTACATTTATATAAATATATAATGCAAACAGTCTACTACTTATTCATTCAAATATTCACAGAGACCTACGTCTATACGTGAAAACATAAGTCCTTGTCTGATAACGACTCCACATAAACAACAGACTGCTATAACAGGAGCTTAATTCTTGGAGCAGCAGCATGTATTGAGTACGTGCAGACTGTTTGTATTTTGTACGTGCTGACGGATGTCAGATATTTTCATGAAGATTAACGTTTGATTTATTTGTTACTAGAAGATCTATTATGTTATTCCATTATCTTTTTACATTTTTGACAGCTCTTACTGGCAGCCTTTTCACGTTACGTATGAAAGCAATAATATTTTATACACACTTTACGAAAATGTCCAAAACAATGTGTGTAAAAATGCATGCTTCGTCCATTGAAAACCGGACTTAATGCATGTGCGTAAAGTGTCGTCCTGAATTACCCTGTGCAGTCCACACAGGCTAATCCAGGATGGCACTTTCCGCCTACAGTGGATTAATGTTAAGAAGAGACTTCCTTAAAACAGAAAATACCATAAAAGCGGAAAGTGCCGTACCGGAATAGCCTGTGCGGACTGCTCAGGCTAATCCGGGACGACACTTTACGCACATGCATTAAGACTGGTTTTCCCACAACGCGCCTCATATGTATACCATGAAATTTTTATGAATGCCTGCGGTTTATTCAAAATTGGAACAGTATGTTTACCAAATATTTTGCCATATTTGTTTAGTACTCCACTCTTTAAGGCCAGGCAAACAATATACAAGAACAATGTCATTAATAAAAAAAGCAATACACACAGAACACATGAAAAACATTACTTTGATCATTTCCAAGTGTGTGTATACAAATAAGCACTGTTTTCTTAGTGACTTGTTCAGTAGCAGCAAGATCTATATGCTCATGTAAACGTGAATACTATTTGACATTACTACGCAAATGAATGAATGTGTAAGATTCAAATCTTGTAACAAAACAAAATACTTGCATTGATGCATATTTAAAAGTTAACAGTACAATTTCCGATTATTCAGCAGGATAACGTTGCATTATTAACATCTCAATATCCTATGTATAAGGCTAGTTACAAACTTACTTTCCTCTACAGTACTCATCCCATTTAATAACCTAAAACAAAATTTATAACAATACATCGTAAATGTATTAGGCATTAAAGTATTTGAACCATACTGTACTGACGGACGGGTAACACAATAAACATCTCAACATTACTATAACAACATAAACATAACTGCCCAGAAACATCATGCAGAGACCAATATTTTGTTCTTATTTTTATTTTATACGTCCATCTCTTACAAGAGCCCAACGTTGAATGACCGCAAAACAACTATCTGAACAATGATTGGTCAGAACCGACCATAACAATTTGGTGATAACCAATGGGATTTTAGACAATAGCGCTACTAATTCGTCAATTCAAATGGTGGAAAATAGATTTATAACACAGAAAATCATTGCGCTCCGAATTCGTCAATTCAAACGGCGGGAAACAGATTTATAACACAGAAAAGCACATAAGCTTGTGTTATAAAAGTGTTACATCAGCTGTAGATGTAATATTTGTTTCGTCATTTGATCAATACTTCAAGCCACATACATGACGCACGATAGTTCAAAATAAGTCTTAAAGGCCTAGTTTAATCCTTCTTTATTTGACCCCATCCCCCCCAAATCTGGGGTATTATACCCCTGTGTATTGGCACCCTACTGTGGTCACAGTATGGTGACCCTTTTCAGATGAGATGATACACTGCTGCAGAGGTAGAGATATACTGAAACAGTGCACAAAGCCATTGCTCTGTCAGCTGAGAGAAAACATTGCAGATAATGATAAGAGATTTTATGGTTGACCAATACACTAAGCGGATTACCCCATGGAGTGGCCAGCAATTCCTTAAACTAGGCCTTTTATTATACAAAATTGTATACGCTACATGACGTTGATTCAGGTCTTTGTCCTAAACAAAGCTTCGGTGATATACGGTGTTTATTATAACTAGACAATGTCTGCCATTGGATTTATTGTTATTCATAAGCAGAGCGATAAGACAATGTCCACAAACGGCAAATCTTCTCTGATAATACAGTTTAGGAAGACGTATTATAAACAAGAGGGCCATGATGGCCCAAAGTGCTCACCTGAGAAGTGGTACAGATGAAGACCATACAGTTGTATCCGGTTTGAAAATTAAGGTATCTAAATAATACGCAGAGGGGGATAGCATCAATTTTGATTAAAAAATCGGTTAGTGCAATGGGCTAACTAAAGTATGAGTTGGGTAGTGGATGTGCGCTTTTTTGCTAATGGTTCTCAAATCATTTTTCTTGATACTTTTACCTGACCCTTATTCATTTAGTCATTGACAATTCTGGAAAATGCAGACAAACAGTTTTGGAGAACTAGTGGCAATGCGATAATTGCAATGGCTGTAATATTAGGTAAAGTTTTGCTTTTTCTTTGATAATTTTCTGCCCAATGATGATAAATGATGTTAATGCAGGCTCTGAAGACATCAATGTTGCATGTACAAATAACTGCATGCAACTGTTGGAAATTAAAATTTTAGTAATCAATTTTTATGGTCATGCGCACACTGTGTAAGTTTGGTCAACACTGAATAAAAAATCGTGTGTGCAAGCCAATGATTGATTACTTGTTGATGTTTTTTTCCAAACACAAGGGGCAATAACTCTGGTTTTTCTGGCCCGATCATGCTTATATTCGACTTCACCTGTAGTCTTACGTTCGTAGACAAACTGTACACGAATGGTGAAGATTGGATGGAAAATGAAGTCTCTATCCTGAATAATGTAAATTTTTGCATATTTTTTCACAAACAAAGGGCAATAACTCTGGTGTTTCTGGTCCGATCTTGCTTATATTCGACTTCACTTTTAATCTTATGGTCATAGACAAACTGTGCAAGATTGGTGAAGATTGGATTAAAAGTGAAGTCTCTATCCTAAATAATGTCCATTTTATTATATTTTTTTCACAAACAAAGGGTAATAACCCTGGTGTTTCTGGTCCGATCTTGCTTATATTCGACTTCAACTGTACTCTCATGATAATAGACAAAGTGTGCAAGATTGTTGAAAATTGGATGAAAAATGAAGTCTCTATCTTGAATAATGTCCATTTTTGTATATTTTTTTTAAATAAACAAAGGGCAATAACTCTGGTGTTTGAAACGATCTGGCCCATTTTTGGTGTCTCCTGAGATCTGGTGGTCGTACACAAACTGTGAAAGTTTAGTTAAGATTGGATGGAAAATAAAGTCTATACATTGGAAAAGGGCATATTTGCATTTTTTTTGCAGAAAAAGGGGCAATAACTTTGGTGTTACTGGTGTGATCTGACCCAATAACAATCCCATCCGAGATTTTATGGTCATATACAAACTGTGCAAGTTAGGTCAAGATTGAAAATAAAAAATGTAGTCTTAATCGCGATAACGGTCCAAATTGTTGACGCATACGGAGGACGGACGATGGACGACGGACGACGCTGGAGTGGTCCCCTATACCAATAGCTCACCGAGCACTTCGTGCTCAGGTGAGCTAAAAAGCAAGGATATTAAAAGGTCTGAATAAGTAAATAAGTTAAGCACTGTATTGCGTTCATAAATCAAAGGAGTGCACATGCACAAGGGTTGCCTCCCAATGTCAGATGTTTTGATGCATGAGCTTTACAGTTATATGATTTCCATACTCAAATCGAGTAGTCGGTCATTTGCTAATCCTACGACTTATACTACGCATTCTATGCCCATTTTAAAGGCAAATCGCGCCTAGTACCCTCGTACCTAATGACTGTATTGTCCTTAATGATGGCATGTTATGGTACATCTGTCAACAACTGATGATGTCAGCTGTACGGCAATCAGCCTACGAGTTTGTGTCCAGATACAATAAACATGCTGAATTTGATTTGAAAATGAGCGTAAATTGTCTGCTTTTAGCAGCCCAGCTTTCATATGCAATTTCTAATGTTTCTGTTTTGTAAATTTTTGATAAACGTAATAACAAATGGAAAAAGGATATAAATGCTGACTCAATGTGGGCTTTAATCATTAATTATGAAAACAAACATGTTTATACAATATTTCTTCCAATTATACACAAAAATCCCTTTAAAAAACAGAACTGCAGACAAAGCTATTATTTCGGACAAGCATATTCGGAAACATCATTTCAAACCGAATGCATGTAATGTTTATTTTCAAAATTTTCAATCTTGATTTTAGTTTTCATCACTAATCAAAATATTAGTAGCAATGTCATCATCAACAGCAACAACATATAAATCATAAAGGTGAAAATGCAAATATTTCCTACAATAACAAGAGCTGTCGGAGGACAGCGCGCTCGACTTTTCATGTGCTTGACAGAGTTACTGGCATTTTTTTTCTAAAACAAGAAATATGGAAATTCCACGAAAACCAAAGTTTTCTAACGAAATGCATTAAAGTCAGAACACCAATACAAATTTTAGTAAAAGTGACCTTGACCTTGACCCCACCCACCCCATATGCAATCCCAAGCGAGATCTCGATATAAGGTATCTATGAATAAAGTTTCATTAAAATATCTCAATGCATTCTCAAGTTATTGAGCAGAAACCGTTTTTCTATTTTAGTAACAGTGACCTTGACCTTGACCCTATATGCAATCCAAAGTGAGGTCTCGATATAAGGTTTGTATGTATTAAGTTTCATTAAAATATCTCAGTGCTTTCTCAAGTTATTGAGCAGAAAACAATTTTCTATTTTTAGTAATCGTGACCTTGACCTTGACCCCACCCAACCCATACGCAATCTCAAGCGTGGTCTAGATATAAGGTATCTATGTATAAAGTTTCATTAAAATATCTCAATGCATTCTCAAGTTATTGTGCAGAAACCATTTTTTCTATTTAAGTAACAGTGACCTTGACCTTGACTCTATATGCAATCCCAAGTGAAGTCTCGATATAAGGTATGTATGTATTTAGTTTCATTAAAATATCTCAATGCTTTCTCAAGTTATTGAGATGAAACCATTTTTCTATTTTTAGTAACAGTGACCTTGACCCCACTCCATTCCAAGCGAGGTCTCGATATAAGGTATCTATGTATTCAGTTTCATTACAATATCTCAATGCGTTCTCAAGTTATTGAGTGGAAACCATTTTTCTATTTATAGTAACAGTGACCTTGACCCCACCCACACCCATATGCAATCCCAAGTGAGGTCTTGATATAAGGTATCTATGTATTAAGTTTTATTAAAATATCTCAATTTGCTCTCAAGTTATTGAGCGGAAACCGGTTTTCTATTTTTAGTAACAGTGACATTGACCCCACCCACCCCATATGCAATCCCTAGCGAGGACTCGCTATAAGGTATCTATGTTTGCAGTTTCATTACAATAGCTTAATCTGTTCTCAAGTCAGAGAGTGAAAACGGAAAGTTCAGAAACTAGCTTACCGAAAAACTTTAACCTGTCCATATAGCTTATATGTACAATTTCTAAGTGTAAAAAGGCCCATAATTTTGACACATTTCAAACTAGAGTTATCAAAATTGGCCTATGAGTTCATTTTAATATAGGGAATAAGTGTTTTAAGTTTGAATGAAATCCCTTAAGCCATCCCTGAGAAACCAGCTTACCGAAAAACTTTAACCTGTCCATATAGCTTATGGAAAAAGTGCAAAAAGGCCCATAATTTTGACAAATTTTGAACTAGAGTTACCAAACTTAGCCTATAGGTTCATTTTAATGTGGGGAATAACTGTTTTAAGTTTGAATGAAATCCCTCAAGCCATCCCTGAGAAACCAGCTTACCGAAAAACTTTAACCTGTCCATATAGCTTATGGAAAAAGTGCAAAAAGGCCCATAATTTTGACAAATTTTGAACTAGAGTTACCAAACTTAGCCTATAGGTTCATTTTAATGTGGGGAATAACTGTTTTAAGTTTGAATGAAATCCCTCAAGCCATCCCTGAGAAACCAGCTTACCGAAAAACTTTAACCTGTCCATATAGCTTATGGAAAAAGTGCAAAAAGGCCCATAATTTTGACAAATTTTGAACTAGAGTTACCAAACTTAGCCTATAGGTTCATTTTAATGTGGGGAATAACTGTTTTAAGTTTGAATGAAATCCCTCAAGCCATTCCTGAGAAACCAGCTTACCGAAAAACTTTAACCTGTCCATATAGCTTATGGAAAAAGTGCAAAAAGGCCCATAATTTTGACAAATTTTGAACTAGAGTTACCAAACTTAGCCTATAGGTTCATTTTAATGTGGGGAATAACTGTTTTAAGTTTGAATGAAATCCCTCAAGCCATTCCTGAGAAACCAGCTTACCGAAAAACTTTAACCTGTCCATATAGCTTATGGAAAAAGTGCAAAAAGGCCCATAATTTTGACAAATTTTGAACTAGAGTTACCAAACTTAGCCTATAGGTTCATTTTAATGTGGGGAATAACTGTTTTAAGTTTGAATGAAATCCCTCAAGCCATTCCTGAGAAACTAGCTTACCGAAAAACTTTAACCTAGCTAAACGCCGACGCCTGGGTGAGTAGAATAGCTTGCATTTTCTTCGAAAAGTCGAGCTAAAAAAGGTAAAAAATATAAATAACACCAGGTTATAACATATAAGTATTTTACCATTAATACGCGTGATTTTGACTTGCCCATAAACAGTTTTAGTTTGACAGTTGTTAATAAGTTTTCATGTATGATTGCCCAATTTGCACATTGGAAATACTTATGAACAATGAATAAATAATTTTTTGAAATAAATAATACAGAGGGATATGGAGTCATCGTAAGATAAATATGTGCACTAAAACAAATACTGTAGTTAGCTGTGTCGAAGGAAATATGACGAATTGTAATTTCTATTACCAGCCACGGAGTAGATTAGTTGAAATCAACACAGCAATAACGTATATGTACTTGAAGTTTAAATAGAGAAGAAATTAATAAACAAGATGCTCTGTTTGATAAACACACATTCCCTTGGTTGGTGCTAGACAGTCCATTTGAATTATTCTCAGTCCAAATTAGGTCAAGGTCAAACTCAAAGAGAATTTGGGCAATATGGGTTGATTGGGGATGGTCATAAGCAACAACTATGTAAGTATCCAAGGGTTGTAGTAAGCGGTGTTGGTGCTAGACGAAACAGTAAAATCTTGTTATCCAAGAAATAGAACATTTAAATTATTAAATAAGTCTAAATTAGGTCAAGGTCAAGTCCAAAGTGAGGTTGGGTGATATGGGTGGATTGAGAAGGGCAAATTAGCAACAGCTGTGCAAGTATCCAAGTGTTGTAGTAAGCGGTGTTGGTGCTAGACGAAACGGTAAAATCTAGTTAATCTCGCAAGGACGAAATCACGGACAAACTGGACAATCACTATATGCATAGCTCATCAAGACGCCGGGGCATAAACATTTACAATTCATTTCTTTGTAGAGACTGAAGTAAGCTCATTTCTTTGTAGAGACTGAAGTAAGCTAAGACAACATGGTACGATCACTGGTATTTATCATAAATGTATATTTTTCGTTGTATCCTAAAAATGTACAGCGAACATGAAGCAACAAACTCCGACCATGTTACTCTGTATATTAATAATGTTCATTTTAAGACATATAGCAGTTTAATGGGTAAGAATACCCCAAAATAAAGCAACACTGTTAACTTCTACATAATTCTACTCATTTCTTAACTCATTCTTACAAATAGACGTCATCGATAGGAATCAATAAGTTTGTATGAATGCACTTACAAATATTCTTATACGTAAATGTCATGGACCAAAGATTACTGGGCAGTATCAGTATAGGTTTCCGTCACCCATAACGTAATACTCATAATAATCGATGACATAACAGATATATATGTTATTCTCGACTGGTTTAATAGTCTAGTGTCTGATTGTAGAAAGACAGTCTTAGCACGACAGTGTACGAATGTACAGTTAATCTTCATACATGGCATCTTCCATAATTATAGATTCCGATAATATAAATGATGAACAGTTCAATATTCCAATGATTGACCATCCTCGGTGCTCTTTTGGCAAAACATGCGCGCAAGCTGAACCGCAGGATGAGCGGATTAGTTGTAATTGTGTGCACAGTATATAGCAACAGATATACCCTTGCCAGCGCTCACATGACGTTTTCGTATATTGGCAGTGTATAGAACAGCGAACACCTAAGACGCTGGACAGCATAAGCAATGATCGTTTATAAATAATGTTGTTTTTTTCTGTTTGGAATCTATGGTAAAAAAATTGAAAATTGTCAAATTGCCAATCTGTGAACAGGTGCATAGAACACACAACGACAAGACAAACTCCTTACCACTTGTTCAATTTCTGCGGCCTCTGATCGTGGCATTCTGTCTAGAAAATCTTCGTAACACCGAAGCCCAACTTTCTGTTGGTGGGTAAGATTA
The DNA here is from genome assembly GCA_027627225.1 of Congeria kusceri. Classification (NCBI taxonomy): domain Eukaryota; kingdom Metazoa; phylum Mollusca; class Bivalvia; order Myida; family Dreissenidae; genus Congeria; species Congeria kusceri. The sequence continues at coordinate 44,418,476 of CM051034.1, read as the reverse complement.
GCCTTGTTTCTAAGGTCTTCAAGAGTACGAAGTCCCTGCGTAGAATAAGAAATGTGTTGTTTTTTACAAACTTGTTAATGGAACCCATAACTTTTATGAATATAAGAGTCATTTATTCTGTACGTATGAACTGGTTTTTAAATTTTGAACAATGGATTTAATTAATAAACGGAGAGAAACAAATTACATACTATGCTTTGTTATAAGTTGTTTATAATTTGTAAAGACTGTTCCCAAGAGTGAAGTAAGAAACATATACGAGAAAAATGTGATACATGTATATTATCTATATTCCACTGATAATGAAAATCACAATACAAATATACATTTCGAAGGTTGAGCATGAAACTATTGTATCTGATATAGAAAAATGTTAAGCAGACACAACAGTTTCATGCACAACCCTCGATTTTGTCTTTATTTAAAGATAATATATATTTAAACAAAATTAATAATTAACCATTCTATATTTATATTATGCTTTTGTATTCTGAGTTCTTAAAACTAAGTCAAATACATACATAATAATATAACAGTAACATTTGAAATTTAAGGGAAACAACTATTTGATAAACAATTAAATGGGATTTTAGGCTTTGAAGACTTGTTTCCCTTATATCGCTATACACATTTCTATTCATAAGACACATTTGCTCAGTTTGTTATTATGACAGAATATTTTTATGTTCTTCATGTTTAAAGTTGCATGATAATGAATGGTTATTTTGTACATTTATTTGAAATAAAAAAAAATCTTTTTTTTCAGGGTTATATAAAAAATTCATAGTAGGTCACTGTCAGATAAGATTTTTTTAAATGAATGAATTTGTTTACATGGTTTGAAGAGGAAAAAACAATTAATTCCAAAAAACAAACTTAAATAAGAACAAGAGCTGTCTCAGGACAGCGCACTTGTCTATTCATACCTCTTTGTCAGTGTTATGGGCCTTGGTCAATCACCTTTGATAATGACCCAAAATACTTTGTTAATTTTCAATTGAATATCTGTAGTACAGATATATGTACTTGTATGCAAACTTTAATCTGAATATTTCTAAGTACAAAAAGGGGCATAATTCTGCTAAAATGCAGGTCAGAGTTATGGGTCATGGCCAGTGACCTTATATAATGACTCTGAAGACATGTGTGAATTTTTAATTAAATTGTCTGTAGTAGTTATAGAGATATGTAAGTGCATGTAAACGTAAACATGAATATTTCTAAGTACAAAAAGGCGCATTATTCTGTAAATTGCAGGTCACAGTTCAAGGCCTTTGCTAATGAGCTTTTATTATGACCCTGAAGACATGTGTAAAGTTTTAATTAAATATCTGTAGCAGATATAGAGATATGAACTTGTTGCACGCAAGCTTTTACCTGAATTTTTTAAGTACAAAAAGGGGCAAAATTCTTCTAAATTACAGACATGTCAGAGTTATGAGCCTTGGTCAGTGACCTAACAATGTCCTGAAGACATGTGTGAAGTTTCAATTGCATATCTGTATATGTGCTTGCACTCAAACCTCTCCCTGAATTTTCTCTCCCTGAATTTTCTAAGTGCAAAGATTGACATAAGGCCATCCATAAAAAATTTATTGTTTGCAGTTGCGCGACTGAGGCAACTCATGGAAATTATCCCCAAGCCAAAATATTTCCAAGCCAAAATTTGGAAGATGGCCAAAAAGAAATTGGGGTCGGGGGTAATTTCCATGAGTCTGTCGCGCAACTGCAAAAAAATCGATTTTTTATGGATGGCCATGGATAATGTTGCTATAAATTCTACCTGCTGGTACCAAGTTCGAGCCGTGTGAGGTCCCGCACCCCAGACGTCCTTAAACATCTCAATGACTCTGATTTCTTCGCTGGATTTGAACTCATTTAGTTTCCGCAGTTCTCCACTCTCTGCAATCTCCCAGATTTTCTCAGCGAGTCGCTTTCCGACACTTGAAAGGCTCATTGCTTCCTGAAAAGTGCAACAGTTCATCGAAAAATGACAAGAAGGTTATATAGAGAATACTAGGTTAGTGTCGAATACAGATAAGTTTATTTAGCGAGGCTTAGAAAACCTAAACCGCGAGCCCTTGGCGAGTGGTTTAGGTTTCCGTGCCGAGCAAATAAACGTATCTGTATCCAACATTTACCTGGTATCTATTTATCCCATCATCTTCCGTATTTATTTTGAAAACAAACAAAAGAAAATTGCTGAATAACACGAAAAACATCAAATGACGTCACGAAAATAAACAATATGACGTCATTATATAATGCGCGAGTTTGCTGTTTTCAACAAGGAGGAATACAGCTAAGTTAATCTCACAGGGTTTATTTCGTCAATGCAGGTGTGATGATTGGATAAAAAGCAATATAAATAATGTAAACTTTAATAATATATTAAAAATTAACGTCTGGATCCTATAAAGACTATGAAGTATTAATAATTTTCCTGTAAATTGCAAACACACATACAAAATAATATAAAGTAAATATAGAATAATATAAATCATGAAAGACGGAACAAATATGTTTCTACATCAGACAAATGCTCATAGTAAGAATCTATGAAGTAGCGATTATTCTGAACATGTGACAATTATTAATCTGGATCTAATAAATCATCAGAAAGTATGAAACAGTATTCATGCTAACACAACTGCCCCTGATAAATAAACTATCTTTTGGAAATGTACATTTTGGAAATGTTTCGAAGACAGAGATGTTCAAACGCTTAGTTGCTTAATACAGTTTCAAATGTTTCAGACAAGTGACTCAAACAATTAAAAGACTGTTGAAATACAAGAGCAACAACAACAAAGGCAAGGCCAAGAGAACAATTTTTCACCTCAAAAGTAGAAATTTTCTTCGGATGCTTGCGAAGAACTTGTATAGCCTTCTGATAGCCAAATGCCCGCCATTTGTCATTGGTTGATTCATATGTTTTCACCATCTCCTGAAAGGTGAATCAGCAAAGTTACACTGGCAATACCTTCATGCTGTAAGCCTTGACTTTTGATCCTTTGGCCCTAGGTTCAAACTGCCCTGGAGGCATTTTTGTTTCATCAAATTTTATGCTTTTCTTGATAGAATATTTGGACTAGTTAGTGCTGATAGTTTATGTTTTGCAGATAAGATATTACTGGAATTTTTTTCAAAAAATACAAAAATCTGTGAACAAGTCCCTTTAATATCTTATGATAAAAAAAGAAAAGTTAGACGGTTAGGTCAATTATTTAATTATTTTATGCTATAAACTGGCCCCTGTAAGTAATTTAATTTCAAAACAAGATTCTGTGTCTGATAAACACACATGCCCCCAGTTGGTGCTGGGTAGCCCATTTCTTAGTCCAAATTAGGTCAAGGTCAAAGTGAAGTTGGGTGATATGGGTGGATTGGGAATGGTCATAAACAACAACTGTGTAAGTATCCAAGTTTTGTAGCAAGCGGTGTTGGTGCTAGACGAAATGGTAAAATCTAGTAAACCAAGAAACAGCCCATTTGAATTATTCTAAGCGCAAATAAGGTCAAGGTCAAGTCAAAGGTGATATGGGTGGATTGGGAACGGTCATAAGCAACAACTGTGCAAATATCCAAGTGTTGTAGTAAGCGTTGTTGGTGCTAGACGAAGCGGTAAAATCTAGTTAACCAAGAATGGCACTTTTGAATTATCATAAGTCCAAATTAGGTAAAGGTCAAAGTGAGGGTGCGTGATATGGGTGGATAGGAAATGGTCATAAGCAACAACTGTGTAAGTAACCAAGTGTTGTAGTAAGCGGTGTTGGTGCTAGATGAAACGGTAAAATCTACTTAACCTTGTCACGGACGGAAGGACGGACGGACAGGACGATCACTATATGCCTCCTGCATCCAGATGCTGAGGGCATAAAAACAAACCAATCAATCTGCAAATAAAAATTATGACCACCTGTCAACATATGTTAAACCACAAACAGAAGCATTAATCAAATTAAATTAATAATCTACTGGCCTTTTATATCTTCTCTAAATTACCTGAATGTAAGACAACTGTACTTGGGAATGCAAAATCAGTGATTTTTTCCTTACATAACAGGGTCCTGTAAACGGACCCATTCCTAATGCAAAATATGGTTTATTTTTCCCAATTGGAAGAAAAAAATCCCAAATCATAAGTAACAAAATGCTAAATAGATAGGAAATGTGACTCTAAGTTGTAAATCATGAACTTACTAGTATGTGTATAGATAAACACCCTTAAAATACCAAATTCAACCAATGAAACACCAGTTTAAGTTGTTTATTAATTATATTTCTTTCTTAATTTTTTCCCAATTTCAAGTTTTCACGTCTCGAAATTCCCAAGTTGATGGGTACCGGACTCATTCCCAAAGCGGTGAAAAAAATCGCTGCCATAAACCCTTACCTCTAGCTTGTCTGTGATGTATTTATTTGGATTCTCAACTTGTGTTTTTGAAGACTGTGCACAAACCCAATTTCCTACCTGAAAATAAACCATAATAGGCAAAACAAACTTGTTAAGATGTTAACATGGATGGTGCTAATAGAGTTTTCTTTTTTTTACCTAAATATATTATAAAGCTAAAACAAAATCTAGGTTGAACTATGTTTTTATTGATGTACAATCCTAATAAAATTTAAGTTCAATAATTTGGAAAGGAAAGGAAATTTATGAGTACTGAATATTGATCTGATAGTGATCACTGTCTTTCTTTTGGTTATTTATTACCAGTATTAAGAATATCTCTATCTGTTTTGATGAATATGACTCTAACTGCCAAAGATCATTTTGCTTTATATATAATTTAAAAAGTAAATACTTTTTAGCATTTCAATTTTGTTTTCACCTTCTAAGTAACTGATTATACAGCTTTTTGAAAGTTTCCCGACAATAATTATATATCAGTGTTCTTTAAGGACCAATTTGGGGCCGAAATTCAGCCACATTGCCCTGCTTAAAAGGTATATATTTTTCCCCTATAGTTACCTTAAAATTCCCCTCAGAATGTAAGCTTTATTTTGAAAAAAAACAAACCAAAATCAGACAAAAATTGACTAAGATAGAGGCATTTTCGTAAACAATCCCAGCTGTTTTCATCAAACCAAGTAAGTGCACAATCTAAGTTATCATTTGTAGCAAAGCAATTGATTAATGTTTTATAACAAAGTAGAACATAAACCTGTAATAATGCTTTTCTAAAATAAAAAAAAGTTCACCTTTTGCCATCAATTTCCCCCATCTGAAGGGCCCCGCCACCTTTTCCCCAATGGTGAAAAAACACTGTATATATTTTGAATGTAACACATGTTGATATTTTTTCATAAGCTACAAACATATTATTTATACATTAAACCACTTACGGGAAGATTCTTTCGCGGAGACATAGACGTTGAAGGTAATTCTTCACCAGATTCCAAAAGTTTGGCTTGTTCTCCATCACTTGGACAATAATCACTATCATTATCGCCATCATCATATGTTCTTATAGGTGGCTTAGCTTTATGGCCATACATAAAACCTACTTTTGCTAAAGTAGTTTTTGGATTTTTATTAACACTTGAAGTCTCAGTTTCAGAAGTGGTTGTTTGGGTTGAACTATTCTTTTCCATATCTGACTCAGTTGTTAATGCAGAAGTATCTTTCCTGACAGAGTTGTCTGTGTTTCGCACAAGTTTGGAACAGTCAAGAACAAAGCTATTTGAATCGACAAAGGCTTTCTCTTTAAAACAATTACTTAACCATGAAGTTTTCAGAATTTCAATTTTTTGGGGTGGTTCATCTATTTTAAGAAGTCTGCACATACGGTCAGGCTCCATTTTGTCATCTACAACCAAGTGTGTGATATGACTTGATAAGTCAAACTTGTCCATAATCTCACCCCCATATTTCTTTATATTGGTTTGAAATATTTGCATTCTTAGCTTTTCAATACCCGCTTGCAAAATGTAGATTTTCAATGGAAAGAGGAAATTGAGAGACTTTTCGCATGAATCATCACTATCTGAGCATTTCTGTCTTTTTTCAGGTCTCTTTTCTGTTGAATCATTATCACTTCTTTTAGATTTCCCCATTGTTATCAAGTAGTAAAGAACATCAAAGAGAGAACGACAATAAAAGCGAAGAGATCATTTTTCCCCTGTCAGCAGTAAGCCATTTTGTAAATAACGGGGAGAAATTCATATTCCAAAAAGTGTAAAGTCTTCCTTGATGCAGCAAATTGTACAAATAAGATTGGCGAATGTTATATTATTAATTTATAGAAGTTTATTGCATTAAATAAACTATTGATAAACAGCAAAAAAATGATGCAGACATCTATTCTAACCTTTTCTCCCTGAAGTTAAAGTAAACCACGGGATGATTGATAATCACGTGACAAATGTCAAGTACGGTCAACATTGATAACGAAATGGCGAAGATGTCACAACAACGAACAAACAAAAAAGCCGAAGTAATCGACGAAGTGAATGTGAATGAATTACCAAAATTTTCGGTTTTAAAGGAGCAAGTGGACGAAATCGTGTCAAACTGTTCGTGGTGGGATTTATATGGAGTTGACTGGCTCCTTATTATTGCGTTTGTTTTTGTATGGGGAACTGGACTGTGTTTACTGACGTATCCATCTTTCATTATTAACACAGTAGGCTTATTTCTCATCGGCTGGTCGCATAGTGCATTGGCGACGAAATCCGGGCACATATCGGCCCACGGTGGGTTGTGTCAAAACAAATGGGCGCGGAGACCACTAAGCCTCTTGTTCGTAGAATTTATTGGAGCGTTTTCTGAAGAACTCGCTTTTACGGCCCATATCAAAGAGCATCACCCGTACACGAACATCATTGGCATAGGTGACTCCAGCACGTGGAAAGTTCCCTACCTTCCACGCCACGTGTACATGTTCTTCGCGCCGCTCATGCTACCGCCTGTTACCCCTCTCATCTCGATTCTTGGCCTACTGGAAAAGAAATCCTTTATGGGACTCACGTCATACCTGCTTTGCGCAGGCGCTGGGGTGTGGTCCCAGGCGAGATTGTTGGTAAATGTGGCGGGGTTCAGCTTCCCCGGCGCGTTATTGGCGCTCTGGGCCGCACGTGCGATGCTCTCTATACCCTACATCCACGTGAACATATTTCAACACATCGGCCTCCCGATGTATGCGAAAGAGAACAAGCCGGTGCGGCTTTACCAGATGGCCACGGGGGTATTGAACTTGCCGAGTAACATTATTCTGGACTACGCTTTTGGACACTCGATTATGTCGGCGCACGTGGAGCACCACCTGTTCCCACATCTGTCCGACAATATGTGTTTGAAGATCAAGCCTGTTGTGTCGAAGTTCTTGAGGAGCAACGGGCTTCCCTACAACGCGAAGTCCTATACGAACAGGCTGTTTTTCTTCCTTGAGAAGTACGAGGCATTGATGGTGAATGCCCCTCCAATCACTCGATTTGTTGGCATTCAGTGAAGATGTGTTTTAGTGAAAGTATATCCAGTCTATGTTATTGTTGTATTGTGTTCGAGTTAAGTAGCTATGATTGTGTGTGAACGTCTTATACCGCATGATGACAAAGTTCGGTTGAAAATTCCTAACCAAATGTTAAACACATTTTTAAGAAACTAGCTCATTTTTTCGGCGTACTAAATAATCCCATTAAATGTGATCATGAAATTAAGCCAGTAATCCCTTTGGAGTAAACTTTTTTTGTTTAAAAAAGGCAAACTGTTCATAAAAAAACGTAACGCTGATAAATATCGGTTTGAACTATTTATAGTTTTAATGCAGTGTATGTTTCCAGAAAACTTGTACCTACCTCGTTTTACACTGTTAGCCGTTTTACACTGTTGGCCAACAGTCTTTTATAGTATTGCTAATTCGAGAGCTTGCATCGCGTGACCTACTTTTTTAATGTGCAGGCTACGAAGCACTAACAATCTATACCTGCAACTGACAGGCTCATTGGTTATTGTGGCCCTGTCGCGGATTGGTGGACCATACTTAGGGAAAGATCTAGAATCAAAAAGGTACAGGGTGTTGCTAAAAAGGAGCAGGATGGAAAGCCGTACCAGTTGATCGACATTATCTAATAATTTACTAAATGCAGGGTGTTTTTGAGTCTTATGTTTCTAACTAAGGTTTTAAAGCATAGTCTTTTTATTTGTCCTTGATTTTTTGCAAAAATATATTGAATTTCAAAAGATATTCAACATTTATGTGTTGATCAAACCAGAGGGGAAGCAGCGTGGACCAAAGAGGAGCAGGGTTCAGCACCTTGCTATTTGATCTAGATATTTCGCTAATGTTGAATTGTATGCACACTATGTCGTTTGCATTAAATAGTATGCATAACGTCTGCACTTATGTTCGTAAGTAATTAATGCCTACTATTTATTATGATTCGGTTGTCGTGTACACAATATTATTATTGAAATAGTCTTTTAGAAGAAGCATTCACATACGCACATATAATTACGATGCCATTGTATAAAAATGGCATTACAGAAATTTTATTTTATTTAAACAAATATTTCCTTTATATTTAAAAAATGCACTCATAAGTGCTGGGTTCTTTCCTAGTCTCGCCAACAGTCTTTCTACGCTATTAGCGCGTTGATTAACGAGATTTCTTGCTACATTTTAGTTAACTTCTATGTAATTTTAATATCTCGTAGCTACAGTATTAGCTTAATGATGTCATTACCATAGAATAACCAAATGTAGTTGGAACTTGCCCTTATTTTATTTGTACGGTGTTCAAACGTTTCATGTCATTGTGTGACGATTTCAGGCATACAAACCAGTCTTTACCTTTTATAATGTTCAAAAAGTAACCTTGTAATGCGTATGAAGTGATTATAAAATGTGTACAAAGTAGTTTTGAATCATTTAAGTAAACATACAATAGTCCAATACTACAATCCCATAAGTAAGAAGTAAATGTATTTGCGCTTGGTTACATTTTTTAAATCTTTATGTTGAGGTATTTATAGATTTACTCGTGCGTGTTTGAATGCAGCGATAAACCGAAGTATTTTAATTAATTTTGTTAACTTTATATTTTGTTAATAGTGTCATTATATGTGGCTGTACGACTATATATGTTGTATCGTTTTTACATGATAAATTGTGATTATGTTGTGATAAGCGGTTTTAATTATCACTGAACAAACCGTGCTAATGTAGGCCATAATTACGCACAACTGATTGCACAGCCACGCAAGGTTCAAGTCACTTTATATTTGACATTTGCATTACTTGACCTACATAACTAATACTCTAACGTACGTCACTAAAGCATTGAACAAAAGGGCCTTTTTACCGACCAGTCTTAAAAACAAGTATCCATCAACAGTATTGTGTCGTTGCTTACTATATTGGACATAAATGCAACGACCCATATCTATCATTACATGGCGACGCTTAGACCTACAACGACACATATCCATCATTACATGGTGACGCTTGGAGCTGCAACGATTCATATCTATCGTTACATGGTAACTGTTAGTGCTGCATAACGATTCATATCTATCATTACATGGTGACACTTAGAGCTGCAAGGATTCATATCTATCATTACATGGTGACACTTAGTGCTGCAACGATTCATATCTATCATTACATGGTGACGCTTACAGCTGCAACGATTCATATCTATCATTACATGGTGACACAAAGAGCTGCAACGATTCATATCTATCATAACATGGTGACACTTAGAGCTGCAACGATTCATATCTATCATAACATGGTGAGGCGTAGAGCTGCAACGATTCATATCCATCATAACATGGTGACACCTGGAGCTTCAACAATTCATATCTATCATTACATGGTGACGCTTAGAGCTGCAACGATTCATATCCATCATAACATGGTGACACTTAGAGCTGCAATGATTCATATCTACCATTACATGGTGACACTTAGAGCTGCAACGATTCATATCTATCATAACATGGTGACGCTTAGAGCTGCAACGACACATATCTATCATTACATGGTGACACTTCGAGTTGCGACGATTCATATCTATCATTACATGGCGACGCTTAGAGCTGCAACGACACATATCTATCATTACATGGTGACGCTTAGAGCTGCAACGACTTAATATCTATCATTACATAGTGACACTTAAAGCTGCAACGATTCATATCTGTCATTACATGGCGACGCTTAGAGCTGCAACGAGTCATATCTCTCATTACATGGTGACGCTTAGAGCTGCAACGATTCATATCTATCATTCCATGGTGACGCTTAGAGCTGCAACGACACATATCTATCATAACATGGTGACGCTTAGAGCTGCAACGATTCTTATATATCATTACATGGTGACGCTTAGAGCTGCAACGACACATATCTATCATTACATGGTGACGCGTAGAGCTGCAACGATTCATATATATCATTACATGGTGACGCTTAGAGTTGCAACGAATCATATCTATCATTACATGGCGACGCTTGGAGATGCAACTATTCATAGTTATTATTACATGATGACGCTTAGAGCTGCAACGATTCATATTTATCATTACATGGTGACGCTTAGTGCTGCAATGATTCATATCTATCATTACATGGCGACGTTTAGAGCTACAACGATTCATATCTATCATTACATGGCGACACTTAGAGCTGCAACGATTGATATCTATCATTTCATGGTGACGCTTAGAGCTGCAACGATTCATATCTATCATTACATGGTGACGCGTAACGCTGCAACGATTCATATCTATGATTACATGGTGACGCTTGGAGATGCAACGATTCATATCTGTCATTACATGGCAACGCTTGGAGATGCTACGATTCATATCTATCATTACATGGTGACACTTAGAGCTGCAACGATTCATGTCTATCATTACATGGTCACGCTTAGAGCTGCAACGATCAATATCCATCATAACATGGTGACACTTAGTGCTGCAACGATTCATATCTATCATTACATGGTGACACTTAGAGCTGCAACGATTCATATTTATCATTACATGGCGACGCTTAGAGCTGCAACGAGTCATATCTATCATTACATGGTGACGCTTAGAGCTGCAATGATTTATTTCGATGATTACATGGCGACTCTTAGAGCTGCAACGAGTCATATCTATCATTACATGGTGACGCTTAGAGCTGCAACGATTCATATCTATCACTACATGATGACACTTGGAGATGCAACGACACATATCTATCATAACATGGTGACGCTTAGAGCTGCAACGATTCTTATATATCATTACATGGTGACGCTTAGAGCTGCAACGATTCATATATATCATTACATGGTGACGCTTAGAGTTGCAACGAATCATATCTATCATTACATGGCGACACTTGGAGATGCAACGATTCATAGTTATTATTACATGATGACGCTTAGTGCTGCAACGATTCATATTTATCATTACATGGTGACGCTTAGTGCTGCAATGATTCATATCTATCATTACATGGCGACGCTTAGAGCTACAACGATTCATATCTATCATTACATGGCGACACTTAGAGCTGCAACGATTCATATCTATCATTACATGGTGACGCTTAGAGCTGCAACGATTCATATCTATCATTACATGGTGACGCGTAACGCTGCAACGATTCATATCTATGATTACATGGTGACGCTTGGAGATGCAACGATTCGTAACTGTCATTACATGGCAACGCTTGGAGATGCAACGATTCATATCTATCATTACATGGTGACACTTAGAGCTGCAACGATTCATGTCTATCATTACATGGTCACGCTTAGAGCTGCAACGATCAATATCCATCATAACATGGTGACACTTAGTGCTGCAACGATTCATATCTATCATTACATGGTGACACTTAGAGCTGCAACGATTCATATTTATCATTACATGGCGATGCTTAGAGCTGCAACGAGTCATATCTATCATTACATGGTGACGCATAGAGCTGCAACGATTTATTTCGATGATTACATGGCGACTCTTAGAGCTGCAACGAGTCATATCTATCATTACATGGTGACGCTTAGAGCTGCAACGATTCATATCTATCACTACATGGTGACACTTGGAGATGCAACGATTCATATCTATCATTGCATGGTGACACTTAGAGTTGCAACGATTCATATCTATCATTACATGGTGACGCTTGGAGAAGCAACGACACATATCTTTCATTACATGGCGACGCTTAGAGATGCAACGATTCATATCTATCGTTACATGGTGACGCTTGGAGATGCAACGATTCATATCTATCATTACATGGTGACGCTTGGAGATGCAACGATTCATATCTATCATTACATGGTGACGCTTGGAGATGCAACGACACATATCTTTCATTACATGGCGACACTTAGAGCTTCAACGATTCAAATCTATCATTACATGGTGACGCTTAGAGCTGCAACGATTCATATCTATCATTACATGGTGACACTTAGAGCTGACACGGCACATATATATCATAACATGGTGATACTTAGCTCTGCAACGACACATATCTCTCATTACATGGTGACGCTTAGTGCTGCAACGATTCATATTTATCATTCCATGGTGACTCTTAAAGCTGCAACGATTCATATCTACCATTACATGGTAACACTTAGAGCTGCAACGATTCATATTTATCATTTCATGGTGACGCTTAGAGCTGCAACGATTCATATATTTCATTACATGGTGACGCTTAGAGCTGCAACGATTCATATCTATGATTACATGGTGACACTTAGAGCTGCAACGACACATATCTATCATAACATGGTGACGCTTAGAGCTGCAACGACACATATCTATTATAACATGGTGACGCTTAGAGCTGCAACGACACATATCTATCATAACATGGTGACGCTTAGAGCTGCAATGATTCTTATATATCATTACATGGTGATGCGTAGAGCTGCAACGATTCATATATATCATTACACTGAGACGCTTAGAGTTGCAACGATTCATATCTATCATTACATGGCGACGCTTGGAGATGCAACGGTTCATATTTATCATTACATGGTGATGCTTAGTGCTGCAACGATTCATATTTATCATTACATGGGGACGCTTCTTGCTGCAACGATTCATATCTGTCATTACATGGCGACGCTTAGAGCTGCAACGATTGATATCTATCATTACATGGTGACGCTTAGAGCTGCAACGATTCATATCTATCATTTCATGGTGACACTTAGAGCTGCAACGATTCATATCTATCATTACATGGTGACGCTTGGAGATTCAGAGATTCATATCTATCATTACATGGGAATGCTTGGAGATGCAATGATTCATATCTATCATTACATGGTGACGCCAAGAGCTGCAACGATTCATATCTATCATTACATGGCAACGCTTGGAGATGCAACGATTCATACCTATCACTACATGGTGACGCTTGGAGCTGCAACGAATCATATCTATCAGTACATGGCGACGCATGGAGATGCATTGATTCATATCTATCATTAAATGGTGACGCTTACAGCTGCAACGATTCATATCGATCATTACATGGCGACACTTAGAGTTGCAACGATTGATATATATCATTACATGGCGACTCTTAGAGCTGCAACGATTCATATCTATCATTACAGGGTGACACTTAGAACTGCAACGATTCATATTTATCATTACATGGTGACGCTTAGAGCTTCAATTATTCATATCTATCATTACAAGGTGCCACTTGGAGATGCAACGATTCATATCTATCATTTCATTGTGACGCTTGGAAATGCAACGACACATATCTATCATTACACTGCGACGCTTTAATTGATACAACGACACATATCTATCATTACATAGTGATGCTTAGAACTGCAACGATTCATATCTATCATTACATGGTGACACTTGGAGATGCAACGATTCATATCTATCATTACATGGTGACACTTAGAGCTGCAACGATTCATATCTATCATTACATGGTGACACTTAGAGCTGCAACGATTCATATTTATCATTACATGGCGACGCTTAGAGCTGCAACGAGTCATGTCTATCATTACATGGTGACACTTAGAGCTGCAATGATTTATTTCGATGATTACATGGCGACTCTTAGAGCTGCAACGAGTCATATCTATCATTACATGGTGACGCTTAGAGCTGCAACGATTCATATCTATCACTACATGGTGACACTTGGAGATGCAACGACACATATCTATCATAACATGGTGACGCTTAGAGCTGCAACGACACATATCTATCATAACATGGTGACGCTTAGAGCTGCAATGATTCTTATATATCATTACATGGCGACGCGTAGAGCTGCAACGATTCATATATATCATTACACTGTGACGCTTAGAGTTGCAACGATTCATATCTATCATTACAAGGCGACGCTTGGAGATGCAACGGTTCATATTTACATGGTGACGCTTAGTGCTGCAACGATTCATATTTATCATTACATGGGGACGCTTCTTGCTGCAACGATTCATATCTGTCATTACATGGCGACGCTTAGAGCTGCAACGATTGATATCTATCATTACATGGTGACGCTTAGAGCTGCAACGATTCATATCTATCATTTCATGGTGACACTTAGAGCTGCAACGATTCATATCTATCATTAAATGGTGACGCTTGGAGCTTCAGAGATTCATATCTATCATTACATGCGAATGCTTGGAGATGCCATGATTCATATCTATCATTACATGGTGACGCCAAGAGCTGCAACGATTCATATCTATCATTACATGGCAACGCTTGGAGATGCAACGATTCATACCTATCACTACATGGTGACGCTTGGAGCTGCAACGAATCATATCTATCAGTACATGGCGTCATATGGAGATGCATTGATTCATATCTATCATTACATGGTGACGCTTACAGCTGCAACGATTCATATCTATCATTACATGGCGACACTTAGAGTTGCAACGATTGATATATATCATTACATGGCGACTCTTAGAGCTGCAACGATTCACATCTATCATTACATGGTGACGCTTAGAGCTTCAATTATTCATATCTATCATTACAAGGTGACACTTGGAGAAGCAACGATTCATATCTATCATTACATGGTGACGCTTGGAGATGCAACGACACATATCTATCATTACACTGCGACGCTTTAATTGATACAACGACACATATCTATCATTACATAGTGACGCTTAGAACTGCAACGATTCATATCTATCATTACATGGTGACACTTGGAGATGCAACGATTCATATCTATCATTTCATGGTGACACTTAGAGCTGCAACGATACATATCTATCATTACATGGTGACACTTAGAGCTGCAACGATTCATATTTATCATTACATGGCGACGCTTAGAGCTGCAACGATTCATATCTATCATTACATGGTGACGCTTAGAGCTGCAATGATTTATTTCGATGATTACATGGCGACTCTTAGAGCTGCAACGAGACATATCTATCGTTACATGGTGACGCTTAGAGCTGCAACGATTCATATCTATAACTACATGGTGACACTTGGAGATGCAACGACACATATCTATCATAACATGGTGACGCTTAGAGCTGCAACGATTCTTATATATCATTACATGGTGACGCTTAGAGCTGCAACGATTCATATATATCATTACATGGTGACGCTTAGAGTTGCAACGAATCATATCTATCATTACATGGCGACGCTTGGAGATGCAACGATTCATAGTTATCATTACATGATGACGCTTAGTGCTGCAACGATTCATATTTATCATTACATGGTGACGCTTAGTGCTGCAATGATTCATATCTATCATTACATGGCGAGCTTAGAGCTACAACGATTCATATCTATCATTACATGGCGACACTTAGAGCTGCAACGATTGATATCTATCATTTCATGGTGACGCTTAGAGCTGCAACGATTCATATCTATCATTACATGGTGACGCGTAACGCTGCAACGATTCATATCTATGATTACATGGTGACGCTTGGAGATGCAACGATTCATATCTGTCATAACATGGCAACGCCTGGAGATGCAACGATTCATATCTATCATTACATGGTGACACTTAGAGCTGCAACGATTCATGTCTATCATTACATGGTGACGCTCAGAGCTGCAACGATCAATATCCATCATAACATGGTGACACTTAGTGCTGCAACGATTCATATCTATCATTACATGGTGACACTTAGAGCTGCAACGATTCATATTTATCATTACATGGCGACGCTTAGAGCTGCAACGAGTCATATCTATCATTACATGGCGACGCTTAGAGCTGCAACGAGTCATATCTATCATTACATGGTGACGCTTAGAGCTGCAACGATTTATTTCGATGATTACATGGCGACTCTTAGAGCTGCAACGAGTCATATCTATCATTACATGGTGACGCTTAGAGCTGCAACGATTCATATCTATCACTACATGGTGACACTTGGAGATGCAACGATTCATATCTATCATTGCATGGTGACACTTAGAGTTGCAACGATTCATATCTATCATTACATGGTGACGCTTGGAGAAGCAACGACACATATCTTTCATTACATGCCGACTCTTAGAGATGCAACGATTCATATTTATCATTACATGGTGACGCTTGGAGATGCAACGATTCATATCTATCATTACATGGTGACGCTTGGAGATGTAACGATTCATATCTATCATTACATGGTGACGCTTGGAGATGCAACGACACATATCTTTCATTACATGGCGACGCTTAGAGCTTCAACGATTCAAATCTATCATTACATGGTGACGCTTAGAGCTGCAACGATTCATATCTATCATTACATGGTGACACTTAGAGCTGACACGGCACATATATATCATAACATGGTGATACTTAGAGCTGCAACGACACATATCTCTCATTACATGGTGACGCTTAGTGCTGCAACGATTCATATTTATCATTCCATGGTGACTCTTAAAGCTGCAACGATTCATATCTACCATTACATGGTAACACTTAGAGCTGCAACGATTCATATCTATCATTTCATGGTGACGCTTAGAGCTGCAACGATTCATATATTTCATTACATGGTGACGCTTAGAGCTGCAACGATTCATTTCTATGATTACATGTTGACACTTAGAGCTGCAACGACACATATCTATCATAACATGGTGACGCTTAGAGCTGCAACGACACATATCTATGTTAACATGGTGACGCTTAGAGCTGCAACGACACATATCTATCATAACATGGTGACGCTTAGAGCTGCAATGATTCTTATATATCATGACATGGTGACGCGTAGAGCTGCAACGATTCATATATATCATTACACTGTGACGCTTAGAGTTGCAACGATTCATATCTATCATTACATGGCGACGCTTGGAGATGCAACGGTTCATATTTATCATTACATGGTGACGCTTAGTGCTGCAACGATTCATATTTATCATTACATGGGGTCGCTTCTTGCTGCAACGATTCATATCTGTCATTACATGGCGACGCTTAGAGCTGCAACGATTCATATCTATCATTACATGGTGACGCTTAGAGCTGCAACGATTCATATCTATCATTTCATGGTGACACTTTGAGCTGCAACGATTCATATCTATCATTACATGGTGAAGATTCAGAGATTCATATCTATCATTACATGGGAATGCTTGGAGATGCAATGATTCATATCTATCATTACATGGTGACGCCAAGAGCTGCAACGATTCATATCTATCATTACATGGCAACGCTTGGAGATGCAACGATTCATACCTATCACTACATGGTGACGCTTGGAGCTGCAACGAATCATATCTATCAGTACATGGCGACGCATGGAGATGCATTGCTTCATATCTATCATTACATGGTGACGCTTACAGCTGCAACGATTCATATCTATCATTACATGGCGACACTTAGAGTTGCAACGATTGATATATATCATTACATGGCGACTCTTAGAGCTGCAACGATTCATATCTATCATTACATGGCGACACTTAGAGTTGCAACGATTGATATATATCATTACATGGTGACGCTTAGAGCTTCAATTATTCATATCTATCATTACAAGGTGACACTTGGAGATGCAACGATTCATATCTATCATTACATGGTGACGCTTGGAGATGCAACGACACATATCTATCATTACACTGCGATGCTTTAATTGATACAACGACACATATCTATCATTACATAGTGACGCTTAGAACTGCAACGATTCATATCTATCATTACATGGTGACACTTGGAGATGCAACGATTCATATCTATCATTACATGGTGACACTTAGAGTTGCAACGATTCATATCTATCATTACATGGTGACACTTAGAGATGCAACGACACATATCTATCATAACATGGCGACGCTTAGAGATGCAACGATTCATATCTATCATTACATGGCGACGCTTAGAGCTACAACGATTCAGCCATGGCTCGATTCGATTTCGATTTCAAAGAGCGTTTAGTTGAATATTTCGATTTGATTTATTTTTCCTTTATATGGGCTTCTTTTTCGTATTCATGAGTCATGACTTGCAAGATAAAGAAAGATTATTTATAATTATTAATGTCATCGTATTATTAATGTGAACGTGCCTTAAATATATTAATATAAATAAGAAAACTAATTCAATATAACAGCAGCCAGCATGCCTGGATCAATTTATCGCTCTAGCCACTCGCCAATTCCGACTTTCAGTCACGCGTTTTCAAAACTACCGACGAAAAGCGTTACAAACGCTTTATTGTTTTATCCTTTTCAATTGATAATTTTTTCATAAACGACACAACATTTTCAATACATTTCTTTGTCAGTAGTGTTATTGTGTTGCTTTATATATCATTTATTTTCCCTTTTTAGATATATTACAACAAATGAAATGTGTTAATTTGTCATTCTATGAACAGGTCCCTTTAAAGGGATTATTTCAAGGAACATTTACTATTTCTACTCGTGTCAATAATTGAGCAATCCAATATATACACTGCTTTGAAAATACACATGGAATGGAATACACCTTAGCTCTAAACACACGTGATACGAGCTCGTCGGGATCGATACTATATAACAAAATTGTGAAATTGATATAAACAAAAGCATCAATACATTGAAAACAACCATAGCAACACAAATGTCCGAAAGAAAGAAACCCAACACCAGTCGTAAGATAAAATACAAATAACACGTAAAAGTCTGTTTATATAAAAAGACGTAACATTCTGTCACATTTGAAATAGTTCTATCACTCACAAAATAATTCATCAGTGCAAAAGCTGGCTAGCTATTACACACACACATTAGTCAGTCAGTAAACTTTTCCGCAAAAATGCCACTTTTGTTATTACCTTTAAAGTGATTCATAAGAGAAGAAGCAGGTTAACTATCATACACACTTAAGCCAATCAGTGAACTACGGATTTGCGTATGCTTAATGATAATTATAAATGCAAATAATTTTATTGAGTTTGTATGAACTACCCTGTACAAAATAATGAGTGTTTCACATAAGCATACATTGTTTTTGATTTTTTATATTTTCCTCTGTAAATACGTTATTCTCTCCAGTATTTGGGAATTAAATATATCTATCTATCAGTACTATATTGACGCATACGAAGAATGTATTGTCACTACAATACACATCTGTATAAGAATACCATAAGCATTATCATGCATGTAAAATACACATGTTGCAAATAATAAATAAGTAAAAAAAAAACGCAACAAAACCTACCTTAAAAAATAATGTTTTGCGACCAAAGGAACCGTGAAACAGGAAGTGTAACAAATATATAACAAAAAATTATAACACACGGGATATGAGTTCATCGATACTACATATAACAAAATAATGGAATTTATATAAACAAAAGCATTAATACATTGAAAACAACAATAGCAACACAAATGTCCGAAAGAAAGAAACCCAACACCAATCGTAAGATAAAATACATATAACATGTATAAGTCTGTTTATATGAAAAGAACCATAAGCGAAGAAGCAGGTTATATATCATACACACTTCAGTCAATCAGTGAACTACGTATCAATATTAGGCATTTCAGACTCTCGCTTGATCTTTTCAATCATTTGATTGAACTCGTCTGGACTATGCAGCGGAATAATGACCTTGGGACCAGGCTTGGGGACCCAATCAACGGAGGCGGCGTTAGAAGGTCGAGGGGACTCCGTGGGCGTCATTGGGGGCTCCGAGAGTCGCGCGACGTTGAACTTCCGGTTCGGGACTCCTTCGCGTTGCGGCTGAATCGGTCTGATTCTTTCGCCGTTGAAATCGTTTAACTCGAACTGCGGAAACCTTCTGGGCTTCTCTTGTGTACCACTGGCTGTAAGTGTGCATTCCGGTTTATTTCATGATATGCGGTGAATAAGTGGAGAATACCAGTGAATGATAACCCGATCATTTCACTCTGGGTCGAGTGAAATGATGACATTTTATCATTTCCCTCTGTGTTATGGAACTACTTTTTACTTTTTTTTGAAAGTCTGTGAATAACCTATATAATCGTCAGTGTAAACATCGGCCTTTTTTGATCAATAGAAAACACACAATAACATTCAATAAAAACACAATTTAGCGACAACGACGCAGAAAGTATGAAACAATTCCAGAATCATTATGAATATACAAACTTGTGACGCTTCAGCATATCTCGCGAATGTTTGTATTTATCGTTCAAAAGCATAACATAAAACGAACATTTGTTAATTTCAGTGTAAGCTCGTATTTTATTTCATTTGTGGTCATAAAAAGCTTGTATTGTCACTCGTGGATATTCCACTTGTGAAAATATGTTTAATATTACCATTCATCGAACAAACTACAGTTTACACTGAAACCAACAAATATCCTGTATGCATTGGCTTCTTTTGCTGGTGCTGCTAGTAAAGGTAATTGCTATTTATTATATTATTATGTGTACTAAATTTAAAGAGAATAGTTTTAAACTTTCGGATTTGCCGTTTTTGTAACAAGAAAACAATTAAAACAATTAAATATACGATGTTTAATGTATTGACTAAAATCAGAAAACGACGGTTAAACGTCTATCAATAGGCATCCAAAATAGCACTACATGTATAAAGAGACATTATGTCCTATATGAACATACCCCCTCCCCTAGATGCTGTAGTGATGTGATTCTGTTTGCGGTGGATTATGAACATCTCGAAACTTGATACCAATTGTTCCATAAGATGTTTGTATGATACAGTTTAGGCGTGTCGTGGGAAAATCGGGCTTAATGCATGAGCGTAAAGTGTCGCCCCATATAAACCTGCGCAGTCCGCACAGGCTAATCCGGAACGAAACCTTCCGCCTACAGTGGATTTATGTTTAGAAGACACTTCCTTGAAACTGAAAAAATAAATAAAAGCGGAAAGTGCCGTCCCAGATTAGCCTGTGCGGAGTGCACAGGCTAATCCGGGACGAACCTTTACGCACATGCATTAAGCCCGGCTTTCCCACGACACGAATATATATATTAAACGACATTCGAAATTTGCTTCTTATTTTACATAGTGGGTATTTAAAGAAAATGAAAAAGGTACCTGAATGTGTTTCAAAACGTTTTATCGTTCTATAAGTCAAATTTTTTAAAATAAGTGTTCTCTACAGTTAAGTGTGATTCTTTCTACAATGCTGAAAGCAATTATACAATTACTTTTTAACGTCAGTTATTATTGATGATCATTGCCTTCTACAATGTAAAAACCTTTGTATAATACTGATATCAGTAATTAACTAATTACACATGCATGAAGGTCAGAAAAAACAAGCATTTTTCTCTACAATCACAACATCTCTGTAGAATACTGAAAGCAAGTTACACTACCTGTGAATGTGGCAAAATTGGCAGCGTGATGCGGCGGTAAAGCTTTGCCTGGCAAGAACCGTGGGTTCGAGTCAAACGGCATTTCATCCTGGTTCTCGGCTTCCGAGTCATTATCTGAGAGACTTGGTTCATCTTTATTGTCTACATGTATACCTGAAGCTGTGGTGGGACGGGTTTCGTATATATGGCGTCCACTGTCATCCATCAAGCCGACCCTGCATCGAACCATGTGGATATATTTTAATTTTCTAAACAAATAGCATTCTTTTTAAACGTTACCGGCAACGCCAATATTCCTATGTAAATAAAGGCATATCATGTATACTATAACTTTTACTTGAATTTCTATCATTTATTCAAACCAATTTAGTTTCTCTATATTGTAAACCCGCTTCAATTATTTAGACCGTCATAGCATAAACGTCTCTTCAAAAATATACTATATATACTATAAGTATACTATATAGATGCAGTATAAATAAAAGCTACAATACACGTTTGTTTACAAAACAACATCTTATATCTTGAATGAAAAAGAAACATATTGTGCAAAAATTAAACATGTAAATGAAAAACCTATATCGTGGACAATACTATTTTGCGACTAAAGAAACCATGTTTACGTGCTGGTAGAAATAGGATGTAACAGATGACTGACAAAAACGAAGTTAGGTGGCCTTGAAGATATCATGGATTCTCGGTAACTCTATGGAATATAATGCATTCAAAAAACAATATATTTGATTACGAAGTATTTATAATTAAGTAATTGACTAATTGCAGTCATCGTTTTGTTTGCAAACGCATAATTACTTAATTAATTTAAATAACCTATGAACATTATTCAACAAAAATATTTTAGTAATACGCATGTACCGTAAAAGCTCTGTGTTTTCGGACACTATAAATTTTGGGACACCCTCTTTTTTTAGCAAAAATAATTATTTTTTGTCACTATATATCTTCGGACATTCTCAATTTAACCCATAATTAATTAATCTAAATTTTCGGACATTTTATATGACAGTGGTATTTTAGCAGAATTCTAACCTGTTTGCGTTAATCCGGTGACACATTGCACATGTGTTTTTACAACCAGATGATGCACATGTGTTTTTACAACCGGATGAAGGTCATAAAACCTGGAAGATGAATGAGTGGAGGCGGTGGACCGTTACATTAGCTTTATTGGGTAAAGAGCCACGTGCCATAAATAATGGGTTTACCCGATTGTGTATACCGGTAGTGATATCGTATTGAAAGAACGAAATTTATTAAACCTTACTAACTGTATTGGAACTGAATATGGGTATGATATCAATTAGTGCCAATTATGATAATCTGATACAGGTTGCATTTGAAATGTATTGTTATGAAAATTAGTGCCAATTAAAAATTCAGGTATCTACGGTACTATGCCACTACTGAACATGATAAGTGTGAAAGACAGGCTCCAGTTTTATCGCACCCTATCGCAAGTTGCACGAATGTTTGAAGGTGTTAATGACAATCGTTTAAGATTTTTGGTTCAAGAACAAATAACAAAATCATAATTTGCATCTTTTATTGCATCAATTACATGTAAATAATATACGAGATGGTAATCTTTGAACTCGGTCGACAAAAATGCAGTATTGGCGTAATTTTATGCAAAAAAAAAATCATACATACGAACTGATTTAAAATTCATTGCAAACATCGATCAAAATTAATAATTGTATACGGCGTGGTATTGTTATAGTGTCCATACATTTTCGGACACCTGTAATTTTGGAATATTTTTGTGTATTTAATTATTTTTTAGCGTCCGAAAACATAGAGATTTTACGGTATATTATACTAAATGTTATAACATTTGTATAATCCTCTTTTTTTATAAATATACTAACTCGAAAAAGAAACTGGACACTTCTGCAAAGGTAAGTTTTGAAGCATTTGCCAGATCAAACCTACACATGTTCTGTGCCAAAATTTAGATTAATGATTAGTCTGTTCAGAAACGTTGTTGCTTACATATTTCTTATTTTCGGAATGAAGCGGGTTAAAGGTAAAACACAGAAATCTTAAGTTAGCAACACGTTTTAAAACATAACTGTCCAGTTTCCTTTGTTTGAATTAGTATAATTATGTTTTTCTGAAAGAGGGATATTGCTCGAAAACATGAACCTGACACTGACCTTTATCCATAAATATATTAAAATACCGTTACAATGAATATATAAGCTTCCGTACTGGAATCGAGTTAAATCGATGAAATATTATCCCACTAAAAATACTGTTATAGCATCACTAAACTCGTGAAGCACGTGCACGAACAAAATCGATTATAAATATAGGAAAGAAATCAAGCGCGTAAGTTATGCTTATAGAGTTCATGAGTGTCAGGTTAATGTTTTCGAGCTATACAAGCAAAGCAAGTTGCGTACCTGCTACGAGACAACTTCATGTATCTCAGTTTCTCGATAGCTCTCCTTAGACCATACACAAGGACGATCAATCCCAAGAGAGGACAAATGATGACAACCAGAAGCTTGGGGATGTTGATGTTGCACTGGTAGTCATTAACAAGGTCTTCACAGTCGAACATGGTGGAACAGGGGCTGGACTCACACTCGTCGATTTCTATCTGGCACCAGTCCCCAATATACCCTGTTTGTCGGTAATTAAAGTTTAGTTAAAAGATAATTGGAAGATCTTGTAGTCAGTAAGTTTGTTGTTTGTAAAACGGTGTAATATAAGTAAATAATAAAGAATATGCATTTTACTGCATTTTTTAACTATAATGTTAGCAATCGAAACATAGTCTACAGTGAGTCAGTATCGTAATGTTATCAAAGATCTAAATCCGAATAACTATGTTTGGCTAAACACCATCATTTATATTTAATTCAGTTTTGCATATGTGTTATGTGGGATTAAATTTAAAACCACTGAGTATTACTACCTGGTTCACAGACGCATTCAAATCCACTGAACGAAAGCGATCTCGCTGGATCATCACAGGCTTCAAACCCTAGTGTTGCATGGTGGCATTGACCATGAATGCACGGATTCTCCATCACATATACATCGATAGTAACGCCAGGCGTAAAACTGTCATCGGCGTTCTTGGCGATGAAATCCAGTGTCATGTTTCCCTGTAGGTCAGGTGAGTACTCGAACTCCACATCATAGGCTTCTACAGTCCTGTAGCGTTTACTTGTATAATTTGCCAGTGGAATATCCGAAGCGGTATCGAACTTCTTTAAAGAGAATGCCGCGTCACCGAGTTTGTTGAATCTAGGATAAGGAACGAATACTTCATTGCCGTCAGCGTCTGCGAGGACGATGCGTCCAGCATAATGCGTAGAGGACCTGTTGGCGTTTACTAATATAGTGTGACGTAACGACGGCCGCTTGTCTGCGTGGAATGTTTCATTGGAATCAAAGAAGAATCGCTCAGTCTTATCAGGGGTGCCGTGAATAACTAGTTTCAGACGTTTGGAGTCCGCCATTGGCTGCTCAAACGATGGCAAATCGGTTTCAGTGATTTCTACAGTAATTTCATCTTCGCCGTAAAAATCGTCTTCCTTTGCCAGACACCGAAGTATCCCGTCCTTTGTGATATTACACTCGAGGTTTTCTGGTTCCTCAGTTATTTTATACACCAGAGTGTCGTTCTCCCGATCCTCTGTTTCAACAGGAACGTCGGTTATTACGTCTTCCGTAAGATCCAAATGCTTGGTAACAATTTTAGGTGGAACATTTATAAACGTTTTGGCTATTTTTACTAAGCTGTAATGATTTGGGGATAGCATTTCAAATGACGTGTCTCTCTTGGAGCGCGTGGAGCTTCTTTTGTTAAACTTTAGACATATCTGAAGAAATAAAGCTCAACTCATAAAACGTTAACTTTGATCTTACATATGATATTAGATCAAATGTTCAACTGCATGCTAGAACCTGGTATTGCTATTAAGGTATTAAAATAACTATATTTACTGTGTATAACTTGAACCCCAAAACAGCATGCGGAATGTAAGGCATTAAAGTTACAAAATATGTCAGGCAGATTGACTTTAGATATAATTAAATAGACCTGAATGGCTGTTGTATTAGAGATACACTTCTTTAATAAAAACACAACACTTGTAAACGTCAAATTTTAAATTTAATATTGTATCAAACACTATTCCAAACACAACATTTCAGAGAGCTATTGAAAGAAACGTGTTTTGCTTTCAATGTTGAAATCTAGTGCACTTGTAACACTTGCATGTCTGTATCAATAACGTAAACCTAATAAGCGCATAATATACCATTGAGGTGTATATCCCACTGGTAAAGTTTGCAGACAGTATTTCATTGCATTCTTCATCTATGTGCACCCATACTTCGTTTTCTAAAAGAAGATATTTTAACATAAATTATATTATATTAATAAAGGGTTAGGTGATTTAACTGCATCGCAACAATGTATTGATTTCCTTAGCACAGTGAAGAAAAACATCACAAAAGTGGCATCACCAATAGTACGTTCTCTTTTTTGCAAATCAATGAATTTCACTTTATGGGTTTACACATACAATGCAGAAAATCATCTAAGTGTAACGTATTCGTGCAATATTCCATGACAAGCATGACAAATCGGCAATATTTTATCGGTAATGCGTTAAACCATTCAGGAAATAAGAACTTCATTGTTTGTCAGGTATGTCCAGTAAAAACGAATGGATTGCGGACGTGATTTTTGTCAGAGCTCGAACTGATTGGGCATTGCTTGAATTCTAATAAGTGTCGTAATTTGACGGATCTCAACAGACCGATTCGGGCTATGTCACGAATTGTTAAAACTCCTCCCCAGCTATTGTTAAAGGATTAATATCCATTGATCGAAAATCACAAACATTACCACGTGCTCATTTTAATATTGCAAACATTAAGCAAGTGCTCTTTTGTATGAAATAGTTTACCCGTTAAACACGTGATATCCCCGTGCGATGATTGGATACTATTGCAGATTAATTGGAATATGATTGACACCTGTGGAAGCGTCACTTTAATTCAACTACATTGACCATTGTCGACAACGTCTTTTGCAATACCTACCGCTGTCCCAGAACACCAGGGCCGGTTGATACTCGGGGTCTTTCTCACATCCAGACGGAACTGTCACGTTAATTGTGACACGTGAGGCTTCAGCCGATGGTGCCGGGGAGAGAAAGAAGTTAACACCACAGAGCTGGTGTATCCTGAAATACATACCGTTAGCTTAACACTCGAGTTATATACTCAGAATAGATAGATATAGAAAACTAAAAGGTATGTTCTTATTACGTTTTGTTCAAAAATGATTTTTTTAATTATTGTATGTAATAATAATTGATGTGTCTATGTTTAATGTTTCCTAATGGATTGCAAACGCAGAAGGGGTTATTCATATACAAAAATGACGTTTATAAATTGTGAATACAGTGTACCTGTGTCGTAACAGTCGAGATGTTTGCATGTGAGTCGTTTCGATATTAGAAACAAACGGCCTATATTCCGCACTGGCCGCACTACCGTATGTTGCTTCTATATCTCTTTTTGTTAATGTTCCAACCGTGAGGCCACCGGTTATAACTAATCAAACAACAACGAAGTTTAATTTAGTTTATTTAAGATAGTACAAGACATGTTCAACGACAATATTGTGAATATGTTAAACACAACCATTGACACTAAAACGATTATATTGAAATATTGTCGTATATATTATATATCAATTTAACACCTCTGTAAACTACGAAAACATGCACATCTTTACGGCAAACATTATACGAGTGTTAAAAAACGTACACTGCCTTTGCATGTGTCCTGGTGATGAAATGATAATATATGTCTTTGGTGCCATTTTTTATTATACATACTTCGTTTTATTTATAATCACGTTAACGAAGTACTATGCAAATTGAGTCTCTGCTTCGACCCCCTTTGCTTTTTCTAACCACCGATTCAAATCCAAATGGCAATTTAAAACCGATATAATTTAATTATATACTGAACCAACAAAGAAACTTTAGATAAGTTTGAGTGTAGATATTTTTTAACGTTTGAATAAGTTTTACTGAAATCTTCTGTTTGTTGTATACATTTGTCTAATGAATCTACTGGGATTAACTGGTCGATTTTGCAAAGTAGAACTATTTTACAATAACCACATGTATTTATATGTGTGTACCTCTCTTATATACATGTAACCGTGACAATTTGGCATGTACGTTACGAAAGTTTCTTTTTGGTTCAGTATATAAACTACGAAAATTTAATATTAAATATTTATTAATACTATGATGTATACATGTCTAGTACTTACGTTGGGATTCAACTACTATATCCGCTGGGATCTGGTCTTCGGTAACTATCCAATCTGGAGATCCGACTTTCTTTACGGCCCGTACATTAGAGTGACCTGTTTTCTTCTTTAAATTTACGTCGCCATCACCTAAGTTTGTATTAGTAATATTAAAACAAGTTAATAAAGAAATAATTTTCAATGTATCGTTCTTTATGGGCCAATAAACAACGACTTGGAGTTCTGATGGGTAGAAATTAAACCAAGAGGGCGTTCTAACATGATCTGACATATATTTTTGCAATTGGAATTGGAACTACTTTTAACTACTTTTAACTATGCTCTGCTCAGAATCGGGACTACTTTATTCGTTGTTTATTGGTTAGTTTAACAACGATAATTGTGTTCTTTGTCTATAGAAAAAATAGCGAGTATCATGTTGAAATTAATGTTAGATCATCTTTCAACTCTAGTTTATTCATTAAATAAAACTACGACTATTTCAGTATTCTATCTGCTAATGAACTTAAATGACTGAATGTACCTAATAATTTTTTGAAGAAAAAACGTCGGTACACGTATATTTATTGACAAAATTATTTTTGCTGATGTAATGGTTGCATAGTTAGATGCAAATTTACAGAAAATTAACACATAAAATAACAGCATCACAAATGCATGTGGAAAGCTATGGTTTTCTCATAAATTAGATATAATCTTCATCAGTATATCAACTGCAGAATCTTTAAAATTGGTTATTTGAAATTCGGCACATACATCACACTACTGTACCAACTAGATACGCACGTTTTACGCAGACAGTCTCCTTCCTGATACCGCTTTTCAAATGAGCGAATCCAATCGCGTATAATGACTGGTAAACGCAACGCCCTGGCTCCATCTGGTAGAACGATTTCTCGGCCTCACTGGCGGATGTAAAGTTATTGCGCTCTTCAGAGGACATGTTCATAAGGTCTCTGTATTCCGCCACGGTGCGGTTGATATCTTTGTCGTTGTAGTGGATCTTTCCGTGGACGATTGCGGCGGATCCAGTGCTGTTTAGTCCCACCTTGGATGGCGGGAACAGATCTTCCGCGTCTGGCTGAGTTCCAACACGCCATTCTATACAAATAAACAGTGGTAAATTATTGATTTAAAAGAAGTAGTAGAAGAATCATCATCATCATTAATATTGTTGATTATGTATATATTATTATTACCAAAATTGTGTATTTAAAAAATAAGTTTTCATTTAGAGTTGTGTATCGGCTAATAAACAACAATTTGGAGTTTTGATGCGTAGGAATTAAACAATGAGGGCGTTAGCCCAAAAAGTTTTATAAACCGCATAAGTACGACAAAACGTTGTTTATTTGCCAATAAACAAAGATAAGGCGAAATTATTTCGATTCTAACATGACCTGACAACATTTTCTGAAATTGCGATGCGAACTATATTTTACAGTTTCGGAACTATTTTTTCGGGTTGTTTATTGGTATTATAACAACGCTAAAGTTTAATGTTTGTCTACAGAAAACACTGTGCGTGTCATGTTAGAATATTAGTTAACACATATTTCCTAATATGATACACTCTATTTTTGTAATTACCTACCATAAAACTCGGTATCATTTGTTCCGCCCCGCCACTGTATGCCAATTTGTGTTTGTGATTCGGTCCAATACGGTTCTTCGGCATCCATTAGAACGGTGTTGATCGTATACAAAGGCTTGGAAACAACGGTAGATACGTCAGGTGCGAAAAGAATCACTTTCACAAAACACGAGGCAGTTGATGTTAAACCAGCGCTGTTCAAAGCAGACACTTTGACTTCGTATTTCTTCTCATTTTCAAACGTATTGTTATCAAGATGGAATGTTATCTTGTTCTTTATTCCGACGTTAT
The DNA here is from genome assembly GCA_027627225.1 of Congeria kusceri. NCBI lineage: Eukaryota > Metazoa > Mollusca > Bivalvia > Myida > Dreissenidae > Congeria > Congeria kusceri. The sequence goes on along the minus strand of CM051034.1, from coordinate 44,388,413 downwards.
AAGTATCCATTAAAATCGCACCGCTATCATTGGCACTTATTTGCACACTGAAACTTACAATTTGACTGACCTTTTCAGTGCAGTTCCAGTATGCGCCGATGGTAGAGCTTGAACCAATGTAATTTGTTGGCTCATCTTCACTGTACTCTGGATCAGTGCATTTGACATATTCGCAATATGGTGCGGTTGTGTCTATTTGTATGCCATTCGAGAACACAAGTGTTTCTTCGCCAGCAAAATTAACTAGCTTGGCGTTTAAATAGTACGCCGTTCCGTTACATTTCTTGTCACTCGTAATGTTCGCACATTCTTGTGATTGCTCAGATGATTCAAGTTGTAGATTTCTGACATCAACGTGAATTATGTTAAATCTTTCCAGCAATTTTTCTGCTGTACATGTTTCGTTGCATAACTGTTCACACGGTTTTTGGCAAGGAAAACAGAACGTTTTGTAAAGTTCCAACGGACGAAGATTTCCAGGTACGGCAATGTTGTCAGATGCACCAATCCATAATTCCTTGATGCCGCTTTCGCCGTCATAGAAACCTCGTCCTTGACGACACAATTTATCACTTTCATCTGGAATGTCTATTGAACTCAGTTTTGCATTCGAGTAAAAAGGTCGGTAAATATCGTTTAAGGGAGGTTTATAATTGTCCTCATTCCATGTCAGAGCAGCAAGTTTAGCAGAACCGGAAAACTTAAAACCAGATACAGACATTTTGTCTTCCCCGTCAACAATAAGTGTAAGGTCGACCGTATCAGTGAGATATTCAGACCGTTTTTCAATTTTAATTATGTAGCTTTGTTCTGACCTTGGATCCATGTTAGTTTGAAACCACCTTGCTGTGGAAGTATATTTACTGCGTGCCCAAAACACATGGTAAAAAAGTTTGTTATTGCCAATCTTATATCCCAGTAAATGAATGCCGAATCCATACTCTTGATTTTCAAATTCCAATTGTGAAGTACTGTTAATGTTATTTGGTTTTAAAGATATGTTTGGTAAAGCAATCTTTGCTATAATAGTGACATTTTCCTCTGATGTTGAGTTCGTTTTTTCTAGTGCAGTGATATTTTCGAATACACTATAGTCAAATTCTTCTTCCGTAGGTTTATTGTTGATAACAAACGGGATAACACTTTGGTCTGTGATAACAGATACTGTAGTTATTGTTTTGAATCCTTGAGCGGCACTAACTCTAAATGTGTAATTGCCATTCTGAAGTTTCATTGGGTCTGACATAACACCTGACTTCGTTATATTCGTTAGGTCCGAATTATAACCAATGCCAAGATAAGCGCCTGTGCTATTGACCTCAAGAAACTCGTCATCAAATCCATCAATGATTTGTTTCATCATGTTTGGTGCAGGAAAATACCTTTGTTGGCTTGGACATGTATAATCTGCCTCTGTTAATGCAACGGGCAGCATACCAGACAACCTGTCTGTCGAGTGTTGATATGTGTGAGCGTTATTCCAGTCGTCAGATATTTTAACCATACCGGCAAAAGGCGGTGTTTCATCTAATAAGATGGATAAGCTTTGTACACGAGTCTTAAGGCCTGCACCATTTGTAACTATCACCGATACATAATAGGCTTTTTCTGGGTACATATGCAGCTCATAAAACGCTGTCGTGGTGTCATTTTTCACATGATTTTCGTCGATAAGATAGCAATTTTCGCTAGTTATCTCTTTGAACATGCACGTGTTACATTCGTATAATTGTACAACAATACTGTCTATTTCTGAGTCAGTGTCTAAAAACTCCAACCATTTTACTTTCATTTCTGTTGACTTTTGAACAAATACGACAGTAGAACTTTCAATGTCGTTGATGTACAATTTTCCCAACTCTGGTGGTGTTGTATCGACCATGACCCAATCGCTGGTAACACATATACACATACCTGCTTCGTCTTCTGCAACAACTGTTGCATAATATTTACCTTTATGCACGAGTTGAAGACCTTTTAATTGGGTATACTCGTCTAGCCCAACGCTGTTCAGTGGTGCAATATCATACATAGTTTTGTTCATTGAGAATGCCTTACAGACCAGTGTATCGTTGGCAATGACATTCTCATGACTGCTGATGCCAACTTTAAACTCAATGATGTCTATATCCGACTGAAATCCGTCCCATGCTATGTCCATCCAATCAACAGAAGTCTGATACCTTTTTACGGAAATGTATCCTGGCGTTATGGCATCATTATATCCAACTCGGATTCCATTTGAGTAACCTTCAGTGAATCCGCCTGCCAAGCTATATGCCCTGACTGTAATGTAATATCGGACGAGTTTTGAAGTTAGATTTAGGCTTGTAAATGTGTATGAAGTGTTCGGTCCGACGTTTACGAAATAATGAATGTTGGACCGCGTTTTGTCATATCGACGGTCGTTTCCAACTGCAACTTCATAGTGGTCAATGGATTGAGTAGGATCATTGGATTTATTCCCAAAGTCGTCCCAGTTGGCTGAGAGTTCAGTGGTGCTGAACTGATAATTGAGGTCCAAATCAATGCCATCTCTAATAAGGCCAGGAAAAGGAGGTTGAATACGCACTGTTACTCCATCAGATCTGGCAACTTTAACACGACCAAGGAAATCCGTGGTCTGAACCGTAACAATATACTTCATTCCGTTTTCAAGCTGAACCTCGTCATTATAGAAAATGTGTCCAGCATTCGGAATGGGCTGGAAATCAAACAATACCTTTCCGGCGAGACTTTCAATTTTCCATTTCGCCTCTTCTACTGGACATGCGTCCGAATATTTCCAGGTACCTTGGATGAGATTTGGCATGGACTGAAAGTCTATATCTTGTTTGCCGATTCCGTCACTAACCTCCAGATACGGCGTCTGGCTGACCACCACGCTGCCAGAGGCAATTTCACTCCTTAAGCCGGCTTTATTGTAGATCCTCATTGTCACATAGAATATATCACCTTGCTGTAGTCGAAATCCGTGTAAAAAGAATATACCATCTTGGTTGGGCTGCACATGATGATATTCAAACAGCTCCGTTCCAAATGGTTTTGTTCCCAGGGAACATTCGTACCTATTACAAATAAATAAAATCATTACTTAATTGATTTTAACAACGACATATTTGAGAATATAAAAGGTCTGAAGTAAGTTTTTAATGATCGTTTTATATACATGTGCATATAAAAGCATTTGTCTTGCACAGTATACACACTTTTTACGCAAGCAACGTACCTAGTGTCATCAATTTGTGATTCAGTATCCGTTATGTCCGCCAGTTTCACCTCAACAAATCCTCGTGGTAGCTGACATTTCTGGTGTGCATTAATCACATATTCTTGTGATGTGCTTGTCACAACATCAAGTGTCTTTGCTACAGGTGATGTTCTATCCACAATGACTTCCCGGCCATATGTCGTTTTAAGACCGACAACATTCGATACAGTTATGGTAATAAACATGGTAGTCATATTATTTAACCGATTTATATGATTAAATAAGTCTCTCGTAAAATTGTACGTATCCTTCTGTATAACAAATCTGTCTAATATATCGAACATCGTTTTTGTTGATCCCATAGATATTGTGGTTTCGTTCAGTAAACTTTCAAATTCGACAATACTATGCCAACTGCATTCGACGTTACTCTTTCGTACAGATATAAATTCTGTACACTGCAGATTAATCATTTCCGGTGCTGTTGTATCAGCGATGATTGCAAACGACGACGTAAGGTTCTGGTTTCCAGCCCTGTCGATAGCTTTTGCTGTCAGAAACACTGCCTTACCTGGTACCAGATTTGCCACAGTTGTTAACGATTCCAAATCGTTAGTAAACGCTTTAATGTCGTCAGAGCTAGGTAATGAACCTATGGCCCACTCAGCAGAGTTAATTTCCTGTCTTTCAGAAACGTTTCCGGTAAGAACTATGGAGTCTGTAAATGACTGGTATAACACATTTTCGTGAATATATGCGTTGGTTTGATTAGAATAAACTATTTTGAAATCTACATTTGGCGCACTCCGGTCAAGTGTTATTCCATCTGAGGAGGACACAATATATTCCTCCTGACATCCTGTCACTGAGCGGACTGTAATGTAGTATGTGACGTCTTCAAACAACTCCGTATGGATTTGGCATTGTCCGTGTGTATCATTCAGCATGACAACGCCGTAGTCAGTGTACGTAAGAATGTCGGTCCCGAATTGTGTTGTTCCTATAGCCCAATCGTAGCTGACTATATCACAACTTTCGCTTTCAAAGCCATAGAATGAAGCTGCAATAGACGTGTAATCATATGTAAAGGCTGCATCTTCAAAAAGATTCCTGCCGTCGAATACAACGCCAGGAACATTGGCTTTTTGTACGTATATTTCTTTAGAAACACCATTGGGGGAGACCAAGCCAGCGCCATTGATTGCTTTGATAGTTACAGCATAAAATGTGTTATTTGCTGCGGATGGTTCGAAGAATATGTTGGAAATGTACGCCGTTGTGTCTGCTCCGTAATCTGTAAACGAAAGGATAGATTCTTCGCCTTTACTTGTGCCGATTGCCACCAAATACTTTGCAATGCCACTCTCAGAGTCTCTTGAGGACCAGCTAAGTCGAATACCATATTGGTCGTTGTGCAAAACCTGTTTTTTTCCGTTTAGCTCCTCATCATCTGTCGCCAATCCAACCTTAACCTAAAACAAAAGTTTGATAAAAGTAAAGCGCCAAATACATGCATTCGAAACCATGCCTGTTAGTTCTGTTGGTTTTCATCTCCACAGAACGTTTGAAAGAAGCCACAGTTTCTTGACTGATAATGTACATGTTCAATGGTTCTTGATAAAGCAATTGCACGAAAATGCTTAAATGGCGTTTACAGTTTATCCTTTATGTTCATTATGATTAATATATTCTTAATACGGACGTAAACGGACATAGTGTTACCGTTGGTGTACTTGGGGCAGTTGTATCCACTGTTACACCAGTGCTTTCATGAGCCGTTGCTAACATAGCTCTGTCGAACGCAGTAACGTGCAGAGAGTATGTAGCCCCGTCCTCTAAACTTAGATCGTCGACGGTGTAATCCATTTTACCATTGAAAGGACTAATCGGTTTGGTGTCACTATATTTGTCAGTTGAAGGCCAATATTTCTGCTTAATGCCATGACGACTCTCGTAAATCGTAAATCTGTACTTTTCTATTCCCGATTCCTCGTCGCGAAAATTCCATGTTAAATTCATTGTGGAATTGTCAGTTTGATAACGACTACCTTCGTCATTATCAGCTATTTCAGTCATTACGGGCGGTGTATGATCAACAAGAAAACCATTGGATTTCGCTGCTACCTTTAAATTAGCGCCATTAACGCCATGTACTTGGAAATAAACTTCATCTTTATGTTCCATTGAAATTGTATGATCTTCAAAACCTTGCAATGGACCTGTTTCAAATGACTTCTTAAGCTCGTTGTTGATGAAAACGTCAACTATATAGATGGCGATTCCACTCTCAGGGTCGAAGTAATCGCGCCAGTTGGCATGTTTGGATACTGTTTCAGATGTAAAATTGATTTCTTTGAAATCCGGCATTCCGTCGGACACACTTCCAGCTATTGGAGGGGTGGTGTCGACAAGCACTGTAAAAAATATTGAACAAAGGCATGATTATGCTGTCAGAAATTATCGTTGTACGTTTGTAACGTAATGCCCGTTTTAGATAATACATGAATATAATACAAATGTCACAAAACAGCAGTATTCTACAGCTAAACATAGTGATTACCTATGACAAAGATATATATTACATGTACCTCCGTCAGAGGAGCTGTTGCAAGACTTTGAATTCAGAGCACTGTTGTAGGCCAGTACGGTCGAGAAGTACGTTTGGTTGTGGCTAAGAGTTGCTGATGCACAACTGGATTTCTCGTAGCGAGTGAGGTTGTGGAATTTAACTATATCATCCAGTTGAGGCGCAGTCCCGACTCCCCACAAGAACCTAAAACAAAATAGTGCGTCGGTTTTATATAATGACAATCGTTCCAGTGCAGTATATGCGTGAAACTCTGTATTACGTGTTACATTGTATTATCATACATATTGTATCCGATGTTGACAAGTGCTAAGTGCTCCTTGTGCTAAATATTGACGGAAAACAATCACAAGGCATAAATGGAACATAAACCAATATGCATGTGCTAGGCACAAGCGAAGAAACAGTGAAACTACCGATCAATTCCAGATTCCGGATCGAAGAAGTCTATCCACTGAGCACATATGTTGGTGGAATCAGCCTGATATTGTCTGTCTTTCTGAAGTCTGTCTCCGTCCATCACGGTTCCAGGTATCGGGGACGATTTGTCAATCAAGATCGGCTCATCCCCGTGTCCCGCAGTAAACAGACCAACTGGTAACATAGACCATAATTTAATTTACAAACAATTTACAATAGCAACACAATTTAAATCATTTTACATTATTCAATGTTATTTCGAGTAAATATTTATATTTACCATTGTTTGTGACACGTATTCGAATCCATGCCGGAATACCCTCCTGAAGACCAAGATCTTCAACTGCAACAAACGGATCTTGACGCTCCATTGGTGCATGCAAGCCATATGCTTTTAGCTGCACATCGTACTTCGTTTTTCCCAAGCCTAATTCCGCATGGGCGATTTTACTCACATCATCGGTAGCGTTGTAGTATATTGCAATAAGGTCAAAGTCTTCGTCGTATATTATGTCCGTCACTTTGTGGAATACTGGCGGCGTTGTGTCGACGTTAAACGGTGTAGAATGACAGACGGTAGTCACCAAAGACCCACCTAGTTCTGCGCCGTTTAGAGCTTGTACCGTGACGTAATATGGACCATCGGGCAGGTGTATGCCTTTTTGGAAAGCGGAGTCTGTCCAGAACTTCGAACTTGTTAAATGCGCGTACGGATTGGTGAACTGGACGACATCAGAGCTGCAGACTTCTTTTCCGACCGCCCATGTGTATGCATAAATACCGCTTTCGCCGTCGTGGAAACCTTTCCAGTTTGCTGCAATCGACACATACGTCGGTGTGCGGTTTGTAAGCATCAACACTTCATAATGTTAATTACATTTTTATTTCATACATTTACAATAAATATATATAAGAGCAGTATGAGCTTAAAGTACAACACACACACACATATAGCCTATGCTTTTTTAAATTAAAAGAAAGACACTAGTGTTTTTTTTTAAAATTATAATATGATACAAAATCCACAGTATTCGCAATTTATATTTTAAACGATCATATATGGAATCTTTTTTATGGATATTTTTTTAACAAAACGACACCAATCTTACCAGACACGTAGCTGTTTGTTAACGTGTACAACTTGTCTTGCAGAGGTTCATGTCCATTGAAGACAGTTCCTGACCCTGGCCCGTCAATGATAACTCTGATTTAGACGAATGAAATTAGCATACCAATCTCTCTAGATGGGCTTACCAAACATTTATATGTTTTAGTTTGACATGTATTTTACAACCCGACTGTTATGATTCAACACTTTTCTTAAAGTAAACATATCACATGTACTTCAGAATATTGTATTCACCTGTGATTTTCACGCGAGGTAACATCAATACATCGCTGCATAATAGAAGCGCTGCATTTGTCTGCCCGCAGAAAGTCCGACCGATTGTTCATGATCAGGCCCGGTTCAGGGGACGTGAAGTCCACCATAGTTCCTTCACCTATCAAATACGCAACGTAACCGAGTACGTTAGTAACTTTGACGTTTACAAAGTACTGTGTGCCTTGGGATAGTGGTAAGTTTTCATACTCGACGGAAGTGTGGTAGCCGATACCTAATCTTTCATAATGTTTATTTGTTCCACTAATTCGCAGGTACGCATTCGCACCTGCAACCTGGTCGTGCAAATCACATGTCTCGGAGTGAAATTCATAACTAAACGAGACACAGTTGGATCCGTAATTTATGCACGCTTCCGCACACATATCAGGAGTCCTCAATGGCGTATTAGTCTTTAGAATGTTGGCAATGAGCTTGCCGTCCATCGGGGTCGTAAAATGTTGCAGTGCTCCTGTCACACCCTGTCTAAGTGGGGAATGATCGATCCGAATCTCTTCCCAACCTACGAGATGGTTGCCGTATTGGCCAGGGCTGTATCCAACGGCTTTGTACTGCATTTCCTTTAGTGGACTGTCTTCAACAGCTACTACGAAAGCTACAAGTTTTGAAGGATGTGACGAAAATTTATACGCATGTTCCACCCTGCCGTCTGGCAACGTGCTGTCGAAAGTGTTAAGCGAGCACTGCACAGTGGATGATAATTCTTGTGAATTCTTGGCACTTACAGTCCAATACAGAGGTATACCGCCTGGTAATTTTGCGGGAACAAATAGAGAATTTCCACCCATTTCGGTCCAGTCTTGCACGTTGGTCCCGCCTTTATGCGTGCCGATCGCGTAAGAAAGTTTTACCTCCGATACCTCGTCTTGGGCGAACATTTCTAGTGTAAATGCAGTGTCGTAGTGCGGACGGTTATATACTTGATTAACAAGACAGCCTTCTGCTCCTGAACGTCTGCGTCTCAGGTTGTAAGTGACAGGTGAAACTTCAGGAGGTGAAGGATCATCTTCGCGTTTCTTCTTAGTGAATATATTCATCTGGATTGTGGGAACCTGGTATTTCCAAAGACTTGCTTCGAAGACTCTAACTTTTGTAAATAGCAAGTTCAGGTCCGCATATGCATACAGTTCGAGTCGCAAAGGTGAAAGAACTAGGTCCATTTTAGCCCTGAAAAGTTTTGATTAAAATAAAACGTGGGTTATTTAGACATTTTTGTTATCCGTTACAACTATAATTGTGCTGACGATAAATATATGACGTCTTCATCATTTTCCTACTGTTATTTCCTATTTTTTTAACATGTACACCTTTAGGTACTTCTAACTAGACATTCGCTTAATCACCTATAACTTCTGTATTTTAAGCCCGAATTTCTCCAAACTTTTCAAGAACACAAATAATATATAAGACTTCGAGGTATTTAATTTCCTTTATCTAAAATTTTGTTTTCATACAAAACTTCACAAAAATAAAACATGATATCAAAACAAAAATTTGCAAAAATGCGAAAACGAAATAAAGCCAATTTCACTGTTCGAAATTAACAGCAGATATTGTCGTTATTTTTGTTTTATTTTGATTTAAAATCGTTATAAATTATGATTTAATAAATTTCTATGTAAAAGAAAGAACAAAATTATCTTATAATAATTACTCCATACGTGAGTACGTGAAATGCGGCATCTTGCATACCAATGACACGCACGCGTAGTAGGAAATCAAGGAGAAGTTTGAGAAAGATGAAAACCTGCTTATTACTGTACTAATGGACCAGGAGGCCATTATTTCGTGCAAGGTCGCCACCAACTGACACATAGTAGACTTTTCCAGGGTTTGCCACTAACATTTTAAACTCCTCCCTAATTATTGTTAACGGATAAATTTACATTAATGAGTAATCACAAACAGATTAGAAGTTTGCAACGTGCTTCTTTGTGTAAAATGGGTTAAATGTTAATCACGTGATATCCAAGTACAATGACTGGATAAAATTGCGGATTAATTTGCACATGATTGACATTTTTGAAACATCTATTCTTCATTGTGGGATGGTGTTATGCATTAAATAATTGATGTTAAATGTTTTTTGGGTTGGAATGTCGATGTTCAACACTTTGATTATAAACTGCATTGAATTTCTACATTTACCACGATTTGCTCGTGCAATTATTAGTTTTGACACCCACGAGCACGAGGAAATATAAATGATCACTGAACTGTTCAGTTTTTATCAAAAATTTTATGGGAAATTGTGTATAATGGGGCTTTGCAAAATTTGAAACCGATGCGATTTGCCATTTTTGAGAAAACCGCAATCAAAAAAGGTCAAGTTGTAAGTGCCTGTGGGTGTAAACAAGCAATTTTATTCAATGCATTACGATCGCATGTGGTTAGAGTAATTGCTCAAAATTTAGTTTGTCTATAGTGGTGTTATATTGTTAAAACAATGACAAAATATGTTATATTTGTTTAACAGATCACTACTTAACACATATATAGATCAATGAACCAAAGCTATCGACGATAACACTATCTTTCTTCTTGAAACATAACGTACCCAACATCGATCGGATATTTTGAAAACACGATTTCTGCTGTTATAGGAAACCTGGTTTCAAGAAGGTAGCCTGACAATTTTATTCCACCTTCTGCAATTCCGATGCTAACTCCAGCTTTCCCCCATACATGTCCGCCTACCCATGGTGTAAGCGTAAGCTGCACAAAACAACACAAAAAACACATTAATATTACTTTAAACATGTTGAAAGCGAAAGCAAAATATCTTAGAACGATGAAATCATTGCTTTTTATTCATATTGAGTATGTTTAACATAGATATCGGATTAAATGTGTTTGATGGATTATACGCAAGTTGTAATATTAAAATTAACACTAATAATATACTTTTTGAAGTCGTTCTGATATAAATAAGGACAATAACAGGTATTAGAAAATAACTTATTTGATCAACATGTCGGATTAAACATTGCAATATATTAGTCCTTCCCGTATCAGTAAATACAACTATTATTAAATATATACAAATTTTTACACTAAGTTTCACACTTACCTTAGCTGTCATGCTCACCACACACAATCCCACTCCAGCTTTGAGGCCTACAGCGCCACCTGCGCCGAATCCTGAAAAAAATCGTTTTACAATTTTTATATTCTACGGGTACATCTTGAAATTGACCCCATTTGCTCTTGTTGATTTTTTTTATATCGACAATCTAATTATAAATTACTATTTTAAGCTTGAAATAATCAAGGTGCATTGGAATTGCGAATTTCCTAATATATAAATTATAATATTTTTGGTCGATATATTCAATAATTATAAACTGTAACACATACTACATAGATCACATTGGATTACCTAACACCAATGGCACGGGACCAACCATGAAGAACTGGTCAAGATCGAAGAAGGTGATATCCAATGGTTCTACAGGAATATTGGCACTGACGCAGAAATCAACATTATTTGGAAACTCCGTTACTGCTGCTTCAATTTTATCTCTCATGTCTGCCAGAAGCTAGAAAGTATTGACCGTAAATACATTGCGAAATGAGAGTGCGGTTTGAAATGGCTTTGCTTTTGGTTTACGATTTTATCCACAAACAGAACGAAAACTCAGAAAATTAACACCACAAAGTTATTAACCTACATGGTTTGAGTTACGATTCACCGGGTATTACAAACACGTTTTCTAACTATTTAATACCAAACATATTACCACGCAAGGTAAAGACAACTGCAAATTATAGACCCAGACAAGAAATTGCTAATAACGAAATTGCTTATAACGAAGATAGATCGTACTTTCTTATAAATGTACATACGTCGTCGCTACTTACATGTAATGAATATTAAGTTTTATTGATGATCCATTTTTGCCACGTTTTTTATTTTAGATGTCAATGACATACATGTATAACTTACATTTTCCACAACTTGATGCCGCACGTGTTCTAGTGTTAAAGTCACGTTCCGTGTAAGGAGACGGAATTCGCTCAACTGACTCATGAACAACGGTAGAGGAGTTTGCCAAATACTAGCGTTTGGACAGGAGCCAATTGCTATCAATTAAACAATATACATATATATATCGATGACATGTCGGTTATTGACTAAAATATATATAAGTGTTTATTATTATTTCGTCGAAGAGCAGATCATTTTCTTGTAAGAAAAACAAGCAGAAATGAAAACATTTAACCAAAATTTCTAAGTTCAAAAGGGGGATTTATCTGTCAAAAACACGTAGTTATGGGGCTTGCTTGCCTTGGTGGAGACGTTGATAGTAAAGAAATGTTTCAAGTTAATTATTTTGATAGTATTCAAGATATTATACTTGTGAAAAACTTCAACCAAAATGTCTAAGTTAAAAAGGGGATATAAATCTGTCAAAATACAAAACAGAGTTATGGGGGTTGATTTTCCTTGTGGAGATAATAGTAGTAAAGAAGTATTTCAAGTTTTAAGTAAATACCTTGTATAGTATTCAAGATATTTAACAAGATAAAATACGTTAAACTTGGCCGGAAGGACTAACGGACGGACGCACGGACTCACGGACGCCCGGACGGTTCGATTTTTATATGCCCTCCTTCGGGGGGGGGGGCCATAAAAAAGAACAAGCAATGATCAAAATACACTAAAATCCCGCTTATAGACCACCTCGATTTTACGACCACCACGCTAAAGCGGCCACCCGATTGTTTTCCTATTTATTTAAATGGTCGCAACCCCCGATTATATGGGAACCCCGCTATTCCGTATTACGACCACTAATCCCAGGCCGAAAGTACCAAATAACGCTCACAATTACCCCGTTATTGCGACCAGTGTCATTTGGTCGTTGACACTTTACATCATCATTTAACAACATATGCTCTGGAGATAACGCACTGCTGTGCGATTGTAAAAAGGAGAGTGTGAAAAACAACAATAATACGGATTTTTTTATAAGGGATTAGCGCATCGACTGTGTATCAGATGACGTTAATTGGCACTATCTGACAGTTGGATAGCACTGATAATTGCTTAATTATAAATGGACTTAGTTATACTCCGACCTAATATAAATACATATAAGTTACATAATCTGAATTTAACAACTCGTTATATAGAAAAATCAGAAATTTTCTTATTTATTCATTATTCACGAGTATCGTTAAAACTTAAAGTAACAAAGACAAATGCATGTACTGACTCGGTGATTTGCTGTACCTCGAGAATACGACCACCCCGGGGTTTTACTATACGTATATTAGAGAAGATGGTGACTAACCTGGTATTTGGCTTCCGCCATTTGAAATAAACTGGATGTTGTGGAGTAGTTCTATAGCGGGTAAACATGCCATAAATAGATCGTTACACATGTTTAACTCGGCTGTGAAGGATACCACTGTGCCGTCAAGTTTCGCGTTACCAACGAAAGTGACTTTCATTCCAAACATGTTCGCAGTTTCAAAATGTTCGTCCTCTCCTGTATGGGCAAACACGATATATTAGACAGTTATAATGTCAAAATAACCATTTAAAATGTCTTCTGTCATTGTTATTCATTAGAAATTATAACACAATATTTTACAATTTCGTTGTTTATGGTTGTTTTATACATTTTTATCATTATTCTAGTAGAATTTATCAATTGTGTATTACCAAAATAGTATTCAGCACAAGCATAATACGAATGCGTTGTTAAAGCCTTTATTAAATAGGGTTATTTAGGTTACCAAAAACAGTGTCACATAACCAATTTAAATTTCTGCTGTCGTCGTTATCCATTAGAAACTCTGACCAAGTGATTCTACGAATTTCTTTCTAAAGGGACCTTTCACAGATTGACGAATTGACAATTTTCAACATTTTGTCACATATTCCAAAATTAAAAGAACAGTGTATATAATGGAGCGAACTTACACTACGGACATGTAAATATACTGTAAATACCGTTCTGTTAATGATTAATCATTGGTTGAAATTGACAAAACTATAAAATTATAAAGCGTTTGTAACGATAAACGATGGAATATGTTGGAGTGTTTCTGTTGTTTTCGTTAAGATTGTTCACAAAACGTGGATCACTTGCATAAAAAAAACATTGCTGGGCAACAATAGAAACCGGAATGACCGAGTAGTTAAGACATTAGCCTACTGATCCGGAGGTCCGAGGTTCGAACCCTGGTGAGGGCAACTTTTTTCTTTCCTTTTATTTTTTTTATTGTTTTCTTTTAATACTGAAGCTCTTTAGTTTCGATATTTTATGACTGAAATACTGTTATAAACGGCGAAAAATCCAAACAAACAAACAAACAAACAAACGTAAATATATCATGTTAAGACATTTAATGCAAAAATCAGTGAACAAGTCCATTTAAGGCCTTTGTCGTCAATTAGTACATATATTTTATGTATTAATCATATTATTACCGTTTGGTTGGATTGTATACGTATGTCCCATAGCACTAATCTGTATTTTAGATGCCACGAGTGCAACAGAGACGCTTATCATTTCCGTCTTTGGACCGAGTGTGACAGGTACATTACACGTAAGTCCCAAACAATCCTCGCGAGCATAGCAAATAAGTCCAGAGGCAATAGCTCCTTCGAACATAGGACACACTATAATGAAAACCGAATGCAGCACTGTTATGGCAAATTTCTTTCATAAATACAAGGTTCGGGATTTTCAGCAACATATTTTTAATGCACCATAAACTGATCGGCGTGTATACAATATTTCTTGCAAATACAACAGAGAGTAAACAAAACGTTATATTGTATCCATATATTTTCCGGACAAATCTGTATTGTTTGAATCTGTTCTGTCTCAAATAATATAATATGAGCAACATGTTGAAGGAAACAAATTGTGCGTGGAACATACACTAGTCAGTGCTTACTGAAAGCTTAAAGTGAACGCACGTGTGGTAAATTTTAACACTTACGTTTGCCAGGTAAAGCTGCCATTGAGAGGGAAAGTTGTCCGGGATCACCAAATTTTAAATAATGACGTGGGCCGTCAACGTCCGGATCGCCCTCAAAATCATACCCTCCGGTGAAATCCGATTCACCCAAATCATACGTAACATTGTGCGATTTAAGGTAGTTAACAGCCATGCTGGGCTCCATTGTCGCTGGTGAGTTCGTCGGTTTCGCATTCATAGCACATGCAAGTTGCTGGACTACACCCATAAATTCTTTCCCAATAACAGAGGATGAGTTGAGATGTTCTACTACCCATTCAACAGTTTTTCCATTGATGTTGATGATGTCCAAAATATTCGGGACTATAGCACTAAGAACATGCACATTAAAAGAACCATAAATTGTAACAATTTATTACATATATTATGTGCATATGTGTGTTAAAAATCATTCGCAATTACTGAAGGTACAGAAACACAAATAACGACTATTTGTTTCGCAGTTAAATACTTAGAATAGTGTGCATAAACATCATTTATTAAATAATATACACTTACTTTTCACCAAAAAGCGCTTGCTTAAATATCTCTGCGAACTTTCGTGCTTGTTCTTTCAAACTTTCTTTTAAACTGTCACCAAAAGACTTTGAGTCGTACAAAGAGGAATCATCAGGTCTGTAGTTGTTGTCTTCGTCGCCAACCACGTCATCTACGTTCCCAGTGTCTGGTATGTGACGCTCAATTGCCTCTTCCTTTGCTTTCATGTCTTCGTCTTCGCCCGTTTCACCTGAATCGAATGTTTGCCCTATGTACCTGCAACAATGAGATATGTTAGTGGAGAAAATTCCTTACAGTATTTGCATTTGGGGTGTATTTGTTTTTGAACTTATGATCAACCTTCATTCATAAAATTGCAAAAACATGTTTTAGACGGGATTCTGTGTCCCAAAGTGTCACAGCTTAGGTTTTGCGGGAATACAATGAGTGTCCCGAGAGATTCTACGGTGCGAAACAACTCATCATGTATCCTGTGTATGTAGAAGTGGCACGTACAGATCGTGTATCCTGTGTATGTATAAGTGGCACTTTCGTAGTATAAACATAACTTACAATCGCTTTATGAATGATAAATTGTACGTTCTTTATATGGGACCGAATTTACGATTGCCGAACCGTAGGGCTTACACAACATCTATATTAACAGCTAATATATATGTATATCAGAACCTTATAAATAAAAGTGTGTATGTGTATAACAGAACTATACATTTTCTAAAGAGGTTGACGTGTTTTCTCTTTCTCCTTGAGAACAAAATATTTAAAGAATTAACTATGTGTTTACCGTCACCTTGTGCAGTTTCGTGTTATAGGCTTATTTTGATGTGTGTATTTAAGAGAATAATACTTTTGTAACTAACTTCATATTACCTAAATTCGTAGTCATTGCAATCACGTATCCACTTTGGAATCGGAACTAAGCGATCTAGGAAGGGCGAGGGATCTGTATAGTCATAATCAGCATCAGCCAGTGGCTGTTTTTGTGCTTTCCGAACTGAAACGTGAATGGAATTATTCCCTCTCGAATCAACAGTAGACATCCATTCATTTTTAATCGGTGCCTTCGGCGCTTCTTCAATGGTAATTTCAAGGAGATTGTCTGCGTTTGGGCTTGGTGTTTCATCGATGAAAAATCCTTGATGTTGATTACTCTGATTTTTGCAGACTTTCTGTGTTGTTGCTCTACCGATTTTCTGGCCAGCCTTTACTGTCTTGTTATGCCACTTTTCATCCGCATCTATGTTTTCCACAACGATTTCAAGAGCTTCAAATTCTGGATCGTTTGGTTTCACTTCAACCTTTCGGTTCGCTTTATCAATGAACAGCCGCCCGTTAACTGGCATGACAATCTAAAATTATCAGCAATATTATAATATATTGCATCGTTGTTGCGGCTGAATTATTACTTGAATTTTAACTCTTTTAGTATTTGCATAATGACCTAATCGCACAACAGGGCAAACTTCATTATTTTCTTTGCACTATCACAGAATGTCTACATATTAAACTAATTGGTCAGCATTTGTACATTAATACCCATCAGTTATACGCCTTACCGAATGTCGATGGATAACATAACATCTCTATAGTATACAGTGTGAAACACAATCAGTATAGACATTTTGGTATTGACTCTACCGATTGCCTTTCGCCCAGAAGTAGATCCACACCAGTGGTGTTATAAGCTCCGTTGGCTGTGGACGGCCAGACGCCCGCCGGACATGTGCCGAAAGCCTCCCTCCTCTTCGTAGGGAAAGACCGGTCAAATTTCGGCCCAAACACCTTCTGAACTAGAGCTTTGCCTGCTTGAACGCTGATTAAACAAAAAGTATATGTATTGGTTATAAAGATGACCTACGATAAAAAAATCATCATTTACTTTATCAATAACTTTTCACTTGACGTATCGCTTGTTCTATTTACTCTTTATCATCCTATGTATTGATAACATAATGTATCCTTTTACAATTCTTATCAAAACCAGTCGTGTAAAAATTATTCATGTGCACACAAGCAATTTTGAACCATTAAATTCGAATTTATAACAAACTTTGACCCTTTACATATCTACATATAGTCAAATCGGAATCAATCTTATAAGTTATATCTCTATACTTACACTTCTTTGATCAGTGTGTACGCATTCTTAATTCCCTTTATGCCGTCCATGATGGATTTGAATATCTCAACAAACGGTTTAACAAACTCGATGAGTGGGTTCAGTGGTTCAAGAACATAGTTCCACCTTGCTGCCAGATTGGTGAGCAGTTCGTTCTGTGATGCTTCCTGTTCGTGTATCAGGAAGTTGAGGAAGTTCATTTAACACACCATTCATACATATAATGCAGTATGTTTGACATAATACAATCATATAATCTATTTTCAATGCTACTCCGTAGTATGGAGAAATCAGTGAGATATATAGCAGCAATGTAATATGTTGAAACAATTTACCTAAAACTTTGAAAGGATTACATTTAATTTTATTAAATAAATGCGAGATTACGTAAGAAGAGTTCACAATGCAACATATTTTGTTTCTTTCTTTATTTATGAATGAATAAATTAGTAAATACATAAATTAATTAATTTGTTTATTTATTTATTTTTTATTTGTGTGTTATTAGAAATATGGTTGAAAGCGTAAACTATGTGGTAAAGAACTCACCACTTCTCCAATGCCATCGCTGAAGATAGACTTTGTTTGAGTTTTAATTTGTTTACCCGCGTCTTTCAGAGTTTGAACAAGTTTCGTAAAGGCGACTTTTAGTCTATCTAGATACGACGGGATCATCTTGGCCATGTTTATCCAATCAACAACTCGTCCTACAATACAATATGATTTTTCTCTATCTCATTAGTAAGATAACGTTACTAATGCTATGACGTGTTAATAAATGTTGCATTTTAACAAAACGAATAACATTTACTCTTAATCTACAAAGAAATTGAACAAACGCACCTTTCATAAATTGGCACGTTTCCATCACTTTGTTTTTGATGTCCACAGCCATGGTAACTGCCACTTTGATACTAATAGAGACAAGTGCTATTTAATTAAATGTGAATGTTTATCCTTCTAGATATTGCATAAAACACAATATGTTGTTCTTATTTATATTCAAGCACCAGTATGTAACTCCGCCGTGGAAGTTATGTTTTTTTTGCCGGCGCTTAATAATCTGTTTATTAGTTAGCAATTTTACTCAAGAGACGCATAAACGGATTTGCACGATTTTATCTGGGAAGGTTGGAAATGAGCCAACGAAGAGATATTTAAATTTCGGTGGTGATCCGGATCACAGTAGGGACCTATTAATGTTTTAAATACTGCTTTATTTTTGTGTGACAGGTCAAATTATCACATAATACCAGTACTGTATAGCTCATTAGTTGCACAATACATGTGGGTAATGGGCTGCAATGGCGGAGGTCTTAGCACTACGAGTGCCTTGTAATTAAATGTTATCACGACCTTTTCTCTGACTATTGAATATTACTACTATAAATGAAAAAACATCAAAACAAAAACACGGTTTACTCGGTTGCGGCTCTGGACATTCCTGTTACTGCCTGCACTGGATTCTTAAACAACAGTTTCACGCACTCTGCGACTGACTTCGCGGCGTCTATTATCTTCTTTGCCGTATAAGGCAGTGCCACAGTGACTATATCAACAACGTCCTTCAAGACAATTACCCATAATTAGACATGACATGTGTCTGTGCTTTTTATTCAAAAATAAAATGTACAATGACATTCCAGAAGCATCCGAAGTAGAGACAGTGTTTATTTTCAAACTATAAAGAACTCAATGTCGTTTATTATATGCTTATAACGAATTTTTGCTTGGGTATAACAGCTTCTTTTTTAACACACATTTTTCTACCGCATAATCAAAACAATGTTACCACCTACATTGTAAAACTTTAAAGCGTCCTTTTTGACCCCGTCAATGAAATCGCTCACTTCTTTCACGATGCTTTTTATTTCCTCTAGTAAAGTGCTGCCGCTGATGCTGAATAATTCCACGACAAAATCCTTCAGTCGAATTGCGACTTCTCCGAGCTGTGTCGGCAGACTCTTTATTATGCTACAGATTTTGTTGACCACTTCAGTGAATTTCTTGCCATCTAGAACATATAAAATGTCAAAATACTATTGTCCAAAAATATTGTAAACGATATTGTCCAAAAATATTGTAAACAATATTTTGTATTATTTTTTTACAATAACACATTTATAAGATGCCTTCTATACAAGGAATATATATATATAAAGACACACACCGTACATGTAATGTACGTATTAAACTGCAAGTAACTCTTAATACAAATGTGTACCTTATCAGATATCAAAACAAAAACAAAAGAAGGCCGCATAATACCTGTAAACGTCGATATTAAATTCCAAAATGCTTGAACCCCTTTGACGATAGGGTTGACGATTTTATCCATAATCTTGTCAAAGACGTGAACTAGATCTGACAGACTGTTAATTCCAAAGTCCTGAAATGTGGCAATTTGCTCACAGTGTGCCATGAGATTGTAAACAGTCGACGTTTGAGTATTTGTACATCGATAATATTAAATAACAGTGGCATTTGATTAATTTTGGGCTTAGTGTGAGGAATGGCATGCCTTTTAAGGTTCCAACCCCCAATGCTTTGCATTTATAAGGGTTTCTCTCCTGGTGCTGTCTCTGGAGTTTCATTATTTTTTAACAATCGTGTCCATACAAAAAGACTAAGGATGCAAATATTGCACTACAATATTGAACACAAAAACACAAAACGGATATAAAACATAACAATAGTTGGTGCATATATGGTGCATTTTTAAAAGTGGATGTTAGAAAGTAACAATTACAGCAAAAATGCCTAGAAACATGTACTTTATTAATGAAGGAAGTTAACTTAGAGATACACCAAAATGACCTAAAAATTAAATAGACATACGTATATAAAGTCAGCTTTTTCAGTTTTAATCCGTAAGCATATAAAACAGAGTTATAGTCGCTGTTATATGTAATGAAGAATTTCAATATAAAAATACAAAATTAGTTTTAATTGAATGCCTTTTGTAGTTCTAACCTTAAAAGTGGCATTAATCTATCAAAATACAAAACTGATTATGGTGCAATGCTGAAGATGGTGACAGTTTTATATTCGAAATTTCAAATGAAGGTAGTATTAAAGTTATAAGACTTTTGAATAACCATTTTAACCAATAACCAAGTTCAGACGCTGACGCGGACGCCGACGCCGGAGCGAATAGAAAAGCTCACATTTTCTTCGAGTAAATTAACTTAAATATTTTCAACTGGCTCACAATTCAATTCAATTCAATGTTTATTTTAAAATATATATGAGCGTGTAGGGCCTTACCTTGAGAACATTCAGATCGTAGTCAATGTGACCCTTGTAGCAAAGGTGAGCCTTAACGATGTCAATTTGAAAATTAATCATTCCGATCGTGGCCGTAGCATAGGCTTCGTCGTATAAATCAACCATAAAGTGTCCGGTTAGGAGTGCTGTATTTAAATAGATGTAAAATATTATTACTTCCGCCATGGAAATCATGCTTTTGCCGGAGTTGGCTTGTGTTCTCGGTTTGTTAGCTAGTCAAAAGTTATAAAAGGATTTGCATACATTTTTGTTGAAGGTCGGAAATGATACAATAAGCAAATAATTAGATCTTGAAATTGTTTTAAACGATTATTTTGTATTGTCAAAGTATACTGTACATGTATATATCATTAGTTGCACAACACATGGAGATAAGAGCAGCCTTGACGGAGGTCAGCGCTGTTTCAGTGATTTCTAGTTATTATGTGTTATTGTTTGTTATTAATTTATTGAAATATAATTATTTAATTATTCGAAACAAAACCAACCACCGATGTTACCTAGTTTTAATTCCAATTGGTTACGAATTGTGAGCCCAAATTTAGCACCAATGTTGCTTGTTCCTATCACCTTTTCCCACTCAATGCCTGGAACTTCTATGGTTTTTTCGATACCCTCTTCCAACGTTTGAAGTAGGCTTCTTCGAGCGCGGCTTACTATAGGGTATGTGTAGTTTTTGCTACAAACATAAAAAACTAACGTGTGTGCCGTATGGCGAAAAAAATATGTGCTAGTATACTGGATGTTCTAAGGTGAAAGTTTGTTTCCGTATACAGCAATGTTCCATATATATATACCATACAATATGTCTTAAGACTAATGAAGGTTCCCGGAATCCGGTATTGAAAACACCATGTACAATTGTCATGACGTACTGCATATTTAGGTACCATTTTCTGTCACATATTAACAATCACCAAAGCGCGATTAGTTTCTGAACAGCATTACGCACACATTACAGCTTGTCACTTGGGCTTATGTTCAACGTTTATAACCAGCATTAAAAAAACATATTATACACAAGTTGCAAAAAAGAATATACACATTTTGCAAAACGTTAAAAGGCGAGATACATTTTCACTTTGCAACATTATGGAGTTTCGACAAAGACCAATCATACCCACATTTATGGAGCGTTTTTTGTCCAATCATTGTTGTTTGAAAACAAATAATTAACTATTAACCTAGTTTTAACTTTACACGAGGAGCACAAGACAAGTATAGTGGTGCACCCGCCATTTGAAGCAATTCATGGAAATATTTCCTCCCATAATAGATGAGGATGAGTTCAAATTATGAGAGGCAAAAACTGGTAAAAAAGCTTTAAAATGGTTCACACATAAAATTACGTAAATATAAAATAAATATAATATAACACGATATATTGTTACATACCTTAACATATACCGGTAGTAAAACTAATATTGTAGCATACCTGATGACCTCGGTCTCATGCTCAATGGTGAAGTTTCTGTCGTCAGCCTTCGGGTGCTTCTTGAAGACACTGTGAGCAGTTTTTCTGACTATCTCGTCATCGTCGTGAAGAATACTCATAACCAGCGCATGCGCACTCTGTAATGAATAATGTTCGTGCAATATCTACAAATGGTATATTAAATTGCTGTTGAATTCTGTCCTTTTACTCCTTTTACAAAAATGGCCAGTGTACCTAAATGAAGACTTGTCGTTTTTTCTGTTCTATTCCACACATGCTGACAGACGTACAAATTTACTACAGGGCGAGTTAGCCAACAAGACAGCAAGCTTATACATAATATGCACACGTTATTACCAAAATGCGCACATGTCTGCATACATATTAAATTGTCCCTTTGTAATGTCCAACTATAAATTAGCTAAAACAATTTACCTCATTACAGGTAAAGTGCCGAAGACTGTTAATTGCGGCTCGGCGCCAAGCGCTTATGCCAACATTTGGCTCCATGTAGGACCGGATGTGACGTAACGAGCGCGGCTTTCCGGCGTTACCGAGACTCTGGATGAGAACCATCTTCGTTTCGACGTGCTTCCGGGATGGGATATCATGTTGTATGATTGCGCGACGAAGGCGTGGCTTGATAATTTCTCTTGAACGTGCTGAAAGTACATGTTAGTTGTATCATAATTATTCGTTCTTCATTTAGAAAGCAGTTACTCACTTTCGTTATGGTATTCGAGCCAGTTCTTTGTGCGTTCCACAATCCTGTCTTACCCACGTAATGCTCTGATCATGCAATGGCATGGCTAACAGTTACCATTTTAGCTTGGAAAAGAACAACGAAAACTCTCACATTCGTTATGGTGTTTGAGCCAGTTCTCTATTTGCTCAACAATCTTGTCTGTCTTAATGACGTTCTTATCCCTTTAAGTGTCAAGTGAAACAATCTTGCAAGAAAGCAATAAGGTTAGAACAAAGAAAATACTCACTTTCGTAATGATGGTCAAGCCAGTTCAAATGTTCTCCATAATCTTGTTAGACTTTGGCAATTTCGTATCAGTTAGAACCATAATTAACACTTTTGTAAAGAAAGCAAATGAAGTCGAACAAAGCGGACACTCACCTTCGTTATGGTGATCGAGCCAATTCTCTATGCGCTCCACAATCCTGTCCGACTCCGTGGTGTTCTTGTCATGCAAGGACTTGGCCATTGCCCCTAAAGACAGGCAAGCGCGCTTCCTGGTCTTCGTTAATGAGGGTGTTTCTTGATAAAAAAACCCACAGCAAGTTCTTATCAAGACATTATTGTTATATGATTTAAATATGTTTTAGACCGCTTTGCTTTCAAAAATTTACAGAAAATTGTTTGAACAATTGGATTTAATGACTTTCACATAGGTAGTTTAGTATGTATAAAGTAATAACGCTTTGCTTTCAAAAAACAAGAATTTAAGAATGGGACGTATTGAATGTGGTAGTTTCGTATATATTAATGATTGGTAGGAGCTGATACAGTTTAGAAGTTTAGTTTTAAACGGCAAATACACAAAAACAGTGTACGTGAATGGTACTTTGATGTTTTCCTTTCTCAAGAACGTATTATTTGACCGAATGCTTTGTTAAATAATATTATTCTAAACAAATACAACAGTATAAATTTTACCACCGGGACTCTGGTCCTCTCCAAAACACAATGTTTCCGCATATCTAACCAATTCCTGTAGAAAATATATTTAACATGTATTATAACTAACAATACGTTTCGCATGGCGATCGCGGCGAGCTTACACGAATGACGATAAATGTCAAATGTATTACATACAGTTTACTATACGCTATGGGATTAATAACCACTCATACTCAGGTCAAACTCCGACAAACATCGTTAACAGTATACGAATGCTTATACAAGACATCTATGTCAAAACGTACTAGCTCTCTGAATTGTTAAACACAATGTCAATGAAATCTCGTTTTAAGGTAAATTGCAGCGGTTGCTAGACATTTATCAGGCATTTTTTTTTATAGAGAAACATTTAGTTTGAAGTGAACGTTCGCGTACATCAAAGGTATATGTATGAATCCAAAAGACTGGCGTACCAGCACGGGACTGTCTAGTGCAATTGCGTGAAACAAACATCTCTGTATCTTCTCCTCGCTGACGTTAGACTCCAAAATCACGTGCTCAAGTACAAGTAATTGGGCCGCCGCACTGCCTTCCCGTGCAATGAGGTCAATGAACAGATTCCTTTCATCCACACAAACTGTGTCATTGACGTCACAATTGCGTGTTAAAGCTTCTTTGCCTAAACCGTAAAACAAGGCCAGTAAGATCAAGTAAGGAAAATTTAAACTTACGTTGTACTTGATTAATTTTTTTTTAAAAGATCAAGCCCACGACTACGAAAGTTCCCATACTCAAACTTAGTCTCAACTTAAAATATTGACCAATGAGAATGCTTGTAACATTTAGCTTTTAATTTCCATCGCTTAAATAAAAGATTAAGACACAGATTTAGCTTAAGAATCAGTCCTGAGACATCTTTTTTTTTTAATTTTAAGTAATAGATATTCACAGTAGAGCCCTTTAAGATGATACAGACTTAAGAAATGTATTTATTGTTTTATAAATTAACCTGCTGCAGACATGATTCCATTTACCGTTAAGATCATTTGTAACAAACCACGAACTATAGCTTCCAACGTTTGATGATTCTGATTGGTCTGGAAGTTCATATCTTGGCAATGTTAATCTACTTTAAAGTCATGCGCAACTTAAGATACTTAAAATTGCTTAATGTGTATATTTATATATATCTTGTAAGTTGAATATTTTATGGAATGGAAAAGGTAACAGAAACAGAAGTTACCAAGTTTTAAGAAATCGTCTTTCTTCAACGATGTGATAAGTTCACGTAGTGCATGAACACACTGAGTTCGGTTGCGGTCGTCTGCAACATGGAATAGTTTCTATATCAGATACTAAACTATTGCCGCCTTTTTCCTGACAAGCATATATATATATATAGATTACTATAATAATAATAATAATTATTATTATTATTACTATTATTATTATTATTATTATTATTATAAATTTATATACATTTATTAGTGTAGGACTGGACGCATTTGAGATACTTCAGGATATCGTCCTCGACCTCCGTCAAAGAAACCTTTAGTGCTGGTTTCTGTACAACAATAAACAAGAGATTACCATTCAAAGACATAATAAAATAATTGAATGAAGTAAACACCTACTTGAGTATAACCGTCGTAACTGTGGTATAGTAAGAACAACTCGTGTTAATTATTTGCAAAATATCAACAAAGGTTAAAATACATACCAGCATTTTAACCTGAGGTTACTTTTTGCACATAATTTATATTAATCTTAATTTTGTATAATTTACTTTTTATGTACCTAATTAAAGTTGTTTGCAAGTATGTGTTCTAATAAATATACGTTTATCTCGTACATTATTTATAGTTTTGAAGGGAAATGAAACTCAAATGGTTAATAATTGAAGTGCCCAATGACATACTCATCAAAACTATTGATTCAGTAATAATAATATATATTCTATTAGGTGAGGTATACATAGACTTAACCACTTTACGAGCAAAACCTAACTCTGCATTATAATTGTTTAAAATATATATAAAACAATTTTACCGGTTTCACACTAATCGAATCCTGGTGCATTTGGTGTAGAACGTGAACCGTTTGTGGATCGCTGTGTTTACTGAAACAAAATTCATTGACGTATTTTATCATTAAATATAATGCTATACAAAAGATGTATATTGACACAAAATGTTTAGTTTATAATTTATTTTTGAACTACAAGTGCACGGATATGCATTCAAACAATGTGCAACGAATCTACGCTTACAATTTTGTCCTTCTCGCAGTTGACGGATAGTATATGGGTTTTAAACCACGAATTTTAAGTTCCATCTCCGAATCCCAGACATACACCGTTTACAAATCACATCCAACAAACATGAAACGCTGGGCCGGTATTCACAAAACTCCTTAGGGAAAACTTAAGTAAATTTCTTCAATTCATAAAATTCCTTATGTCTGTGGCTGTTTCATATATACCTCTTTTTACATATTTATGATTTTAACTAGTAAATATTGCTAAGATGTTTAATGTGTTACCCTTTTGTAATCAGTATTCAACGGATTTGACATAAAAATATGATCTAAAATAATCATTTAAGTACTTAGGAGCTTCTTGAATACCAGTCCTAACATTCTAAATGGCTTAAAGCAATGTCAATCAAATCTAGTCGATCGGTCAACTCGTCTCGTATTATTTAGAGACCGTAGTGTATAGTCGATTTACATTTAGTTGATAATAAAGGGATAAACCATAAACTGAAAATCGGTGGAATCGTGGTTTTATGTTTATAAACACGCTGCGCTCGTCTGTATTTATACCTCTTCTGATATACCTGTATGGATTCGTCCATGTTTATAGCGGTTCTCACTTGCATTTTTACCAACTATATTTTCCGTTTAAATTAAGTATAAAAACGCATTCATTATCAGATTTGACCTTTATTTAAATTAAATGATTTTTAAAATACTTACCTTTTAACCACAAGTTTAACTTTGCTTCTCGACACAGATGAGACTTTTGGAAACTCTGAAGACAGAAACAAAATCTCCAAAAAACAATCACTAAAACATTGGTCAAAATAGAACACTCAAAAACATGTGTACAACTATAAATGCTTATAGTGTCCGTTTTCTTTCAAATTCTTTTAAATACCGCCAAGGACAAACAAACACATTAGATTACCGCCGGAATGTTGCTCTTCTATTTCTGCGGCACCGTCAACAGTTTGCCTGTAATTTACACATACATCACTAACATTCATGCAACTGTAATAGGTTATGGTACAATGGTGCATATATTTTTCGGCGTAGCTGTCTAAGATCACTTTTGACCTAGATTTCTTGCGATAATTATGCAGCGGGAAAATTGAATGCCAATAGAATTGGGCAAATTTTCTAATTTTAGGGAATCCAAACTTCAAACAATGGTTTAACGTATACCAATAACTGTTGCCTACTATCGGGGATTAAACATTTACATAATTGTTTACATAAGCGATTAAAATGAAGTTATAAATATATCCTCGACATATACTCTAGAACTGAGGCTAATTATGAACGTATTTTCTCATTGTATGCCATAAACAGAATGCTATATTCATTCACGTAACGAAATAACTATTTTGTTTAGCCTACATTTATATAAGCGGTACGCTCTATAAATAGCAATTGTGAAATGTTCCAATTCTAAATCTCATTCGCAGAGTTGCCGTTCCATGTAGCCCATTGATTCTAGCGAGTTCATCACATTCCAGAAACAGTAGTGTCAATATACTCGTACATGCATTAATAATAGCGTTCAGAGATTCGTAAACCTAAAAATTTCAATAAAGGGGAATTTATATTTATAAACTGACTGTTAATTTGAATTACAATTGTAATTATGACTTATTAACGATTATATATAATTGCATCTTTCTAATAACTTCTTCAGTAGATGTTATTTAATCTGTAAAAAGATGCTACATTTTCTATAGATAAAATGTTATGAAAGAAGATTCGGGATACGTCGAATTGTTATTTGCGTAGCATGAATACACAATTTGCAATACTAATTATACACAGGAACCCTTGATATATCATATTTCTACTGATACAATTTTAAAATCGTCATAGTCTAATGAATTTTTATGTTTGCGTTATCAAGAATAAAGTCTCAACATTTTAAAAATCGCTGAATGTTTCCTGACTATTGCTTTTTATTGGGATACACACTATAAATGCTTATTTGACTTCAAATCGTTATTATATTAGATAACTAACATGAATGGTATATTACCGGTACTATAAATAACTATATAGACTCGTCTGATACATAATAATTTTAATTAATTCCCGAAATTATTTTCTTACATGTTTAATTTGTTAAATTGGCTTAACAAATTCAGATAACAATTATGTTAACCTAAATTATTTTGGTTATTCATATATCACTGGTGGAAACATGGAGCTGTATGACTGGTTTATTCACGGCATAGATATTAATGATAATTTTATTTAATTTTTCAATAACTAAATTTATCTCAAATTAACTTTTGGGTCCGAGAAGTTTTATTATAGTGCCCGAAAAATATGGGGTCCAATAAGTCTCCTAATATTGGTGGGGACCAACAAATCTGGGGTCTGAGAAGTCACGTAACCGATAATCTTGGCTGTCTGTTTAGGTAATTTTTAATATTAATTTCAACGCCGATTGTCTTTTTTAAAGACATTTCTTGTTATCCTTGTATAAATTATTCCTTATATGCATATCAAATAAGGTTATGGGAGAATGATGTCTAAGCAATGGAATATTTGGTAAAATGCGTATATAAAGAAGCTATCGTATGACATACATGTATGTGTATTTAGTTTTAGTAGTCAACTGAGACGTATATTTCGATATGAATTAAATCGGTTTTACCAACAAAATATTTAAATGGTACTCAAGTAAGTAGCATTCATTTGTGTCAAACAAGTTTTGTGAACCTATGTTTAAATATCACATTTAATACAATGCTTGAGTTAATGAAAAACTTTCTTCTGATATTCTTTTTATTTATTATAAAAGAGGTTTATTTTTATTCAGTGTCTCCTCATGTGCAATGCCTGTTTTATAGACAGAATATGACTTTGAATATTATTGTAATAGTTATAATATCAAATAAAATTAAGTGCACTGCTTACAATGAACATTCTCATCACTTTGCGTTGTGTAAAGTTAGATAAGTGTTCTTACTATACATGCATGATATCA
This sequence comes from Congeria kusceri, assembly GCA_027627225.1. Lineage (NCBI taxonomy): Eukaryota > Metazoa > Mollusca > Bivalvia > Myida > Dreissenidae > Congeria > Congeria kusceri. The sequence continues at coordinate 44,359,585 of CM051034.1, read as the reverse complement.
ACTGAAACACAGTTATTACAGACAACACTAAATGGAAACTACTGACACAAATAACTGTGTTTGGAATCAACTCACGTGGTGACTTTGTTGGGCGAATGCCGAAGGGTGACGTTGTCAAGAGTTTCGATCAGATGAGGGGTCATGTTTTGGTCGAAATGGATTGTCTGAAAATTTATATGCAGGCTACATATACAATTTGTTTTGATTTTTTTTTTAAAGGGAATGGAATCATAGATCCAATACAAATGATATGTTCAAAGATGCAGTGGGTTTATTATGTGTAAAGCGCAAACAAGGAAACTATACAATGATATTTTTGTGATAATGAATACCAAATTGAACAAAGGAGCCATTGTCACAAAAATACTCCCATCAAATGAACATTTTTAGGGGTAAAGAAGTGATAAGCATGGTGAAACGGAGTGTCGCGCGCAGGAACCAGGTCCTAAGGTCGAAGGTCAAGGTCATAATTCAAGGTCTAAGGTCAAATATAAGAAATAAATCCTCACCACTTTGTCCAGAGCATATCTTTGTCCAGCATGGATGAATTTTCAAATACCTTGGCAGAAGTGAAAAACATGGTGAGACAGAGTGTCGCTCGCAAGAACAATGTCCCTAGGTCCAAGGTCAAGGTCACAATTTAAAATCCATCCATGCTTGACAAAGATATGCTCCGGACAAAGTGCTATGAATTGATTTCCTATATTTGACCCTTGACCTTGAATTGTGACCTTGACCTTTGACTGAGGCCCGCTTGGGCGTTCCCATTATACGACCCGTGTTTCAAACGGCGTAGCAAGTTTGATAAGTTTGATAAAAAAATAAAAGTCGTATTAGGAAAAAAATCACAAAGAAAGTTAAGAAAGATGGTAAAAATAATTATATAAAATACCTGTTATCAAAAGCGTTAGTTGTTTTTTCTCAAAACGAATCGTTTTACTAATGTAGTATGTTCAGTACAGACATAGGTGTTTAGGGAAAAAAAGGAAAGTAGTATGGAAAAAGAGAAATCGGATTGAGAAAAGCACGATGCGTTTCAACCTTATAGTGCATTCTATGAACGTCCTTGAGACTCTGGTGTGACCTCACGAGTTTTGTTCCTTCGCTCGTTCTGCTGGCCTCATACGAGTGCTGCAAATGACCTGTGGGCAACCAATCATATATTCAATATTTGTTGCAAGATTTTATTTACAATACATTCAGAACACCAAGGCCTATATGGACATTTAACATATATGTGTGCATAACAAACTTTCAACAGATAATTATTTCACATATAGTACATATATGTTTAAAACAAAATATACTTTATTAATATATAAGGATGACATACTGATCATAATACTACACTTTTATGCTTTATGGCGAAAGAGTGAAAATTCCAGTGAATTATCATTTTACTGGGGTTGAGTGAAATGATGCCATATTATCATGTCACTCTGGTTCATTGGTTTGACATAACATGGTTAAAACAGGACTAATCACAAATGTATTTATAACCGCGGTCACAACTACCTGTATGATCTTCTTCCAACGAATTGTATGTCCATGTTGAACCATCTTGAATCTGAAACGAAAGAATCCAGAATGCTGTGCAACAGAAAAGTTCTTTGAAAACTGCACTGAATATAAAAAAAAACGACAAAAAAACAAAACTTTGGCACATTGATACACTTTAAAATTTGATACTGACATTAATAAATGCATTGTTAAGTGCTTTATTTAATACATGACTGTATTGTTGCATGATAGGGTTTTCATCTCGCCACGTCCTGGGATGTGAGATAGAATTTTTAAATGGATGAAATGGTCTAAAACACAGTTCTTTTTGGATGAGGTATATATCACATGAATTAATACAAAACTCGCACATAACAACGTTTTAAACATAGTCTCTTGGATATCTGGATCAAAACATGCAATTGCCCTTACATAATCTGACCAAGGCATTTACGACACACTTTAAATGAAGTCTAAATCTGTATCATTGACAGTAGTAACATATTATGAAATGTTGTTCATTGTCATTAACTGAGACGAATTTCGGTGTGTTTATATAAAACCAAGCTATGCAATCTGGCCTTTTACACCACGTATTACGGTTTCTTCCTGTGATGCACGACGATGCTCTGTGATTTGTACTATATAATGCTAGGTCTTGAAATATTGTCAACAAGAAGGGATTTAGCTGATAATTGTATTTACTTCATTTCATCGTGCCTCAGAAAGTTGCAGTTCCGTTGCTCTGGTGAACATTAAACCACTGAGTAATAAATTTGTAATTAAATTGAATTAATATCCCCTTTTATTACTATTAAATTTGAATTGCAATTCTATGAAGATAAAGTGTACTTACAAGTGCGTGTTTTGTCATTAATTTTAGGCTAAGTGTGAGGTTCAGCATGCCATTAAACCGGTTTAAACCCCCAAAGCTTTGCATTGACCGTTCCAAGGCGGTGACCCCAGTTTTAATCATTTTTATGTTTTGTGTTGTGTTTTATGTATTGTCCTGTATTGTATAGGCAATTGGAGTTTCATTATTCCCATATTATCAGTATTAAATGTTATAACAAGCTGAAAGTAATTCTGACAAATGCTGATTCAATCCTTCAATTTGGAAATAAGATGTAATTTGTGAAACAATTCATACTTATTTCATGTATCGTTTGACCAACTTCAAATTCATATCTAAAATAGACTTATTGTATAAGACACGGGAGTAAACGCGAAACAGGTTTTTTTTTATCAGGCATAGATAAATACACAGACAAAGAGTTTAAGAAAGACAAGTCTTCTGACATGAACGTGTCAGTTCTTTAAACTTACTTGCACCCGAGAAGTCAATGTCGAAGCAATAACTTTCTTGAGGGTGACAATTTCGTGAATGTCCTCTGGGTGGAAATGCACAAAATGCACGAGACCCTCGGCGTTTATGGTGAAATAGAACCTACGCGAAAATAGAGAGTAAATAAATAAATAATGCGTTTGCTGTAGTAGTATTTTTATAGTGTTGTAAAACGGCATAGGCTGTTGTTATTGTTGTTGTTGTTGTTGTTGTTTTGATATATTTCCTTCATATAGATTAAGAACTTTACCTGTTATCGAGATTCCACTTCAGCGGGTTGTCTGCAACTGGAACCCGAATTAAAAAAGTATTCATTATGAACACATTTCCGCGTGTTTTTTTATTAATAACATATACAAAATATAAATCCAAAAAATCACATAATTCCTATGATGCGTTTTCTGTTTATTAATAGTTTCATGAAGACACATATTATAGAATGTTACTATATCCATCAAACACGTGTTTGTGTGAAACTACATGTGTACTGTAGATTTCTGGACTATTCATTTTTTAGTTTATGAATTACTGACAAAACAGGTTTATGAATAGATAGATAAATAGACACAGAGCTAAGACACAAACATCTCGTGCATATTTTATATCTGAAATCATTCAAGTTATTGGAAATCTTACACAAACACACCATGGAGTAGCTTGTATGTGTATATAATGATTTCACTAGGACCAATTTAGATTTTTTTTTGTATCCCTTTATAGTTGGTTGAGGACGAAGGTGTTGTTATGTCGATGGTGCATCATGTGGGATTAGGCTGTGATACAATTATTTTGTGTGACTGTTTTATAATAAATCTTCCCAGACTTAAAAACGTACACGTATTTCGAACAAGTATATTAAAATGATTAAATATGAAAACATATTTTCCGAAGGCCAATCAGATCCTTTTACACTTCAAAACGTACACGTATTTGGAACAAGTATATTAGAATGATTAAAGATTAAAAATTATCATTACGTCTGTGCATATAAATGGACATGTGCAGACATTGGACACTCCAAACGCTTTTGTTATTCTAATCGCCAATAACGCCGTCTGGGTGATTTAAAGTTGTTTAATCTTTGGGGGTTCTCAATGTAATGATTAAACAATTTTAAATAGGTTTTTAAACGTTTTTTTGAGAACGATAATCCATTTAGTGGGCAATTAATCTGATAAGTATATCACGAGTAGTGACCGTTGATAGTACGCCGCAACAATTTAACAACTTAGCAAGAGTGTTCGTTGCCTTATATCTTAACACAGACCGTCATTTGCTGCCACTACATAGGTTTATCAATAAATTCATAGCATGATATCTCAGCTGTAATAATCGTTTGCAGCTACTACATAACCATATCGATACCTGATCAGGCGTTTGAATGCTACTTCCCGGTTGAAGACCCGTTAACTCTACTGTTTTACAGTGTATCTACTTTAAATGAATGTCTGTTTACACACGCTCCTGTTTTGAAAACATATTCAACGTTCGTCCCTTTATCTTCACCCTTATAGATAATATTGGCTGGGAGAGCGCTCTTTTGTCGTGCACGTATGCAAGGTGCTCATGTAGTAGACACAACATACGAGTATATCTTTCTAATGGAACGTGGAAAATAGAATACGAACATTTTTTGGCAAGAAGAATCAATCAAACAATGTTGAGTACCAGCTAGGGTTGTTTTCATTTATATTGTATAATACCATTTTTATTTGTTGATCATACTACAGTTAACCATCTTGTAACGATTTTGTCGTCATATGAGCGGACCATATAATTTATATCGTTACAGTCGGTGTCAAATCAATTGAAATGTATTGGGATCCGGCCGGGAACTTAAACTCAGCGTCGTTATATGCGATATATCGCTATAAACTATCTCGTTGTAAATGGAGTTTGCTGTATTCCGTACATTTGTCATTATGCCCCCAAAGGATGGCATACAAAAGTTGCACCGTCCGTACCGTTGTCTGTGCTGGGTGTATGCGTGGGTGCGTGGGAGGGTGGGTGATTATACGAATTCCGCTCTGTAACTTTTTAAAACCTCAAAGGATTTTTAATATAACTTCAGATTATTGTTCACCATAACCAGATAGTGTCGCGTTCATCAACCATACTCTTCTGTCAAAGGTCTAGGTCACAATCCAAGATCAATATCAATGAATTGTGTTTCCGCCCTCTAATTTATAAATACCTATAATGATTTTGATATTACTTCAGATTATTATGTTTCTATGACGTGCCAATGTGTCGCGTACATCACCCATGCTCGTCTGTCAAATGTCAAGGTCACATATCAAGGTCATAGGTCAAAGATATTCATTTCCTCCCCATAAATTCTAAACGCCTGGAAGAATATTAACATTGCTTCCGATTGTTTTTCCTCATGACCATATGCTGTGTTGCGTACATCATCAATGCTAGTCGGTCAAAAGTAATGGTAAGAATTCAAGGTCAGAGGTAAAGGATTGTCGTTCCCTCTCTATGACCTCTAAATACCTGGAAGAATTTTAATATCACGTCAGATTACTATTCACCATAACCAAATGATATATCGCGCACATCACCCATGCGTGTCTTTCATAGGTCAAGGTCACATTTCAAGGTCAAAATTCAACTTTATAGGAAGCATAATTTCGGCTAACATGGACGGATTTTAAAATAACTTGACTTGAATGATGATCGTGTCACAGACAGGCTGCCGAAAGGTCAAGACCACTCTTCAAGGTCAAATTATTTGTCCAGGGCATATATTGTACTCTTTTCCTGACACTCTGTTGCCTTCTTCTAACAAGCATGTGCGTCGGGGGCATATGTTACATCCTGTGGCAAGCCGTGTTGCCCAATACAATAAATAGATGTGTCCAATACTAATGTATATTATATATAACAAATTTAATGCAACGAGCACATTGCACTAGGTTAGACTAGATTAAATAAGACCAATTTTTCTATGCCATATCATGATAACAATCTCGAGTTCGCACTGTAACAAAATACAGTATGTCATAACATAGCGTAAAATGAAGCACTGTTAAGTAACCTAACACAACCGTAACGTACCGCATTTGAACGTAGTGTAACTTAACTCGGCATATCAAAATGGAGCGAAACGGAATTTATCAAAACGGAATCTAGCTCGTTTAAAAATAATAATGGATTATTTTAACATCATTTAAAAGGCACAATTTGTAGATATGTTCGAGATGGTTCGAGATATTCTCTCGTTTATTGACCGAAAGCAGAAACACATCACTAAAGCGTCTAATGGGACGTCCTGCATTACGACCTATTCGCTTTATATAGTTCTAATGTCAATATGAGGCGTGTTGTGGGATCAGCCTGTCCGCACAGAATAATTCAGGACGACACTTTCTGCCTACAGTGTATTTATGTTTACAAGATACTTCCTTGAAACAGAAATACCATAAATGCAAAAAGTGTCGTCCGAGATCAGCCTGTGCGGACTGCACAGCTGATACGGGACGGCACTTAATGCACGTGCGATAACCCCGGTTTTCCCACAAAACGCCTCATACATATTTTAAGACGTTTTACAATAGTTTCCTTATTAAGTAAATCAAATTAATTCGCTTTATTGAATTGTGGTTTTGTTATAAAAATCGCAAATCGCCGTAAGGTGAAAACTATAGTTTAATTAAGTACACATGAAAATAACATAATGAGAGTAATATAGTATGAAGTACAGAGTACCATAGCCGTGTTCCGAGTGCTGGACAAAACTGTCAACAATCAGCTGATGAACGACACCGCCTTCTGAAGACCCATTCACAGACCGAATCCGGAACTGAAATTTATCATACATAACTATTAATAAAGAATGTGATTGCACTGCTACGCAAGTGAAGTTTCTAAGTAAATGCAAATGCTGAAGGTTCACATGATCAATATTTAAATACAAACCCATTCACGGAGCGAATCCGGAACTTTATTTTATAATGTATAACTATCATTATATAAAGGAATGTCAATTTTTACAAAGTAGTATGTTTTATGTATAGAGAAGTCAAATACCTCTGTGAACTAAACTGCTAAAGGTTTGCAAGAACAATACTTTCCCGAAAGACCCGTTCACGCACCGAATCCGGAAAACTACCATTATTTAACGGGATGTCAAAGTTTTACAATGTATTATGTTTTGCGTATTGGGAAGTCCGGTTTGCTTAACGTATGAAAGTACTAAACAGATTGCAAGAGCAGTATCTTCGTAAAGACCCATTCGCTTATCGTGATATACAAGTGAAGTTTCTAAGTGTGTGAAAATGATACAATGTTTGCAAAACAATGTCTTTCTGAGTCCCGTTCACGGACGGAATCATGCGTAAATCATTATGTAATAGGGCATTGCAAAGAATGGCTTTGCATTGTAGTACATTTCGTGTCTTGAGAAGTCAAGCTTCTAAGTGTGTGCAAAAGGTTTGCAAAAACAATATCTTCTGAAGACCCATTCAAATACCGAATCAGGGGACTACAGTTTATAATATATCACTATTATTGTATAAGGCATTGCAAAGTTTTACAGTGTCTTACGTTTTGTGCATTAAGAAGTCTTGCTTTTAATAGTATGCTGTAAAACGGTATTGTCAATTGTTTTATCAATATCATATTTACAGATTTAAACATCATTCAAGTAAAGCTTATGTTACGCTATTTTTATTTAATTGTAAGCGTAAACGCATGTGTCTTAAATGCATTTACGTGTACTGATGTCAGACGTTTTACACCAGACTGTGGTAAGTAGTAATAGTACAAGCATGCAGTTGTTACTTAGGAAAGACATTTTCACCAGTTCTAAACAACAACAAATGATCAATTTTCTGACACAATTTACAGCAATGTCAATGCTTAAACCATGCTACCGAGTTATTCAAAAATTCGCTTCCTTGTTTTTGGAATAGACAGTCTTTTCAAGTCAATTACAACCTTGCAAATAATTTATTATCTATCACAAGATGTTCAATATATTGTAAGAAGAAATGTATTTGTACACATTTTATTTGGGCATTGATAAGAAACAAAATAAGGTGTTTTAATGGATAATGGATTCTCCGAGGGAAATGAAGTTCATATGGCAATTTATGATAATCCAAATTATAGTCCGTTTTTTTCTGAACTGTCAAAACATGAATAATTTCACGGTTGTTGAATGCGTTATTTATATCCTCGGCCAGCATTCGTGATTTTCCGATAGGTGCTTCGGGTTTTGGGTAGAAAATAATTCATGTGATGTATGATCTTTACAGGAGGGTTTTCAATGAAGCAGTAATTTCTACCTATAAATATAAGAGAGGAACTAGCTTAGTGGTATTATGCTCGTCACGTCAACCTAGCTTTTGCTGTTTCGAGCCCCGTCATTTAAAACAATATTTTGAGCAGAAAGGTAATATTGTAAATGTTAAATTGCATTATTTTTAAATATTAGATTTAATATTTACAGATATTTGTTATTATGTCTTTGTCTTTTTTATTGTTTATATCTTTACTTTTTTATTATGTTTTAATGTTCATTAAATAAATAATTAATAGCATAACAATTTAAAAGCTAAACAGATATGCGCTTCTTCGTCTTCGTCTGCCATATACGTCTCTGTGGAGTTTTTAATGTCATTTTAAAATCATGATTCACTAATTAAAGCAATGTACAATGAAACAAATCTTGCGTTAAATAATAAAATAAAAAGTATAACTCTCTGGGATTCGAACCCGGTTCGCTCGGTTAACAACCAATGTACATGTACTTCGTCTTTAAACCACTCGGCCATTCCGACTGATGGCCAGTGCAGAATTGCTCACGTTATTTATCACGTATTTTGCATATCATAAAAGGCTAATCAATACGACGGAAAACTGCGATGAAAGTCAAATTCTAAAAATAGCACATTCAACCACCGTGTCATGTTTGACAGTTCAGAAAAAACGGACTGTACAATTCTTAAACTTTCTTCGTGAAAACATGCATACCATCAACTTTCTGATTGAATTCTTCTTAAAGATTTGCAGAAGGCATTTGCAAGTATGCAAACTTAGTTTGTTAAAAAAAACAAAATGACATGTGTCGTGTTTTTGCTCCAGTTTTTATATTTTCTTAAATCGCAAAAGCTAGTACAAAGGACTCCAATAGAGAGCCTATTTTGATCTCGTAGATATGTAAAGCAAACAAGCACATCACCTCTGATAATGTTCATTGACTTTTCTCATTTTGTTTATTTACTTAAACGCGCGACCACAAACACCAATCTGAATCGTTTTTTTTTCAATGTACAACTAACGAATATACCGGCTTTCTACAATCAAAACATGTGCAACTTGTGCAACATTAATAGTTACATATATTTGATAATGTATACCACTTCATGATCAAGTTATTTTATTCCAAAAAAATATTTGTTTCCATTTGTAATTGCATTTCCAATATGTAGCGTAATACTATGTACTCACAAACCGTCAAATCCATTGACATGAATTGATTGACTAACATGTTTGTGTACATGTACCAACGAAATGAGCCTATACTATGTGCATATATTACGTCTACTTATATGTAGTTTACATCAATTAAGAACTTAAGATAGCGGTTAAGAACTTAAAACACATCAGTATTTGGATGCAAACTGTGCATAAAATAATACTGGTATATGGCATTCTTTTTTTTCAATTTCACGATTCCAAACTTAAATAGTCAATAGGCTAGTCAAATAATGTTCTTCATTTTTTCCTACTGCATGTAGTTTTTCATGTAGCTTCGTTAATTGTGATTACAGCGTTAACAAAGACTATTACGATTATGTTGATGCCGGAGACGATGATATGGTGAAGTTAATAACAATAAATACATGCACCCTAATTGTTGTTTTGCAGGTGATGACCATTATCGATTAAAAATATTGTGTATAGTTATTTTGGTTGCTATTTTTTCAAAGACAATCCTGGCCAATGACAAAATGGGTAATGAACGCTTATAATGAATTTGACGACGAAATTTATTCTGTTACAGCTGCTGCTGCTGCTTACGATGATTTTAATTATGACGACGACGACAACGAAGACGGCGATTACTACGTTAAAGTTTAAATTGCTACTGCTGATGTTGATACTGATGCTGTTGTTGCTGCTTATGATTATGATGATTTTGGGGATGTCGATGATGAAGACACAAATAATGAAGAATATGATTACATCCAATGCGAAACATGATATCAGATATTTACCTTGATCACAGTGGTGACGTTATGTAATCCCAGGATGTCGGATACGGACGAGTACGTATAATGGTGGTCGTAGCCGTCTTCGAAAAACACTGCTGACGTCGGCATAAATGTCATTAACGTCACCAAAGTCGATAGTGCAGCATACATTTGATATGTGTTGCGATGCATTTTGCGATTAAAATTAGTCTTCTGGCACTAACTTTATGTTAATATCACCATATCTGCGGATTTTGTAACATAACTGTTCCTTTTTGCAATAAACCTATTGACAAATTGTAGACAGACTTATCGGGATGTGAGACAACGCGAATGCAAATTTTTTTTTGTAGATGGTGGGTAGGTATTAAGGGTTCACCCCCATATCTCTCTGCCAATTGAAAAACGTCTATCTCAATAAACTTGATCGCTTAAACATCTCTTATCTATATACCTTTTATATTCTTCCTATTTGCTTAAATATAACTTAAGAATATCGATTTAAGTGCATCATTGGTTCGACTGATAACTAAAAGAAAAGACGTTGCACCACCAAGTTGATAATTATTTAAAAAAATAAAACTTGTTAATTATTTGAAATCCTATGAAATAACTTTTTTTCTTGATAACAAGTCAATTGTTTCTTAATAACGTCAAAAACATTTGCGAAAGTTTGTTAAGTTTTCGCGAAAGTTTGTTATCGTATGCAGATTTGCCTGCCACAGTATTTAATGTATTTTTTTTTCGTTTTTACATTAATTGTGTCAATGGAGCTTCTTGTACAAAAACTGATTTTATGAAGATCAAACATTGTTTGCTTTATTCCCTATATTCAATACACAGATTCCATTCAAACTAACCAGAATGTATCCCGAATATGATCACATTACAAAAAAATACTTGTAAAAAGAAAACGGTAGGTCACCAGGGTCTTTTTGTTCTTAATGTTGTTCGAAATAACGAACAATAATAAACACGGATATACATACAGCTTTGATATACCTACAATTACAGCTATGTAGAGATACCTGTCAAATGTACAATAGTTCATTCTACAATCCAGCATGTGAAAACATGAGGTAAAGGTACTTTAACTTGTGTAACGTATTGTCTCAGAAAAGGCCATAATTATGTAGGTAATTGTCAACTGAACGTACAACATGGACAGTAGAGGTCTCAATTTCTTGATTGCATTGTATATTTTTAGTCATTTTTCAGTCTAAATATTCAAAAAATACAAAATCGTTTAACATTGTTAAAAAATAATGTGAAATAAACTACCGTGTACGTCCTTTATGAAGATGATCAATTGCCTATATATAGCACATATTTTGCATAATAAGTTTTGACGCCGAGTAGTTCTGGACAATTTATTGCATTTATATTAAATGTAATCGTGCGCATGCGTGAAGATGGCGGCAAAAATTTGAGTGGAATAAAAAAAACAGCATAATTTTTAATTTTCTCAATCAATCTTGAATAGAAAATGGATTTTAGCTCATTATTGTGATTGCGTTAACATCGCTGGATGACCAGAAAACGCAAACCATCGAAACAATCGCCGGATAACGGTCAAACCATCACAAAACGGAGCGCCAAAAAGGCCAACAAAGAAACACAAATGGCGCAAAATGTTCAGTGTTCACCTGGATATAGTCAAAGTGGACAGTTACAGGCAAGTCAATTGTTCAATTGTTCTCAAATACCGAATGCACCCATGGGACAGTTTATGATGAGTACACCAGCCTTTCAAGGTCAGAGTTTCATGTCACAATTAGCTACACCAATTTCTCCAAACCATGACATTTTGTCAACAATACTAGATCGATTAAATTCAATGGATAGTAAATTGTCACAACTCGATAAAATTCAGTCAAGCGTTTCGGCCATGAGCTCACGAATGGACAAAGTAGACAAACGGATTAATGACATAGAATTCAAAATCAAAGAATTAGAAAAGTCATGTGATTTCAGTAGTAGTGCTGTAGAGGATCTTACAAATAAACAACAGCAGTTGGACGCTCTTTTGAAAAAAATGAACACTAAGAAAACGACAGAAGAGGCGCATGTCTATAAAGAATCGAAACTTCAGGCGGAAATAACGGACCTTAAATGCAGAAGTATGCGGGACAACCTACTATTTTTTAGAATTCCTGAAGAAAATAGTGAAAACTGTGAAAAGAAAATTTTGGACTTCATTGAAACAAAATTGCATATACAGAATGCAAAAGAGGAGATAAAAATTCACAGAGCACACAGAGTGGGAACCTACAGGCAAGATAAGGTGAGACCCATTGTGACGAAATTTGCGTTTTTTCCAGATAAGGAAAGGGTCCGGAAAGCATCCAACCAACTGAAAGGGACCCCGTTTGGGATTGCCGAGCAGTTCCCACCGGAAGTGATGGAAAAAAGAAGAAAGCTGGTTCCGATCATGAAGGCAGCTCGCACGGAGGGCAAGGAAGCGTACATCAAAGTGGACAGACTGTTCATAAACAAACAACTATACGTTGAATAGGCCAACAGTGGGAGTGTAATTAAAGTTGGTTCATGGAATATTGAAGGGCTATCTTCTGCAAAGCGTGGTGACAGCAAACTTTCGTCTTTTTTGGTCGAACATGACATTATCTGTTTAATTGAGACATGGACTAATAAGAACTCTACAATTGACTTAAAAGGATACAGCAATCCTATCCACTCGTATAGACGCTTCCAACACCGTAGAGCAAGGCGTTCCAGCGGCGGGATAATCGTATACATTAGAGACACTATACGCAAAGGAGTTTCCCTAGTAAGAAATAACATAGATTGTCTATTATGGCTTAAAATAGATAAAACATATTTCAATATTGAATATGATATATATTTAGCTGTTATGTATATTCCACCCGAAAATTCACCAACACATGATATATATGATGTAGACATTTTTCAACTGCTAGAATCTGATATAAATTTTTTCAATAGTAAAGGAAAAGTATTTATCACGGGGGACGCAAATGCTAGAACCGGACATAAAGCTGATTTTATTGACAATGACAGAAGCCTGGGTGATTTTGATTTATTTTAAATAGATACCCCACTCCAGAGGGCAGCCTGTGACCCTGGTTCAAATAGATATGGCGACTTTTTGTTAGATGTATGTAAATCTACGAACATAAGAATTGTAAACGGTAGACTTTTTCAAGATAAGGGAGTTGGCAAATTAACTTGTTTTACGCATAATGGGGAAAGTACAGTCGACTATTTGTTAACATCAGTCAAACACTTCCACGATTTAGCCGACTTTAAAGTACACGATTTCACGGAATTCTCCAACCATGCCCCAGTGACATTTGCTCTGAGCACGAACAATCCGACTACTAACGGTAAAAATAATCAGCGCATATATTTTAAGTGGAAATCGGAGTACAGAGATAATTTCGTGCACGATATAACCAGCGGTGTTCAAGAACTAGAACACAATTTACAATCAGGCGTTAACTCGCGCTGCGATCCGGATTTACTAGTCTCGGAATTTACTTATTTCCTAAATAAACGAGGTGAAAAATATTTTAAACATGTAATAAAGCAATAATGTTAATAACAATCATAATAACTGCGCCTCTGCTGACACCGATAAGCGACGATGGTTTAACGAAGAATGTAAACGAAAACGGACAGAATATATACAAACAGTTTACCAGTATAATTTAAATAAGAATAGGCATACGCGAGAAACAATGCTAGCGGCAAGGAAAGATTATAAATATTTTTGCAGGAAAACGAAATATAAGTTTAACAGAGAACAGGGCATGAAATTAAATAACATGAGCCGCAAAAAGCCGCGAGAATTCTGGAAATTATTCAAACAAAAAACGGTTTCACCGAAAGCGGACAACATATCTTTGCAAGAATTTTACGTTTATTTCAATGCATTAGCTTCTGAGGCTGACGTTAACGTTAACAACGACGAAAGCGATAGCTTTTTACGGCAGTTTGATAATATAGAAAATCCGGTTAGCTCTTACCCGAATCTCGACAAACCCATTTCCGCAGAAGAAATAATTAAAGCCATAAGGCGTCTGAATAATAATAAGGCAGCCTCACTCGATAATATAATTTATGAATACTTTAAAGAAACAGTGCATATTATAGTTAAACCATTAGAAATATTATTTAATTACATTTTAGATACTAAAAAGTTTCCAAAGAGCTGGTCATCAGGAGTTATTGTTCCACTATATAAACGGGGGGATAGTTCCGACCCAAATAATTATAGAGGCATCACGTTGTTAAGCTGCTTTGCGAAATTATTTACAGGTGTGATAAACGAACGCTTAAAATCTTGGACAGAAACCCATGATATTCTTACAGATGCTCAATTCGGTTTCAAACCCAACTGCAGTACCGTCGATGCAATTTTCATTCTTAACTATTTAATAGAAAAACAGATACAGAGTAAAAACAAACTCTTCTGCTGTTACGTCGATTACCGGAAGGCCTATGACGTTATAAATCGCGGTCAGCTATGGCATAAAATGATTCTTTCTGGTATCGATGGAAAGTTAATATCACTTATCCGCTCTATGTATAGCGAGGTCAAACTTCAAGTAAAACACATGGGCTCACTTTCCGACCTTTTTAGTAGCAACGTCGGTTTATTGCAAGGAGAGATAACATCGCCGATAATGTTTTTGTTATTCGTAAATGATTTACAATTTAATCTACAAAACGGAGTAAACGCCGGAATAACGTTAGATCAATTGTCCATTTATCTCCTCCTATTTGCGGATGCTGCTGCTATTTTCTCAGAAACTAAAGAAGGGCTACAGGAATCGTTAAATAATCTAGAAGCATATTGTGATAAATGGAATTTAACTGTAAATATTGAAAAAACAAAAATAATGGATTTCCGAAAAGGGGGCGTGTTAAACAAAAATTACAAATGGACATACAAAGAAAATGAAATTGAAATAGTAAGCAATTTTAACTACCTTGGTATTGTTATGTCAAGTGGGGGATCATTTATTCCTGCCACGAATACACTATATGGCAAAGCTACAAGGGCGATGAACTCCCTGTTTTGTATAACAAAAGACATGGAAGTCCCAATAAATGTTATGTTCAAGTTGTTTGATTCATACGTCTTGTCAATCCTTAATTATAGTTGCGAAGTATGGGGATTTATTGCGGCAATTAATATTGAACGTCTACACAGAAAGTTCTGTAAAAGACTGCTAAATGTGAAATTATCAACAAATTCATTGTCATTATATGCTGAAGTTGGTCGATTTCCTTTATATATTGGTAGATACCTAAGAATTGTTAAATATTTTTTAAAATTATATCAAAATAAACAAGGAAATTGTATCCTTAATACTGTCATTAATATGCAAAGATTAGAAATTGATGCACAAAGTAACACTGTTAATTGGTCCTCCAAAGTTCACCAAATTTTGAATCATGCAGGATTTACAGATGTATGGTTATTTCCTGAGTCTGTTAGTATTGATAGCTTTATTCCTCTGTTAAAGATTAGACTCAGAGATCAGTATATATCTGAGTGGAGAGTTAATGTTGATTCATCAACCTCATTACTAATTTACAAAGAACTTAAACCTGTATTTGAAAGGTCTCTGTATTTAGATGTTATTGACAATAAAAAACATAGAAATAATTATCATTGCTAAAATACGCCTATCATCACATAAATTGTTGATTGAAACTGGCAGACATTATAACATTAGCAGAAACGAAAGAAAGTGCACTTTATGTAATCTTAACGACTTAGAAGACGAGTATCACTTTATAGTTAAATGTCCGTTTTATTTAGAAGAAAGAACCAAATACATACCAACATACTTCTCAACAAGACCAAGTATGCACAAATTTTTGAAACTTGTGAATAGCAATAATAACATATACTCTCACACACACACACGCACGCACACGCACGCACGCATGCACGCACGCATGCACGCACGCACGCACACACACACACACACACACGTTTTACCCATACAAGCAGATTATTAGATCCCTTGTTCATGAATTGTGTATTAGATAAATTATGCTGTTATTTACCGGCTCTGTGATTACTAATATTTTATTATTTATTATTTCCACGCATGTCTGTCTTATTATGAATTTGGTCAACACGATGAGCTGTATTTGTTGTTGTTGTTAAAATTAAAATAATTTAATACTCGTCTTATACGTGTCTTAGACGTATGTGTTGATTATGTTTATAATGCGTTGACAGCTAATTAATGTCAATTAACGAAACGAAAAAAATCTGATTTTAATTAGATGAACAGGAATGTACAAAGATACAAATATAATTGAATCATTTCCGTAAAACATTGTGCTATATCAGTATATGTTCATGACCAAAAAAGGCAAATGAAAGTCAAGGGCATATCAGATTCTATCAAGAGCTTGAAAGCAAAAGTGAATGTAAAACAATGGTTCAACCATGCATTCGTTTAATTTTAAAACGAAGCCTTGTAATTCCACCTTTATCTATAATATTTGTATATAAAATTGCTACATTAACATGTATCGAAAAGAAATGCACATTTATTTAGTTCATATATATGCTAAGCAGATTTATAGGACATTTCAGATACTGAAAAAATAACGCACCCCGATGATGCACGCTAGCTCATTCTTGGGATCCCAGTATTTACACGCGCGTTATGTCTACGATATCTATTTATATAATACACGATGTCCATTTTCGAAAAATACTGGAAAATGAAGATGTTATATTTGAAATACCAGTGACGATATGTCGTATTTTTCAACTAGTGTTTAATAGCGAGTTAGTTGGATTTTCTGCTCTGTACGAAACAGATATTTTCGTTTCAAAGGATGGCAATCATTATTGGGTAATATTGTATATAAAACAATAAAAAAAAATGTTATTTGAAAAAAATAATCAGTTATTGATGAAATAAAAGTATGCCGTATGCCTATTTAAAACATATACATACATTAACCCATGCTTTTTATTGTTGATGTTGTTGACGTTGTTGAATTGTTATTATCTTTAAGGATCACGTTAGTACAACTTTTCATGAACAGGGACCCTGTTTTTTTTTTGCTCATTGATAGCCTCACAAACCCTCTAACCATTAATTTCCGCGGACATAAATTCGCTTATAATAAGTGACTGTATTAATAGGGCTGCAATTGGAACAGCTTTCCTCGTCAACAAAATCGCTGGTGGTGGAGGTGGCGGCGGTGGTGGCCAAAATGGCGGCGGTGGAGGCGGCGGCGGTGGCGGTGCATGTGTAGGCGGCGGCCGCGGTGGCAGTGGAGGGAATCCCGGAGAAAACGGGCAGAGAGGAAGAGACGGCGATTGGCTATTCGGTTGCGGCGGCGGTGGCGGTGGAGGTGGTGCCGGTGGCGGTAGAGGTGGTCGTGGTGGGATTTTTGGACAGGACGGATATGATGGCGAAGTCGGCGACTAATAACTAACAGACATCACTTTTTAAACGTATTGAGAACGTCTTTAAAGTTGTGGTAATGTTTTTAATAGTTATATGTGAATGGATGTTCAACACAAGTGATGTGGTGGCGGTGCGAAGATCGAGATCTTATTATATAAATATAGAACTGATCTCGCTACCTATCTTTTCCGCTGTAAATATTCCGTTATATGACTTATAACAATCAATGCAAGATTCACTTTTTTTTTTTTTTTAAATAAATGTGTCTCAATATTTGTGGAAGATGCGTATTTATCTAGTGATCTGCTAGCTATTTGTAATTTCATCGTAATTATCTTAGCACATTGAAAGATGTGTATTTATGTAGTGATCTGCTAGGTATTTGTAATTTCATCGTCATTATCTTAGCATATTGGAAGATGTGTATTTATGTTGTGATCTGCTAGCTATTTGTAATTTCATCGTCATTATCTTAGCACACACGTATGTTTGTTTAGAAAATTACATGTTATTTTAGACTACCGAATTAGAGATGAAGGTTTTTTTCAACATGTTGGGAATAAGACATATACCCATGAAATTTGAAATTTAGCTTTAAATCACCTAAAACTGTGAAAAATTATAATTGTTTGGTTAATTGAATCTTAATTATAATAGATAAACTTCATAAAATAGAATGTCCTGAGCAAAAACAAATCAGTAAACAGTTATTACAACTTTAACAGTCTTTTTTTCTTCAATGAACACCTCTTATTTCCAAACATCTGAAAGTCACACTATCAATTATGAGTTGTGGGACTGGATTTGGGAAAAAAAGATACTTTTTGCATAAAATACGCATTCGATTGTTCCCTAAATTTAAAGTCGGTTTTGTTCTTGCACGTGTTTTACAACTTTAACGATATTATAACTGTATTTTATTGGGATACTCTGTTATCGATTTAACTCGATACCAGTACGGACAATAATAACGTAACGGATGTGCAATATATTCCTGCATAAAGTTCTATTTATGTAAGAAGTGACACTTTGATTTTATTTGAACAAATTTTATTTGGGTATTGATAGGAAACAAACTAATGTGTTTAAATGGGATTCCCCGGCGGAAATGAATTTCATATGACAATGAATGATACGCCGATTACAATTATTAAACCTTCTTCGTGAAAACATGCATACTTAAAGCTTTCTGTTTGAATTCTTCTTTAAGAATTGCAGAAGTCATTTGCAAGTATGCAAACTAAGTTTGATAAACAGACAAAATGACATGTGTCGTGTTTGTGCAGCAATTTATTTTCTTAAATCGCAATAGTTAGAACAAATGACTCCAATAGAGAGTCTCTATTGATCTCGTAGATATGTAAAGCAAACATGCAAATCACCTCTGACAGTGTTCAACATAGGTAATATCCAAATGTATCTCCATTAATTTGATACTTGCCTCGTTATGTTTATTTACTTAAACGCGCGGTCACAAACACAAATGAATCGTTTTTTTTCTTCAAAAAACAGCTAACGAATATACCGGCCTTCTACACTTAAAACATGTGCAATTTGTGCAACATTAATAGTTACATATATTTCATATTGTATACCACTTCATTAGCAAGTTTTTTTATTCCACAAAAATATATTTTCGTTTGTAATTGCATTTCCAATATGTAGCGTAATACTATGTACTCACAAACCGTCAAATCCATTGACATGAATTGATTGACTAACATGTTTGTGTACATGTACCAACGAAATGAGCCTATACTATGTGCATATATTACGTCTACTTACATGTAGTTTACATCAATTAAGCAGTAAAGATAGCGGTTAAGAACTTAAAACACATCAGTATTTGGATGCAAACTGTGCATAAAATGATACTGGTATATGCCATTCTTTTTTTTATTCAATTTCACGATTCCAAACTTAAATAGTCAATAGGCTAGTCAAATAATGTTCTTCATTTTTTCCTGCTGCACGTTATTTTACATGTAGCTTTGTTGTGATGAAAGCTTTAACGATGAAAATTACGATTATGTTGTTGCCGAAGATATGATATGGTGAAATTAATGACAATAAATACATCCACCCTGATTGTGGTTTTCCAGGTGATGACCATATCGTTACTTGTTTGCTCTTTTGTCGAAGACAGTCCTCGCCAATGAAATGGGCAATGAATGGTTATAATGAAATTGACGACGAAACTTCTTCTGTTGCATCATCAGCTGCTGCTGCTAACGATGACGTTAATAATAATGACGACGACGACTACTACGTTAAGGTTTAAATTACTAGTGCTGATGTCGCTACTGCTGTTGTTGCTGCTACTTATGATTATGATGATTAAGGATAAAAATGATAAGGTCAAAAATGATGGTGAATATTAATAAATCCAAATCGAAAATATTGTACGAGATATTTACCTTTATCACAGTAGTGACGTTATGAAATCCCAGGACGTCAGATTCCGACGAGTACGTATAGTGGTGGTCGTAGCCGTCGGCATCAACGTCACCAAAGTCGCTAGTACAGTATACATTGTATATGCGTTGCGATGCATTTTGCGGATAAAAATTAGTCATCTGGCACTAAATTTTCGTGTTAATGACACAATATCTGCGGGTCTCGTAACATAATTGTACCTTCATATCATAACTGTATTTAAGTGGGATACGTGTTATCGATTTGACTCTATTCCAGTACGGAAAATAATATATTCATCGTAACAGATTTGCAATATATTCCTGCATAAAAGTCAGTGTAATGTTAACATGTTCGAGCTGAAGTTACAGTAAACCAAATAAGATAAATATAGATACACATAACTACGAAAACGAGATATAGTTGAAGGTGAATTCGTATTTAATGATATAAATAGCATTCGAAAGAAAAAGAAAGTAAATGAACAATAATTAGAAAACCATACGAAACTAACAAAAGACACACATACCTAGTCTCGTATATACTGGTAGAACATTTTGTGTGCATGGTGAACGATTAACCTAGTATTTCACAGCGAAATACATTGTTTATTGTGTGACACATGTCTTATTTTGTTCAAGAATAGAAAATCACGAATGCTAAATGTACGATCGGAAAAAAGAACCGACATTGAACATGCGTGGATAATCCAAATAAACTACGACAAATGCATTATACTCAGTAACAAAGTCAGGTGACTCACCGGAGGTGTTAAGAAAAATGTCCGGTGGTAACTGCCGATGTTGTCTGGTGAAATAAAATATTGTAAACAGTAAGCAAGACTTCCAATCGTATATGGTTTAGCGTCAGAAGTCGTCGTATGTCATTATCAGAAGGAATGGTAAAAAGAACACTCGGTTGAAGTTTCGTTGAATAATTTACTTATATGAAGACGTTAGTACTTATATGAGTTGAACTCATTGTAAACAATAACGACATGGTTACCGATATTTTAAGACTAGCGATCTACACGCAATCAATCATTGCCATGGATCACAAATAACGTTCTGGTCATACCTGCATTAGAAAGTTGTCCATTAATTGTGATTTTAGTTAGGTGTCGGTGAATTCCTTTTATCAAGTTTGTCAAAGACAGTTCTTTAACTTCATAAATATGACTATAAATTATGTGAATATGTGTAACGTATAAACAAAACAACACGTACATGCTCGCCTCGATTTATAACCTTCATGAAATTCGTTTAGTTTACAGGTCTTTCAAACAAAATCGATCTAAACAAACAAACAAACATGTAGTGCGTACAACACGGGCATTAAATGAACGCCTTCAAACCCGTTGCGTTAAGTGGTTCACTGCAAAATAGTTAAAGTGTCAATAATGGCTGTCAACACTTTTAATAGAATAACATTTCACGTCTTTTGACGGCCACAAATTCATTAATGACTTTTTTAATGTCAATAGCTTTCTGTCTATGTACGTGCATCATTGCGAGGCCGGAAAGTCTGCCTGTTGTCATGGTTTACCACAGGTAAGTTTTCAGCCTCTTCATACAACTGAACGATCGCTCGCACGCTGCCGATGTTGCTGTAATATTTAGCAGTATCTCCAATAATCCGGATAGCTTTGATAAGCATCCAGGTTTGTCTCTAGTGTCGCAGCCAATGCTGTGCCCATCCAGCGTGACAAAATTTCACCTCGTTCTTGAAGGCCGCCCTTGAACCTGACTCATTATTTAGCGAACAACCTGTCAACGTCGTCATCAGACTACTTTGAAAGCTTGGATGAAATAAGCTCTCGCATCAGAAAGGCCGTTCTTGACGACGCGCTTGCGCAATACAGCCATAATATGATCAGTGAAGACATACAACACAACGACCTTCCAATAGTCAGCTGAGTTTTTCAAGTTATATGTTGCCCTCATTTTCCAGACGAGAGTATTACGTTAGTACACCATTTACATTTCTCAGTATCTTAATAAGCCCCTTTTATATTACAATTTTTAATAATCAGAAAGGGCGGGGCCGTCCATTTTCCTGGGTACAGTTGACTGCATTGCACACCATTCCTTCCCCTCTGACACCTCCCTTCCCCTCTCATCCTCAAAGAACCACATCGGACTGGAGTGCACGGCGCAAGGATCTGTGAACCTTGCAATTATTTGCATTCGGTCTTATCAAGACCAATACCACTTAATTGATATTGGAGTTTTTAATGTTATTATCTTTGGCATACTGTGATAGGTACAGTGTCTACTACTGTATTTTATCTATATAATTATATCCTTTTTTTCTATCTGGATATGACCCCTTGCAAGTTTTTTTTTTATCAGGGATTAGTTAAAATCCTGTATTATAGTCCATTTTTACCTAGTTGGTATCATTTCCTACTTGAATTATTCAACTGTTTTAGATTTTATGTCTTTTCTCCTTTTTTTGTTTACTTTAAAATAATTTAGTCTAGCCTTGCACTCCCTCTGGTCCATGGGACACAACTCCAATAGCTACGCCCTTACCCATTCAATTATCTCCCCTTCTTTCCAACCCAACCCAGACCCCAACCCACCACTGGCCTCCCAATCCTACACTTCCAATATACCATTTTATCCCTCCCAGGGTGGCTATATGTCTTTTACCTAATTCATTACTGTGTATTACCTTAAAGGTACACAGTACCATATTCACGCATATAATGTATTTTTAACTTGTAAATATTGTAAATAATGTTCTTGTTTCTTTAATTTTTAACAGTATTATATGTTAAGTTCTTAACATATTGTTTTAAAGTGGCCCTATCTAGGTGACTGTTTTGTAACTAGCAGCCTATATTGTTGCATTTTATGTATATAAATGTAGTTTTTTAAACATTGTTTTATTGCCACCCTGGGGGAACCACCATTTTAAAATAGCCCAACTTTCTTAAGGTACCAAACAGACAGGGTCTTAAGTTGGAGCACCTCGCTATATTCCCTGTTTGCAAGCATTCAACATAAGTAAATCGCATGTCGCACAAATGTTAATAAATTGAAATTACTTACACACATAACATACTTGCCTATGCAAGTCTATTTTCATATATATTATATTAAATCTTCATTATTTAGTGACCCTTGATCCATTTTACTTATTATAAGAAGTATTCTTACTCCACATACAGTTAAACAGGGTAAGAACCCTAAATACTAACTATTCATTGCTTTACATCATAATACTCATTTTATTCAGAGTATTATTTATTATGACAGCATTCCTAAGTAACTTAGTGTTAATTCTCTGCCTTTTCATATACCGGCAGCATAAAATTGCAGAAAAGACATGCAAATATCATATTCTATTCTGTACAACTATATTGAACCACTTAGAGATCTGGTAAAACATTAAACTATTCATAATTATATCTGAAATAAACAGCCGGTACTATTGTAACCTTGTTTCGAAACATTCTAATAAGTATATGGCTATTAAATCATATATTTCATCCAGATCTTTAAGTAAAAAAGACTATAACAATCCCATTACAGCATATGCTGAAAAATGGGTCTAGAAAAATGATGATACATGTAAAATTATGCGTTTCCATCATTAAATCTTATTCTGTTGGGCTATCATCTCTCTTCTTTTCTATCTAAGTATTAAACTGCAAAGAAAACAATAAATAAACACAAATTACACATCAAAATTTCTAAATACTTTATTAAAGCACATATAAATATGTAATATTAATGAAGAAATTAATTCTCTGAAATTTTATAAACATTTTCATATTAAAATCTGCATATTTTCATCTAGCAGATCTATTATTTTCAATATTTCTTTGCAGTTGTTCATAATAGTGCATACTCTTCAAACCCTAACGTCATTATATAAGCTCTGCGCTGATTGGTCCGACGGATTCAGAACGAGAATTTTCATTTGTACAATTACTATCCGTTTTGAGCATCAAACTCAGTATGCAAATTAGGTTCCCATGCTATCCAATTCCTCTTAAAGGCTGTATATTCAATTTTAAAGTTTATACACGCGTTGCATAAATTAAGAAAATATAGTTCTAAAGCATATATTACTGTTTCTTTTTACTATTTACAAAGATTCATTTAAAAACAGTATTTCTATGTACTACTGATTTTTACGCTTAGATTTTTATATAAAGCACCATACCCACACTGCAAAAATTTTATGTGTCACACCATTTAAAAGAAGGGATGTTTTATAGTTTTATTCAAGCCGAGTTTTATATGTTAAGCAGTGTGCTCGGGCAATGGTTTTTAACCAAAGTCCCGAGGGTAAATAATAGACTCGTCGTCGTCTGACCAAGTTTCCATATTAGGAAAACTACCCCACCCCCTGGCGGCCATATTTTTAAACGGAGGGCAACCATTTTCGAACTCGGCTGAGATATCATTTCAACAAATGATCAGCAAAAGTTTCATGAAGTTTTGGCAAAACATGTGACTGCTAGTGTTAACAAGCTTTGTCTTCAATTTGACCTAGTGACCTAGTTTTTGACCCCACATGACCCAGATTCAAACTCGGCCGAGATATGAGATATCGTTGGGACAAATGTTCTGACCAAGTTTCATGAAGATTGGTCAAAACATGTGGCCTCTAGATTGTGAAAAAAGTAAATGCTGATGATGCAAAAGCTTTTTCTTCAATATGACCTAGTT
Source organism: Congeria kusceri (assembly GCA_027627225.1). NCBI lineage: Eukaryota > Metazoa > Mollusca > Bivalvia > Myida > Dreissenidae > Congeria > Congeria kusceri. Next base: position 44,335,002 of record CM051034.1, on the reverse strand, counting down.
ACCTAGTTCTTCACCCCACGTGACCCAGATTCAAATTTGGCCAAGATATCATTGGGACAAATGTTCTAACCAAATTTCATGAAGATTGGGCAAAAAATGTGACTTCTAGAGCGTAAACAAGCTTTTTGTTGAATTTGACCTAGTGACCTAGTTTTTGCCCCACATGACCCAGATTCGAACTTGGCCGAGATCTTATTTGCAAAAATGTTCTGACCAAGTTTCATGAAGATTGGGAAAAAAATATGACTTGGAGAGTATTAACAAGCTTTTTCTTGAATTTGACCTAGTGATCTAGTTTTTGACCACCACATGACCGAGATTCAATCTCGGCTGAGATATCATAAGAACAAATGTTTTGACGAAGTTTCATGAAGATTGGGCAAAAAATGTGACGCCTCAAGTGTTGACAAGCTTGGTCTTCAATTTGACCTAGTGACCTAGTTTTTTATCTCACATGACCCAGATTCGAACTCAACAGAGATATTGTTGGGACAAATGTTCAGACTAAGTTCCATGAAGATTCGGCAAAAAATGTGACTTCTAGAGTGTCAACATGATTTGTCTTCAATTTGACCTAGCGACCAAGTTTTTCACTGCACATGACCCAGATACCAACTCGGCCGAGATATCATAAAGACAAAATGTTATGACAAAATTTCATGATGATTGGGCAAAAAATGTGATTTCTAGAATGTTAACAAGCTTTTTCTTCAATTTGACCTAGTAACCTAGTTTTTGACCCCACATGACCTAGATTCAAACTCGGCCGAGATATGATTGGGACAAATGTTCTGACCATGTTTCATGAAGATTTTGCAAAAAATGTGACTTCTAGAGTATTAACAAGCTTTTTGTTGAATTTCACATAGTGACCTAGTTTTCAACGCACATGACCCAGATTCAAACTCTGGCGAGATATCACTAGTACAAATGTTCTGACCAAGTTTCATGAAGATGGGCAAAAAAATGTGACTTCTAGAGTGTTAACAAGCTTTGTCTTCAATTTGACCTAGTGACCTTGTTTTTGATCCCACATGACCTAGATTCGAACTCCGCCTAGATATTATTTGGTCAAATGTTCTGACTAAGTTTCATGAAGATTAGGCTAAAAATGTGACTTCTAGAGTGTTAACAAGATATTTCTACGATTTGACCTAGTGACCCCACATGTCCCAGATTCAAACTTGGCCGAGATATCATGGGAACAAATGTTCTGACCAAGTTTCATGAAGATTAGGCAAAAAATGTGTCTTCTATAGTGCTAAAAGCTTTTTCTTCAATTTGACCTTCTGACCCACATGACCCAGATTCGAACTTTGCCGAGATATCATGGGGACAAATGTTCTGACCAAGATTCATGAAGATTAGGCAAAAAATGTGACGTCTAGAGTGTTAAAAAGCTTTTTCTTCGATTAGACCTAGTGACATAGTTTTTGAACTCACATGACCATGATTTGAACTTGGCCGAGATATCATTGGGACAAATGATCTGACCAAGTTTCATGAAGATCTGCAAAAAGTTTGACATCTAGAGTGTTAACAAGCTTTATACAGTTTTCAATATAGCCATATAAGGAAAACTGCCCCGCCCCCTGGATGCCATGTTTTTCAACGGAGGGCAACAATTTTCGAACTCGGCTGAGAGATCATTAGAACAAATGTTCAGCGCTAGTTTTATGAAGTTTGGACAAAAATGAAACTTCTACAGTGTTAACAAGCTTTGTCTTCAATTTGACCTCGTTACCTAGTTTTTCACCCCACATGACCCAGATTCAAACTCGGCTGAGGTATCATTGGGACAAATGTTCTTACCAAGTATCATGAAGATAATGAAGATACTTGGATACAATAAATGTGGCCTCTTGATTGTTTACGAGGTAAATGCTTACGATGCACAAGCTTTTTCTTCAATTTGACCTAGTTCCCTAGTTCTTGACCCCACGTGACCCACATTCAAACTCGGCCAAGATATTATTGGGAAAAATGTTCTAACCAAGTTTCATAAAGATTGTGCAAAAAATGTGACTTCTAGAGTGCTAACAAGCTTTTTCTTGAATTTGACCTAGGGACCAAGTTTTTGATCCCACATGACCCAGATTCGAACGCGGCCAAGATATCATTGGGACAAATGTTCTAACCAAGTTTCATGAAGATTGGGCAAAAAATGTGACTTCTAGAATGTTAACAAGCTTTGTCTTCAATTCGACCAAGTGACCTAGTTTTTCACTGCACATGACCCAGATTGGAACCCAGCAGAGATATCATGGGGACAAATGTTCTGACCAAGTTTCATAAAGATTGGGCAAAAAATGTGACTTCTAGAGTGTTAACAAGCTTTTTCAGGAATTCGACCTAATGACCTAGTTTTTCACCGCACATGACCCAGATTCGAACTTGGCTGAGGTATTATTTGGACAAATGTTCTGACCAAGTTTCATGAAGATTGGACAAAAAATGTAACTTCGAGAGTGTCAACAAGCTTTTTATTCAATTTGACCTAGTGACCTAGTTTTTGACCCCACATACCGAGATATCATTGGCACAAATGTTCAGAAGAAGTTTCATGAAGATTGGTGAAAAAATTTGACTTCTAGTATGTTAGCTTTTTCATGAATTTGACCTAATGACCTAGTTTTTCACCGCACATGATCAAGATTCAAACTTGGCTGTGATATCATGAAGACAAATGTTCTGACCAAGTTTCATAAAGATTGGGCAAAAAATGTGACTTCAAGAGTGTTAACAAGCTTTGTCTTCAATTTGACCAAGTGACCTAGTTTTTACTGCACATGACCCAGATTCGAAGTAGTTCGAAATATCATTAAGATAGATTTTCTGACCAAATTTCATGAAGATTGGTCAAAACATGTGGCCTCCAGATTGTTAAAAAGGTAAATGCTGCTGACGCACAAGCTTTGTCTTCAATTTGACCCAGTTTTCCACTGCACATGACCCAGATTCAAACTCGTTCGAGATATCATTAAGACAAATTTTCAGACCAAATTTCATGAAGATTGGGCAAAAAATGTGACTTCTAGAGTGTTAACAAGCTTTTACTTTTATTTGGCCTAGTGGCCTAGTTTTTGACCCCACATGACCCAGATTGAAATAATATCTTTGGGACAAATGTATTGACCAAGTTTCTTGAAGATTGGGCAAAAAATGTGACTTTTATAGTGTAAACAAGCTTTTTTTCAATTTGACCTAGTGACCTAGTTTTTGAACCCACATGACCCAGATTCGAACTCGGCCTAGAAATCATTGGGACGAATGTTCTGAGAAATATTCATGAAGATTGGCCAATAAATGTGGCCTCTAGAGTGTTAACGAGGTAAATGTTGACGACGCACGACACAGGACAAACGACGGACAAAAGGCGATCACAAAAGCTCACCCCATTAGCAAGTTGTTCTCAGGTGAGCTAAAAATACAACACTTTGTATTATGTATACTATAGCTGTATCTAGTCATACCCTTTCTTGCTAGAGTGTGGCTTGTCTCGTGACATTTTACTGTGATTTTTTAGAGTGAGATTATTTTCAGTGAATGTAAGGCGTGGTTTAGCAGGAAGTATGGCCGATATTTAACACGCGATTACACTTTAACAAAACATTATGATTTATAACACTCAGGTGAGCGATCCATTTGGGCCTTCTTGTTTCTAATTTTTGCAATGTATCATTATGTGTTCAATTCAGATTAAACAAAGTATTAAAATTAACATGGTGACCGCTATTTTATTAGTGAGTATTTTGTTTACTAGATGATACACAAAATGTATTTAAAATACACACTATGTATTTAAAATATAAAAATCTATGTGTCAGAATTTACTCCATGATCTACGTCTTTAAAAGAACGTCGCATCATACGCTGAGTCGTCGTCTTCAATCTGTCTTTGCGGCATCTTTTCTGTAGTTTAAGCTCATGGTCTTGAGGAAGAAGCTATATAAAGAAGCTATGCAGCAAGCCTGCGAAAGTTCCTCGTCCTTTTCCGTGTGTTTCTCATCTACAGACATTAAACATGAATTTAACTAACTGTTAAAAACTGACCCCATGACAGATCAAAATTTTATGTTGAATTGCTGCTGGGTTCATTTTTTAATGTTCAAAAAGGACCCATGGGATCAACTTTCAACGGGGGTCAAAATTTAATGTTACATCGGCAATATGCACAACCAGACTTGGTACTGATCAATCCTGTTAAGTTTCGTCAGAATCTGACCAGGGGTTAAGGAAAACAAATGCAGACATTTTTTTCACGAGTCCAGACATACATTCATAAATCCAGACATACAACTTTCTAGTACAAAATACATCTCCCTTCCCAAAAAGTGGCAGGAGACTTAAATTACAGACACTCACTGAGCCATCGTGTTCTTATCACCAGTTAATTTGTTATAACTATAGCTGTATTTTTTTTTTTAAATTCATTAACGTACAAGGTCACCTGGGTAAAATGTACTTTGCAGGCAAGTGCGAAATACTGGTGTCTGTGCTCTAAAAATAAGCAAATTCAGAAAACTGTACAGCAAAATATTTATAAAGATGAAATATTTTCCTTGTAGCTTGCAATATAGTTATGGTATGGTTTGATTTTCAAGAATAGGCTTTATGATTAAAGGATGAAATTTAAATTTGTCACGACCCTACTATCCAAGCTTTACTCCAGTGGGCGGGGTATTTTTTTCTTGCTCCTAACCAACAGACAGGCGTCAGCTTTGACATTGATATTTGTTATGCGCCTTTATGTCTGGCAAATCAGTCACTTACGATATACATTTAAGTTGACAGTGTGTTGTATATGCAGATAAAACGAAAACCATTCTTACCTTCAATTATTTGTCAGTGACCAGCATTTTGTGTGCAATCATGAAAGAAACACAACAAACACATTTCTGTCAAAAATTGTGTTAATTTTTTTTTTTTTTTTTAATTGAGTAGAAAGATACTTTTATCACAAAACATATGAAAGAAAGTAAAAATTCCACACATTATTAATTATATCAATATAAATGCTCTTATAAACATAATGATTCAATTAAATACAAGTTTCGTATAACTAAACATGTCACCAAATTAAATAAGACTTATATTTGTAAATTATATTTTACAATTTATTTATCTTATTTTAATAAGATTTTTGACATTTTTTTAAGCCTTCAGTATTCAAGGCTGGTTTACAAACAAGAAAAGTGTGCTTACACCTCCAAAATGCAAAAAAAAACAACAAAGTTATGCCTGTAAATGTTGAAGTGAAAATCATTCAAGGGCAAAAATATGTCCATTCATTGCAGCAAAATGCTACCATTATTAAAATTTTTACTATACTGTACAAGTGTTCAACCATTTAAAATCTAACAGACAACAAATAACTGATTTTATATGAAGATTGAAAACTATTTGTTATGTTATAAAAGTAACTATTCCCGAGAGTAGTCAGTGAAAACCAAATTGTAAAAAATTAAAAAGTGCCTGAAAAAATACCTGTAACACTGCGTATTGATTGTTCTATAGAAGCAGTAAACAGTGATGTGCTGACGAATTATTGGTCACAAGCAATCTTTATGCCTATTAATTAAATAGAATATCACTCGAACGCACACGGCCTCTAACATTATAAATCTATTACATGTTTCTTATCATTAAATCACTTCGAATGAGAAACAAGTGTAACTGTATTGAACCACATTTTGAACAACACTAAGTTACAGCTATTTAGTAACAACTATTGAAGAGTAATTTAATCATAATATTTTCATGTTTTTTACCACATAATTTTATATTGAAATTGGTTATAAAGTTAGATTATTACAATGTATCAATATGTGCATTTGTATAGCAGAAAAATAAATGCATATAAAACCCATAACACAGAAGATTTATTACATAACCCAATCAAAAATATTTGTGATCATGTTATCATGTTGCTTTTCATAAAACAATATTTGAAAGCATTTATTATATGTAACAAGCAATTGTGAAAAAATATCATGTTTGGTGAAAAACAGATAAACTGCTGGACTTAGACAGCAGAAACATCAACAAATGGCTAATTTTAAATAATTAAAGGGCCATACCTACACAGTTCCTAGGAGGATCTGGATGAAATTGAACTTGACAAAGATATTTTGTCATCAAAGATTTCCACCAAGTTTGGTGAACATTGGATGAAAACCATTGGACTTACCATGTTACTATGTTAAAAAATTCAAGGGCTTCAACTCAATAATTCCTGGGCAATTTGGCTGATTAACTAATTAATTAATTAATTAACTAATAACTTGGTTGGGATATTATGGCCACAGCGATGAAAAAAGAAGTCCAACTTCAAGTTTGGTGAAGATCGGATGAAAACTGTTGGACTTAGAGAGCGGAAACAAAACTAGTCATAAGACGGACAGACTGGGCGACATTAGTAAACCAATATACTCCGCCATCTTAAATGGTGGGGGGGGGGCGTATAAAAATACCATGTATTCAGCAGACAGTTATTAATGGGGCGTATAAAAAACCACATGTATTCAGCAGACAATTATTAATGGGGTGTATACAAAACCATTATGTATTCAGCAGACAGATAGTTTTCAATAAATATAATATTATATTAAAATATTATATAAAATATATAATGAAGCACAAAACAGATTACAGATATGATGCTAATCCAGATCAGTACCTAAAAGAATACAGAGAATGTTGCATACCATACATCTCCAAACTGGCTACAAAACAAACCAAAACCAAACTGCTTCTACACTGTGTTTTATCCATACTGTCACACTGCATTAACAAATCAGTACAAGAAACAAACAAACTTGCTAGAATAGTTTGGTGGGCATAAGAAAAGAAAAACATGTTACATCAAGATGTGTTTGCATTTCAACAACTTTCAAACTAGACCATAGAAAATAAAGATCAAACAACATGCTACGTTGGTGTAAAGATGTCTGTGCATTTACTGACATTTAAACTGGCCAAAACAATAGTAAAAAGTCAACATACATCTTTGCCACCCACAAATAAACAACAACAAACATGCTGAATGTGCCTAATGAGTTATGTTACTTAATACTAATTTCAAGCTGGGTCTAGAACAAAAAACAATAAACCACCACGACTCGGTGGTATAAAAGAAGTGTGTCATTTGAAACCAATTTCAATCTGGGCCAACCCAAAAAAGGATCAAACAATATGCTGCATGTGCCTAAAAAGGCTGTCTTTTAACCCTTTCCCATATACATATGTATAATGCCGACCGTATCGATTCCCCAATACATACGTATAATCCCGACTGTATCGATTACTGGATAGATACGACTTTTCCCAACTCTATCGATTCCCCGATAATCCCGTATTTTCACGACTACCAGTTTTTAAAGCGAAATCTGGCCAATATTGATGATAAATGTGTTTAAAAATTACATAAACACAATCGTTTGCCATTTTTCGGAAGTATCAAGTGAATTTTGGGATATGTTTCTATTTAAAGATTTGCTGTAACTGACGTCCAATCGAGACGGAGGTATTCCCATTGAAAATGCGTAAATCATATATTGCGATGTGCATGCATCAGACAAAGGTCCTATTTTAAAATAGACACCAATCAAGTATAGTTTATTTTAAATTAGTTGGGAATTTGGTATACACCATTTTCTGAAAATGTGGCAAATTATGACTTTCTGTTTAAATAAATATCGTTACATATTTCTGTATTTAATTTGTCTGATTTATCCATATCGTTTCATCCACGTTTGCAACGATTCTAACGTGCATTGAACAGACAATAATGTACATTATTTTAATAAATCTTGTTTCATGATGTGATTACGTGATTTAAGCTGTGTACTGACATACGGAATTATTGTTTTAACAGCTGACACCTGCTTATCAAAACTACGGGTGTTATTATACACACGTCTTAGACTTCTGTGCTTGATTGGGTCATAAAACATGACGACAGTCGGCTTTACTTCAGTAGCCACGTGTCCCAAAATAACAAGTAACTTGTCAAGATTATGATCTGAAAACCGCATGGCGTCCTGATAAGATTCGAACCCGTCTGGAATTAGAAGAAATGCTGACACATCACAGATTCACTGCTAATTTTCATGGTAAAAATTGGCGATTACAATATGTAATTTTTACTAAATTTTTGCCTGCATATACATATTTTTTTCCGATGCGTCCGAGTTTTTATGGTTTCTCCCAGTCTCAAAGTTGGGGTTGATTTTTATGATAATAGCATTTTGAGATTGTTGATGATGAATGGACAGTAATCTTCAGTCCTCCGAGTTAACTCAATCATATGATAAACGCTTATCAAATATAATTTAATGTACTAAAAGAAAAATATGCACATTTAAAAGTTGTGTTTGTTGCATATAGAGGCAATAAAATGAATAATAACATTGGTAAAGCTAACAGCAACATAATATTATAGTAATAGTAATAACAACACAACAGAACAACACATATGGTACATGTTTATTTACCACCTTTTATGTTACAAATGAAAATGACATTGTATGCAGTACTGACCTACTTAGTTTTATAATAAAAAGCTTTCAAATTTCCTTCAGCAATCAATTATCTTTGTATCAAATAAATATTGAATTATGTAAGAACAATTATATTCCTTCTTTGTTTTTTTTTTTTTTCAGTCTGAAGAGTTCACCTGGCAGGGTTCACCTGCCAGATGGGTTTGATAGAGATACAGGAACCCTAATATACTTGTTTGGCTGCTGTTCTTGCTGCAGCTGCTATGTACCATTTGCCTACACTAATGGCTACTTAGCATGGAAGGTGGCCCAGCTGGACACCCACATTGGCAGGAAACTGCTGATAGAGAGATGCCGGCATTCCTTCCTGGCCCTCAACATATTTATGCGGATATGTTCTGGTTCACCGACAACTTTATTGGAAACGAGTCTCCCAACACCATGACATGCAACCGGTTCCAGATTTTTTAAAATTGTATTATTTGTTTTTTTCGTGTAACTTTAAAAATTTGAATTAAGTTATTTAATAGAAACACACATCGTAAAACATTCTGTAGAACATTTGTTTGTAAATATTGAGAGATCATTTTTGGGTTTGAATGTGATTTGTTTCATTGTGTGTAAATACTGATGGTTCTGTGTTATAAAAGTATATATATATAAAGTTTTATTGATTTGATACAATAAATGTGAACATGTTTTTAAATTTATATATTGTTTTGCAAATAAAACACTGAATACAAACTGGTACTTTTTATTTAAATAAACCTTTCTTGTTTGTTTTGATTACTTATTTCTCGGGTTTCTGTTACAATACACAATTAAAATTTATATGGATGAAAAGATAATTTTTTTATCTACAAGTCTTACATTTACACAAATAATGTCAAATGAAAGGAATATCTGAAAATTAAGACTAAATAAGACGGGTATAATACTTGAGATTTTTTCCAATATCCCTATGGAGATGGTGTAGCAAGGCTTATCAGTTATATATGGAGTTACTCTTATCAATTCAGTAGGATTAGTATAGGCCTGGAGTGGCATATCTGATATGATTTGTATGGGGGAAAGGGTTAAACCCACTTTCCAACACTACAAACCAAGAAAAAAAGATCAACAACATGCTACACTTGTCTTAGTAAGTGTTTTATTTAGACCCACTTTCATACAAATCCCACCAACAAAAAAGATAGGACAACATGCTGCATTGAATTTAAGTGTGTCATTTAAACCCACTTTCAAACCGGGCCAACAAAACAAATCCACCACAATGCTAAATTTGTCTTTAGAAGTGTGTGTCATTTAAACCCACTTTCAAAATGGGCCAACCAACGAAAAAGATCAACCACAAAATGGTCAACTACTGAACTTACTTATGTAATTAACTTATTTAGTTTTATAGATTATTCTTGATTGCTGTGGAAAACGCTGGACATTGAATTAGCCTCTGCTTATGTTAGCTTTACATATTGTAATAATGATGAGAAGATAGAGTACAATGAGATATTGAGACAGCACAGAACATGTTATCATTTAATGTTTTTCTTTTACATAATTTATCATACTTTTCAAGCAACATTATAGTAAATGCAGGGATTTCAGTGTGTTCAACACTTACAAAACAAAGAAAGAAAACTTAAATATTCTTGCGTGTACAGGTTGAAATGAAAACAGATGATGGATTGAAGTGCAAGTGTTGCAGGCCAGTGAATACAACAGAGGAAGGGTAGAAAGGGCAGGTCTCGTAGGCCAGCAACATTAAGAGGACATGGCTAACAGGGCAGGCGTTGCCAATGAGCACCATTAACAGAAAAATACCTGCGAGTAGCACCTGCCAGACTGCAACCGAGCGCAATTCCATTACTGCCTGTGGGAAGTCAACTTGGAGGGCACGTGACACAGACCAGCATTGGCAACAGAACAAGGCTATCAAGGGAAATTATCATGGCTAGAAATTCATGTAATATAGGCAAGCAAAGAAAACTGAAGATGGATAGGTCCCAAAAGTTGCCATTTCAATCCACTTTCAAACTTGGCCAATCAATAAAAAGGATACACAAACATGCCTCACTGGTCTTAAGAAGTGCATTGTTTACAACCACTTTTGGGCTAACCAAAACAAACTGGAATACAAATAGAGACAAACATACTACATTGACCTTGCAAAGTGTGTGATTTCATCCCATTTTAAATCAGACCAACATGTCTCTTTGGTCGTAATAAGTATGTCATTAATACCCATTATCAAACTGAGCTGTCGGACCCACTTTCAAACAGGCACCAAAAAAATCAACCAACATACTATATTGGTCTTAAGAACTGTGTAATTTCAACCAAGTTTAATCCGACCAAGAAAACAGATCAACCCACATGCCGCGTTGGTCTTCAAGAAGAGTTTTATTTAAACCCATTTTTAATCAGGGCCCAAAAAGAAAAAAAATCAACCAACATGCTACATTGGTACTAAAACGCATTATGATTTAAAAAACTGACATGCTACGATGGAACATCAAAAACTATATATGCTACATTGTGCAAACTAAAAACTTTGCTTTGCTAAACTATGTTTATCCATGTCCAGCATGTATTTTATGGTATACCATGCACATTTCATTTATATCTTTTTACTTGTACTATTTATTTGCCAACACAATTTTCACCAATAACAACTGTCTATATAATAAGATAATATACATTAGTCAAATGTTTATATAAATAAAACCATTGCATTTAACAATGAATTGATATTAATTCTCTGAAAATCAACTGTTATCCTTGCAAAAAGTGTCAGCCTACCCTTGATAGACCCCATTTAAGATGCGTGCAACTCAACCAACAAAAATGATTGACCAGCATGCTACATGGTTCTTTATGTGTACAATTTAAACAGAATGTCTTCAAGAAACGTTTTACTATAACCCACTTTAAAACTGGGTTGGCCAACAAAGATTATCAACCACAATGGTACATTGGCCAATGTCTTTGCCTTAACCTTCTTTTAACATTGGCCATGCCAGCTCAGTTTGTAGAGCGCTGGACTTTCAATCTGAGGTTCATGAGTTTTAGCCCCAACCCAGCCACCTAACTTCGTTGGGGATTAGTCATACAATTATTTCTAAGGCCATTTACCCCCTACCTCAGATTCATGTACTAAGGCAGTTGTCAGTTACTGGCATAAGCATGTGCACTTGGTACTGGTAAACCGCTAAGATCCAGGAAAAGTGTGAGTAGGTAAACTGACCAACGTTATACGACTGAAATACTGTTAAACACGGCGAAATATCCAAACAAACAAAACTTAGCCATGCTTGTTCTAAAGGTGTATCTAAATTTAAAGCCACTTTCTCCCTCGACTGACCACCAAAAAGTCTGTTCAGCACAGTACACAAGTCTGAAGAAATGTCCATCTATCCCAATATTTACATTGGGAAAGAAGACTGACCAAACAGTTTTGTTACAATGGTCAACAAAACTGTAAACATTCTTCATATGTGAAGCAAAACCCGAAGTAAAACTATATGAAATCTTTGTCTTTAAGACACAAAAGCACAATGAATTATGTTTTCAATTTTAATGCTAGTAAACAAGAGTGCCATTGTCACAAAGATACGCCTGTTAAAGGAGCATTTTTAGTGATAAAGATTTAACGACTAAAGAGTGAAAATCCATCATAAAGATATGCTCAAGACAAACTGTAAGGGATTGATTTCTTATATTTGACATAAGAAATTGAATTGTGACCTTGATCTTGGACCTAGGGACCTGATGGTAACGCACGACATTCCGTACTCACCATGCTAAATCACTTCTGCCAAGTTATTTGAAAATCCATGCATGCTGGATAAAGATATGCTCCGCAAAAAGTAGAAAGGATTGATTTCTTGTATTTGACCTTGAATTGTGACCTTAACCTGGACCTAAGGAACTAGTTCTTGTGTGGGACATTCTGTCTCACCATGCTAAATCATTTCAGTCAAACGTGTAAGGATTGATATCTTATATCTGATGTTTGACCTTGAATTGTGACCTTGACCTTGGACCTAGGGACCTGATTTTTGCGCACAACACTCCACCTTACCATGCTTATCACTTCTCCCAAGTTAGTTAACAATCCATGCATGCTGGACAAAGATATCGGTCAAAGTGGCAAGGACTGATTTTCTTATATCTGACATTTGACCTTGAATTGTGACCTTTACCTTGTTCATGCAAATGACACACCATCTCACCATGCTAATCACGTCTGCAAAATTATTGGAAAATCCATCCATGCTTGACAAAGATATGCTCAGGTCAAAGTGGTTAAGATTTTATATATATATATGACCTCTGACCTTGAATTGCAAATTTAACATTGGACCTGGTTCATGCGCGAGAAACTCCGACTCACCATGCTTATCACTAATGCAAAGTGTTTAGAAAATCAATCCCTGCTGACCAAAGATCTGCTCGGAACAAAGTCACAAGGATTAATTTCTTATATTTGACCTTTGACCCTAAACTGTGACATGGACCTTGGATATAGGGACCTGTTTTTTTTTGCGCAAAATTCCAACTTATCATGCTTATCCCTTCTGCCAAATTATTTGAAAATCTATTAATGCTGGACAAAGTTATGCTCCAGACAAAGTGTTATGGATTGATTTCCTACAGTTCACCTCTGACCTTGATTTGTAACTTTGACCTTGGACCTAGGGAACTGGTTCTATCGCGAGACAATCCATCTCATAATATTTCTGCAAAGTTATTTGAAAATCTATTGATGCTGGACAAAGTTATGCTCCAGATGAAGTATTATGGATTGATTTCCAATATTTGACCTTAGCCCTTCAATTGTGGCCATGACCATGGGATCTGGTTCTTGCACGCGACACTCCATCTCATCAAGCTTATCACTGATGTTATTTGAAAATCCTTCCATGCTGGACAGCAACTGCTAACACAACAACTACTGCCTGTTGGACAGCACTATGAGCAATGCAATTATTAACCTTAGGTTAGCATCTGCATGCTCTGCAAGTACTGCCCACAGGACCGCCATTGTGTGTACTGCAATTACTACCTGTAAGACAAAAACTGTGTGCAAAGAAAACACTGCCTGTTGGAAAGAAACTAGACAGGCAAGTGCCAATTGCCAACCTAACATGGGCTACAACACACACTTCCAGAACAGTGCAAGCATTGCAAATGATGTAGCTGATCACTAATAACAGAATGATATGGATTTCTAGCTAATAAGGACAGAGTCAGAGGATTATGAGATGAACAATTTGCACATCCTCTACTATGCTTGCCTGCATCAGTTCCCCTGCTAGCCATGTTCTGCTCGCATTGCTGGCATGTGACATTTGTCCTTCAAGTTGCTGCATAAAAAAGGAAGTTGTTTTCATTGCACACAGTTGACGTCTTACAAAAATTGTATGCAATGAAAAAAAAACTGCCTGCTAAACAGCAACATGGAAGACATGAGTCATAGGAAGGCCTTGCCAACAAAAAATGATTAGCAATGGAAATTATTCAGGCCATCACAACTAATAGACAGCTATCAGGGCAAGTGTTTCAGCTGAGCACTAACAGAAATAATATGGCATTTTCGGCAAGTGTGGGCAGAGTCAGGGCTGTTTGACATCAACAACTTGCAGTGTAACTACTTCACACAGCACAGTAATTGCTTGCTCTGTTACTACTGAATGCATAACAGCATTGCCGTGATTTTTACTGCAGTTACTAATCGCAGAATACCAACTGTGTGCTCTGCAAGTAGCGCCTTCAGGACAGCAAATGAGTGCAGTGCTAAAACTGACAACAATTTCAAACGCATGTATGGCTGGCCAGCACTGAGATCAGAACATGACTAGCATTTAAAGTTATTCATGCCATCACAGAATTCAGAAGACGGATAGAAGGGCAAGTGTCAATGGATAACAAAACCAACAGAACATGGGGAGCAGGGCAAGTTTTTCAAACCAAGGTCACAAGGGCATAAACAGCAGGGCAAGCTGAACAGCTAGTGCTTTCATTGCAACTACTCTCTGTAGGACAGCATCATGAGCCCTGCAATTATTAACCATAGGTTAGCAACTGCATGCTCTGCAAGTACAGACCAGGGACCGCAATTGTGTGCAAACTGTTACTGCAGGTAAGACAAAACTGTGTACAATGAAAAAAACTCCCTGTTGGACAGCAACTTTGACGGCGGTGTCACAGGCCATCTTTGCCAACAAATCATGGCTAGTTAGGGAAGTGATGCAGGTAAGCACCACAAACAGAATATGGCTAGGAAGGCAGGTGTTGCATCTGAGCACTATTAATAGAAATGACTTTCTGATCAAGTGTGAGTGTAAGCAGCCAGCCCAGCCAACAGAATATTACCATCGATGCATGGAGGAGGAGCAGAGTACCAATGAAGAAAGCATCTGCACAGGCAACAGAGCAAACTATTAATGTATTCACTATCAATATCGATGAAAGTCTGAGGGACAGACAACAACAGATGAAATCTCAGATTTTCTCAGATTGTGAACAGAATTCCTCTTTGCATGTAGAATACATGTTCCAAAGATAAATATTAAATCTTGTATTTGAACTTTGACATCTTCAGAGTGACATAGGTCCCTAAACTGAAGGCCTGGTTTCTGAGTGCAACATACCTGCTCATGATAGTGATCATTTCTATTTCAAAGTAACTGCAACATCCCTCCATGGCAGAACACTTATGTTCCAGACAAATCTTTTACCTTTGAACTTGAAATGTGACCTTGACCTTTGACAATCGTGTGATTTATGTGAAGAATAAAAATCAAAAATATTACAAATATCCTGACAGTCAGGGAGTGTTGCAGCAGAGCACTATTAACAGAAATAATATGGATTTTGGGGTAAGTGTATGCAGAATCAGAGCAGTGTGACACATATTTGCACTTAAAGTATTGTGCTGGCCTGCATCACTTCCCCTCTGTCAGTTGGCAGTGCTGGCCTGTGACATTTGCATCATGAGAAAGGCAGTCGTTCCATTGCGCACAGTTAATATCTAACAGAACAGCAACTTCTTTCACAGCAACTACTGCCGTTAGGACAGCACTATGAGCCCTGCAATTATTAACCATAGTTTAGCAATCGAATGCTCTGCAAGTACTGACCACGGGACCTAGTGCAAACAGTTACTGCCTCTAAGACAGAAACTGTGTGCAATTAAAATTACTGCCTGTTGAACTGCAACTTGGATGGCAAGTGTCATAGGAGGGCCTTGCCTACAGAAAATTACTAGAATGGAAATAATTCACGCCTGCACAACAAACAGAAAATAGCTTGCAGGGCAAGTGTTGCAGCTGAGCACAATTAACAGAAATAATATGGGTTTTTGAGCAGGTCTGGGCAATAACTTGCA
This sequence comes from Congeria kusceri, assembly GCA_027627225.1. Lineage (NCBI taxonomy): Eukaryota > Metazoa > Mollusca > Bivalvia > Myida > Dreissenidae > Congeria > Congeria kusceri. The sequence continues at coordinate 44,319,111 of CM051034.1, read as the reverse complement.
CTGTAACTACATCCCACTGTATAGTTATTGCTTGCTCTGTTACTACTGACTGCAGGACAGCAACTGTAATTACTGCAGTTACTAATCGCAGAATATCAACTGTGTGCTCTGCAGGGAACGCCTGCAGGACAGCAAATGAGTGCAATGCTAAAACTGTCTTTTGGACAGCAATTTCAAGACAACACATGGCAGGCCAGCACTGTGATCAGAAAATGACCAGCAGGCAAAGTTATTCATGCCATCAGAAAACAGAAGGATGGATGAGCAAGTGTCATATGATAGCAAAACCAACAGAACAAGTGGAGCAGGAAAAGTTTTGCAACCCATGGTCACAAGGGCATAGACAGCAGGGCAAGCATTACAGTTCTGGTCCTTTCACAGAAAACAATATGACTGTCAATTTGAACAATGTCTGAACTGTATGACATCAATGATTTGCTCTTCCACTATGTGCTGGCCTGCCTCACTTTCCCTGCTAGTCATGTTCAGTTAGCAGTGCTGAGCTGAGACATTTGTCCTCAAAGTTGCTGCATAAAAAGGCAGTTTGTTCATTGCACCCAGTTGATGTCTAACAGAACAGCAACTGCTCACACAGCAACTACTGTCTGTAGGTCAGCACCATGAGCCCTACAATTATTAACCATATGTTAGCAACTGCATGCTCTGCAAGTACAGACCACAGGACTGCAATTGTGTGCAAACAGTTACTGCCTGTAGGACATAACTGTGTGCAATGAAAAAAACTCATTATTGAACAGCAACTCTGAGGGTAGTGTCACAGGCCATCTTAGCCAACAAATCATGGCTAGTTAGGGAAGTGATGCAAGAAAGCACCACAAACAGAATATGGCTACGAAGGCAGGTGTTGCAGCTGTGCACTATTAACAGAAATGGCTTTCTTGTCAAGAGTTTGTGCAAGCATCTATTAATAGAAATGACTTTCTGATCAAGTGTGAGTGTAAGCAGCCAGCCCATCCAACAGAATATTACCATCGATGCATGGAGGGGGAGCAGAGTACCAAAGAAGGAAGCATCTGCACAGGCAACACAGCAAAATATTAATGTATTCACTGTCAATATCGATGAAAGTCTGAGGGACAGACAACCGCAGATCAAACCTCAGATTTCCTCAGATCAACAACAGATTTCCTCTTTGCATGCAGAATACATGTTTCAAAGATAAACATTAAATCTTGTATGTGACCTTTGACATCTTCAGAGTGACATTGGTCCCTAAACTGAAGGCATGGTTTTTGAGTGCAACATACCTGCTCATGATAGTGATCATTTCTATTTTTAAGTTACTAGAATATCCCTCCATGGCTCCAGACAAATCTTTTACCTTTGAACTCTAAGCGTCACCATGACCTTTGACAATCATGTGTGATTTCTGCAGAGAATAATAATCAAAAGTATAATAAATACCCTTTCAGGCAGGAAAAGTGTTGCAGCTGAGCACTATTAACAGGAATAATATGGATTTTGGGGCTAGTGTGGGCAGATTCAGAGCAGTGTGACACCACAGATTTGAACTTACAGTATTGTGCTGGCCTGCATCACTTCCCTTGCTAGCCATGTCAGTTGGCAGTGCTGGCCTGTGACATTTGCATAAGAAGGGCAGTTGTTTGCATTGTACACAGATGATGTCTTACATAACTGCAACTGCTTTCACAGAAACTACTGACTGTAAAACAGCACCATGAGCCCTGCAATTATTAACCATAGTTTACCAACCTCATGCTCTGCTAGTACTGACCACAGGACCACAACTGTGTGCAAACAGTCATTGCCTGTAAGACAGAAAGTGTGTGCAATGGAAAGTGTGTGCAATGAAAATAACTGCCTGTTGGACTGCAACTTAGAGGGCAAGTGTCATAGGACGGCCTTGTCAACAGAAAATGATTATCAATGGAAGTTATTCAGGCCAGCACAACAAACAGAAGAAAGCTTGCAGGGCAAGTGTTGCAGATGAGCACAATTAACAGAAATTATATGGGTTTTTAAGCGGGTCATGGCAAAGTCAGAGTTGTTTGACATCAATAACTTGCACTGTAACTACATCCCACACTAAAATGCTTGCTCTGTTACTACTGACTGCAGGACAGCAATTGCAATTACTGCTGTTACAAATTGCAGAATACCATATGTTTGCTCTGCAAGTATCGCCTGCTGGACAGCAAATGAGTGCAATGCTTAAACTGTCTATTGGACAGTAATTTGAAAAGCATGTGTGGCAGGCCAGCACTGCGATGGGAAAATGACGAGCAGGCAAAGTTATTCATGCCATCACAGAACACAGAAGACGGATGGAAGGGCGAGTGTCAAATGATAGCAAAACCAACAGAACAAGGGGAGCATGAAAGGTTTTGCAACCCAAGATCATTTCTCACAACAGAACTGCTCACACAGCAACTACTGCCTGTAGGACAGAACTATGAGCCATGGAATTATTAACCATAGGTTAGGAACCGCATGCTCTACAAGTTCTGCCCACAGGACCGCAATTGTGTGCAAACAGTAACTGCCTGTAAGACAAAACTGTGTGCAATAAAAAAAAACTCCCTGTTGGACAGCAACTTTCAGGGTGGTGTCAAGGGCCATCTTTGCCAACAAATCATGGCTAGTCTGGGAAATGATGCAGGCCAGTACCACAAACAGAATATGGCTAGGAAGGCAGGTGTTGCAGCTGAGCACTATTAACAGACATGGCTTTCTGGTCACGAGTGTTTATAAGCAGCCAGCCTAACAAACAGAACATTACCATCAATGCATGCAGGAGGAGCACTGTACCAAAGAAGGAAGCATCTGCACAGGCAACACAGCAAAATATTAATGTATTCACTGTCAATATAGATAAGTCTGAGGGTCAGGCAACAGCAGATGAAACCTCAGATTTCCTCAGATTTAGAACGAATTCCTCATTCAACATTGATGAATATTAAATCTTATATTTGACCTTTGACATCTTCAGAGTGACATAGGCCTCTAAACTAAAGGTCTGGTTTTTGCGTGCAACATACTTGCACATGAAAGTGATCGTTTCTATTTCTAAGTTACTGGAATAGGGCCATGGCAAAAAAAACCCTCCAGAGAATTCTTTTACCTTTGAACTTTAAGTACAACCTTGACTTTTTAAAATCATGCATGTTTTAATATATAATATAAATACAACAGCACAGTAAGTTCATCAAGAGGAAAAAGTTTTTCTATTTTTATCAATGGGACACTAAAATTGATCCTGACCATACCGTATGCAATTCTAAGCAAGGTTTTAGGTACCAGTTTGTTTATTTGGATTTTTCACTGTTTTTAACAGTAATTCAGTCATATCAGTGGTCAGTTAACCCACTCACACTTTTTGTACTCACAAGCTTTACTGCAAAAACTACAGCATCTGAAATAATCTTAAACAAATATTATGTTAAGAAAAAAGTTAAATAAAAACAATTGCCTTTGCCGGGAATAGAACCCAGGACCTTTGAGATAAAAAATCTCATGCGGTAACCACTCTGCCATTCAGAATTATACATTTGATTGTGTATTTTTAATGCTATGTAAGTGATACTCATGTTTTCCAAAATACTGATGAAAAGGGTTACAACGCTTTATAATTTTATCAATTTTGATTAATTAATATCGATAAAGAAAACAATATTTCCAATATATTTCCGATTCAAGAGTGTTATTTTGCTTGTTTGTATATAATATACAATTTCTTTTGGGAATCTATTACCAAATTTTCTAAAATTTTCAAATTTGAAAATTGTGAACAGGTCCTTTTAAGTAAATTGGAACACTTAGAATTGGTAACCTCTCCATTAAAAATAGCCCAAAATGCACCCTTTCCAAATCAAGACATTTTTGGAGTATGCAAGTACACAAGACATGCGAATTTAGCAATTATGAGTTAGCTATCATATAGGAATAAGCTTTCTTATAACTTTAAATGTATTTTCTGCACTGTTTTACAGCAAGTGAATGTTGTTTGTTGACCCTGTCAGTTTGGATATATTGTATTATTGCATTATTAAAACTTAACGATGTTCATGTTACAAATTTATCTTGCACAAGTCAAAAATGAAATGGGGGGCGGGCATTTGTGGTACCATATCAGGGTCCTTTTGCTACTGACATTCCTTACTTAATAAGCCAGGGAAGTGATACAAGCATTTGTGTGCCTCTTGTTAAAGCCAGCATACCTGAATATTTTGTTCCAAATATACTGTTTTAAACAGACCACCAATGAAAACTTTAATGATTCATTCTTTCTGGTAGTAGCTACCCAAACAAGACGGTGTAAAAAAAGGCGGGTGGAAAGAATGCGTCAGGAGACAGGAGATAATGGAGGTATGTGTACAGGTTTGACATTGCTATTCACGGAATCACAGACAGGGCCAGTGTTTTTTTTTTACCTTTGGGGGAAAGGTGGCGGGGGTCACTTCAGATGGGAAATTTTACAACAAAAGTATAATTTTTTTAGAAAACCATTATTACATGTTTATATTTTACTTTGCAATAAAATGTTTATCAATTGCTTTGCTACATATGATACAAACTTAGATTAAGCACTAACTTGGTTTGATGAAAAATTGCTGGAATTGTTTACAAAAATGCCTATACATTAGTTAATTTTTGTCAGATTTTGGTGAATTTTTTTTCAAATATGGCAAACATTCTGAGAGAAATTTGAAGGTAAATATAGGGGAAAAGTAGATACTTTTTTAACCGGGCAATGGGGCCAAATTTTGGCCCGAAATTGGCACTAAAAAAACACTGAATATGAATAATCACCATTTCCTTTTTTGTTTGGATTTTTCGCCGTTTTTAACAGTATTTCAGTCATATCACAGCAGTCAGTTAACCTACTCACACTTTTCCTGGGCAAGCTTAGCTGATCTAAGCGGTTTACCACTACTAAGTGCACATACCTATGCCAGTAACTGACAACAGCCCTACTTGAATCAGAGGTAGGGGAAAATGACCATTGAAATAATTTCATGACCAATTCCCACACATGTTATGTGACCTCACAAACCCCTGATTGTCAGTCCAGGGCTCTACCAACTGAGCTAGCCAAGCCAAGTGTGTTATTGATATGAGATATACACGTATAAAGTTTCATTAAAATATCTCAATTTGTTCTAGATTTTGTGAGCCTAAATTGTTTTTTCTTTTTTTAGTAAAATTGACCTTTACCCCCACCAACCCCATCTGCAATCTCAAGCTAGGTCTCGCTATAAGGTACAGTAAGTTTCATTACAACAGCTTAATTTGTTCTTGAAATAAGAGAGCAGAATCTAACACTGACATACCACCGGAAAATGACATACCCCAATCTAATAACCAAAGTTTTTATTCGAAAAAAGTGGACAACAACTACTGTTTTGTATGTATTCATTTTCTAATTTGTGGTGTTTTTGTGGTTATAAATATTCTTCATTTGTTGTGAGTCAAATTTTGTCAACTGACAGATGCACAACCTTTTTGCAAGTTTGGTAGACATGGATAGAAAAGTATACATCAAGCACTGAAGGTCCTGCATTTCTTTCACAAGGGAAACTCATTATTGACATAGTATGGTTAGAACAAACTGTGAAAGGTTGTTAATAAAACTGCCTCACCTTACTTCATTTTTCATCTTATCATTAAGAATGGGCAGAACAAAGAGGTATTTTTGACACACAAGGACTTAGATGTTGACACAAGACAATCAGCTGAGCAGAGCTACCACATACCATGAAATGGAAGGAAAAATATATTGCTGAAATATGCTTGTTTACTCATGTATAATATATTTATAACATATAAGTGAACAATATTGTGTTCATTATATGTTATGTATGAATGCCTTCATTTTTAATTTATATGCTGTTTTATAATTGCTTGCCTTGCATGTCTTTGGTGCATACTTACTACATAACAAAGAATTATTCAAATGGAAGTACTGGTACTTCACTGCACACTCACACAAGGTATATATAGTAAAATACTATATGTGTATATATCTTGCATGTGATTGTCATACAAATAAACCACTGAATGTTGATAAGATACCCAATCGAGGGCAAGCTCGTGTATTGTTGTCAAAAAGTATTTCTTACATTTATAAAGGTATGAGAATTATGTGAGCGAAACATGAACCAAACATGGAACTTGATAAGAAATGAATAACATGAGCTGTCAGAGGACAGGGCGCTTGATTATTTGAAGTATTTTAAGATGGGGTATATTGTTGAAATTAAACTACAGTTGACAAATGTGATGAAATATAAACATACAGTAATGAGAATTGTTGCATGTAATTTAGAATTTGATGAGAATGTCACACAGGAATAGGTAGCTCCAGATCAAAAATGTAAGCAAAGACAATTATCCTGACAATGTAATGAAATGGTTTATATAATGGGAACACAAAGTATGCAGACAGAAGAGAGATGTAAGAAGGAAGTCCCAAACAACACCGAAATTTCATCCACTCATGCAAATTAAATTAATTTTGAGAGAGGAATGAACAGCAGAGAAAGTATAGCAATTACAAAGTAGCAGAATGTACATTCTTGTTCAAAAGCATACAGGGTATATTTGTAAATCAAATTCTACATTTAACAGACGTTTTGGTAGATACTATATATTTATGTTTGGGATTTGTGGTATTTTCATTGAATAAGAGGCTTTGGTAAAAGAGTGCAACAATTTTAAGTTATTGATGCACTAGGTCAAGGAAAGACAATGGCAGGAAACGGAAAGGAAGAGGTCCAATAATATGCGATAAATTAAAGACAAGAGGCACACCAGTGCCTGTATCCCTCCACTGGCTTATTAAGTAAGAAGTGTCAGAAGCAAAAAGACCCTGATATGCTATATATAACACAGTTGTCGAGTGGACAAAAAAATGATCAGATAAAAGCAAATAAGAAAAGACTGATCGCAACTGACAAATGTTCTGAAAAACAAACAAGAAGCCAAAAATGACCTGCAATGCGCCACTGACTTAAGTTCAGAGGGGCAAATGGAAAAAGAACCTTAACTAGCTCTAGAGGCCGTCTAGTGCAACATACGTTAGAACCTCAAAGGAACATTTCTGTGCAATTCTTTATAGAACTGTATGTGGAGATGTCATGTTTTCTGATTTTATTAAAATTTGTATTTGTACTAACTTGAAAAAGAAACCGAACAACAAAATGGCATCATCAAGCAGTATGATGAAACAAAAGATGCTTTCCCCAGTCTTCTTCAGCTAAGACTTCCACCAATGGACTTTGGTGTAACATTCAGATCACCATTTTAAAAACACTATAACCAATTAGAAAAAAAGACACTGTCTTCTATATACACAGACGCCCGCGGTTGGTGCTGAACAGCAAGCCCATATGAATTATTCTAAGTTCAAATTAGGTTAAGGTCAAGTTCAAACTCAGGTTGGGTCATATGGGTTAATTAGGAATGGTCATAAGCAACAACTGTGTAAGTATCCAAGTGTTGAAGTAAGCGGTGTTGGTGCTAGACAAAATGGTTAACTTCATACGAATGCAAAATCACTGAACCACAGAATCACAGACAGTGCAATAACTATATGCCTCTGGTATCAAGATGCCGGGAGAATTAAAATTGGAAAAAATAGTTTTGGGCCAAAATTGCTTTGAATAGTTACTGAAAAAAACATAAGATACATTACGAAAGACATAAACATGCTAAGATGATCAGTGTCCAAGTAAACTGATTCATCTTTATACATCAAATGACAAGAAAGGAAAGAATATGTTGGAAAAATCCAGACCATGATCTAGTCACAGCTGAGGATGGAATTACAAACATTTATTAAAGATGCATGAACAACCAAACTAAATGTCACCAAATATGATACAAAAGACGATGTTACTAATATGAGACTTGCAAGTGTCAGGAAAAGGTGGGTCAGAGATGTCGTGGAGTTGTTCAATGAGATGTTTCTTAATTTTACTAAAATTTGTTATCTTTAATTTGCCTCTTGTATCATGGTACATATATTTTGTTATTGTTATTTTGAAGTCGGCTAATTTAACACAGGCAAAGACAAACAAAACACACTATATACAATGTATGGTTTAATTTATAGACAATTTACAACGCCGAGACATATGATTAAAAATTTCTCTTGGTTGGCGAAGGTAAGTAGTTCAGGTAAATTATTCACAACTGGGTGATGGGATCACTAAAAACCATAAATGGTCAGTGCAATGCATGCTGTTTCATGAACTACAGAGAATCCTGTCAACAATCCAATTTCAAAAACATCTCGAGATGCTTTTCAACTGTTTATTATATATTTTAAAACTCTTAGATTGTTGCTGTGAAATTTCCACATGGTCCGTCAACAGCCTAGCAATTCCACTTCCGGAGTCCCGTTGTTTCAAAACATAAATCTGAAAATGCAAGTATATTATAGCGAATAGTGTAAATGGGTTTAGAGCCAGAGTTCGAGCATCAGACTCTCACGCCAATGACTCTGGTTTAAGCCCCAGCAAGTGCTCCCAATTTTTCATTTCGATGGTCCAATATATTTCAAATAATATAGAAATATGGTCCAATATATTTCAAATAATATAGAAATATACCAAGAAAGGTAAATTAATAAAATAATTAAAAATATTATATATTAGTAATATCTCGTTTTAATAAGCTATTGGAATTGAATCTGGCATGTTTATAAACAGCCCGAAATTCCTATTACTACTCAATATCACACACCGAATAGTCTTAATATTACTACTCAATATCACACACCGAATAGTCTTACTATTACTACTCAATATCACACACCGAATAGTCTTACTATTACTACTCAATATCACACACCGAATGGTCTTACTATTACTACTCAATATCACACACCAAATGGTCTTACTATTACTACTCAATATCACACACCGAATAGCCTTGCTATTACTACTCAATATCACACACCGAATAGTCTTGCTATTACTACTCAATATCACACACCGAATAGCCTTACCATTACTACTCAATATCACACACCGAATAGCCTTGCTATTACTACTCAATATCACACACCGAATAGTCTTACTATTACTACTCAAAATCACACACCGAATAGCCTTACTATTACTACTCAATATCACACACCGAATAGCCTTACTATTACTACTCAATATCACACACCGAATAGTCTTACTATTACTACTCAATATCACACACCGAAAAGCCTTACTATTGCTACTCAATATCACACACCGAATAGTCTTACTATTACTACTCAATATCACACACCGAATGGTCTTACTATTACTACTCAATATCACACACCGAATAGCCTTGCTATTACTACTCAATATCACACACCGAATAGCCTTACTATTACTACTCAATATCAAACACAGAATAGTCTTACTATTACTACTCAATATCACACACCGAATAGTCTTACTATTACTACTCAATATCACACACCGAATAGTCTTAATCTATTTCAAGAAGGGCTTTCCCAAAAGAGTCGTTTAGTCCGCTATTATTTGTATTGTTATTATACTATTATTTGTATCATTATTATAGTATTAAGTGATGTCGTACTGACTGCATTTGAGGAGTATCATGTTGTTTACATAACAACTTTTATGGCCTCAGCTTTATTATCTGTGAAGTAGCAGCTTTAAAAGAACATGATAGTATAAATGTTAAATTTTATAAAAACATTTCATAATTCCATGCACAGTCAAGTTGTTATTTTTTAAATATGCATACATGTATTGTTGACCATCCTGTTTTCGTTATAGTCCTATTTTCGGCAAGTTTCCTGTTTCCTGTGGTATTTATAAAGTATATTCATAAGTGAAAAATGCCCTAGAGACTGCTCCGCCCCCCCACCTTCACAAAAAAAAAACTGCTGCAAAATCATACCCAGATTTCCCCCACAAATTTGGCCTCAAAAATCAGATTGTGTGTTAAACATGGGTTTGCATAATACATTATGTTTCATGGTCAGCATTATAATTTACCTTCATTATTTATTTCAGGTATGCCGTAAAAGTAACTCTGATCTGTAAATAGCGCTTGTCAGTGATTTGACTGTTTAGGTGTGGTTAGGTGTGGTTACAGCCAACCATATAATTCACTGATGTCACAACAGCATGTTGCTACACCAACCAGTTAGATCTTATTAATTTATGCTTTTGAAATTTAGTTTGGAATCCAAGGATGTTTGGAGTTTAACATAATAGGTTTTCTATGAATCAATGTAATCTCAGACTAACAAAATAAGATCCATGAGCACAAGCAAATCTGGCCAAGTTCTGCAATCACAATTTGATAATTCTATTCAGAATGCGACTAATAAGGCGTACCTGATATAGGTTTGTTTAAGGTAACCCGACTGACACTAAAAAAATGCCCCGACCCTAGAACATTTTATTGGGTTTGTCAGATATTTTTTCTTTTATGTTTTAAGTGCTTTGTTTTGATAGCATCCAGTTATAAACCATGTTTAAGGACAATGCTGTCATGTTTTGAATATTTATTCAGTTTAAGAATCTTTAAGTTTCCATTTTCCATATAATAATAAATAAATCCCGATCTACCTACCCTAACTTTTTGGGCCATGTAACCTGAAACAAACACGCCTAAGCACTTGCACAATTCATACTTTCCTTCTAAAACAAAGTTACCACAATGCTTTTTGCAAGTAATTGAAAAAAAAATAAAATAAAAAATGCCTCTGATGAAACATTCCCCATAACACTGTTCTGTATTTTGACAGATTTATGCTCCTTTTTCACTGATAATTTCTGGTTTCAACAGTTTTGTAACTTCATAACTACATAAGTTATTCACTTGAAACTTGGAACTTACCTTTGTCATCAACTCCAGTATCAAGTGCAACATTCTCCATAACTATGTTTTGTATTTGACAGAGTTAGGACCTTTTTTCACATAGATTTTCTGGTTAAAGTTAATATTCAAAAGTTTTTTGCAACTTCAATACTACAAAAGCTATTCACTTAAAACTTGCGACTAACCTTTATCATCAACTCTATTACCAGGGGCAACATTACCCATAACTATGTTTTGCATTTTGACAGAGTTATGCCCCCTTTTCACTTCGATTTTCTGTTTAAAGTTTATATTCAAAAGTTTGGTAACGTCAAAACTACACAAGTTATTCACTTGAAACTTGGAACTAACCTTTGTCATCAACGCTAGTATCCGGGGCAACATTACCCATAACTATGTTTTGTATTTTGACAGAGTTATGCCCCTTTTTCAATTAGATTTTCTGGTTAAAGTTTATATTCAAAAGTTTTGTTACTTCAAAACTACATAAGTTATTCACTTGAAACTTGGAACTAACCTTTGTCATCAACTCTAGTATCAGGGGCAACATTACCCATAACTGTGTTTTGTATTTTGACTATTTTGAGTTAGCTCACTTTTTACACAAACTTTGTGGTTAAAGTTTTGTTCCAAAAATTTATAAACTATACAAGGCTTCACTTAAAAATATTGTATTTTAACAAATGTATGTCCCTTTCACTATCCAAAATATGTACCAACTGAAATACTTTGCATAGTCGAGCACGATGTCCTCTGACAGCTCTTGTTTTAAAGAGGCATAACTCAAGTACGATAAGAGCAATTATGCTGAAAATGTAGCTTAACCTTCCTTTTATCTCGAAAAGACTTCCATAAAGTTTCATAATGAAAGCACAAAAACTGTTATTGCCTATGACAATTTCCAATCTTCCTATATCAACCAAGTTATTGTCTGCACAAAGTAAAGGGGACGCCACCACCAACATAACACAATATCACAAACCAATATCTTATTTCAAAATATTCCATGGAAATCATAGCTGACCTCTAAATCGCAGTATGTGTAGCTTTCGCTTATTTGGAAAAAGCTATATGATTGTGTAATTTTAACAAGAGATGTTTGTAAAACATGTTTCCTCCCCGACTTGCAGCCAAGTTGTGAATATGTGCAATTGTTTAGAAATATTTTAAATATGCAAGCCCAAGAGAGGTCTCGATATATGGTATCTATGTATGAAGTTTCATTAAAATATCTCAATGCGTTCTCAAGTTATTCACTGGCAACTGTTTTTCTATTTTAAGTAATGGCTACCTTGACCTTCTACCTTTAGTAATGGTGACCTTGACCCCACCCACCCCATATGAAATCCCAAGACAGGTCTCAATATAAGGTATGTTTGCATGAAGTTTCATTAAAATATCTCGATGCGTTCTCAAGTAATTGACTGGCAACCGTTTTTCTACTTTAAGTAACGGTTACCTTGACCTTGACCACACCCACCCCATATGCAATCCCAAGCAAGGTCTTGATGTAAGGTATCTATGTATAAAGTTTCATTAAAATATCTCAATGCGTTCTCAAGTTATTGAGGGGAAACCATTTTGCTATTTTTAGCAACGGTGACCTTGACCTTCAACCAGTTGACCTCAACATTTATAGGATTCTTCCTTTCCTCCCAAGTAACCAGCGTACCAACTTTCATGATCATAGGTCAAAGCGTTCTCAAGATATCGTGCGGAAATTAAATGGTCAACCGTTTTTCTATTTTTAGTTACAGTGACCTTGACTACACCCACCCCATGTGCAATCCAAAGTGAGGTCTCGATGTAAGGTATCTATGTATAAAGTTTCAGTAAATATCTCAATGCGTTCTCAAGTTATTGAGAGGAAACCGCTTTTCTATTTTAAGCAGCAGTGACCTTGACCTTTCACCTACTGACCTCAAAATTTATATAGTTCTTCCTTTCCTCCCAAGTAACCAGCGAACCAACCTTCATGATCGTAGGTCAAAGCGTTCTCAAGATATTGTGCTGAAACTAAATGGTCTAGGGACAGAGCTACCAACCGACCGACCTATGGACAGGTGCAAAGCAAGATATCACCACTTCTTTGAAGGGGGGCATAATTATTTCAGTTGTCCTGCATTGTAATACTTACCAGTAAAGTTTGTTCGACCCATTAATTTCCTGTAATGAAATTTCCTTCCATGAATAACTTTTGCACATTTAACCTCAATTTTGAAAAAAAAATGTGATGTTTTAATCATTTCAGTTGTCCAAGGGAATCTAGACGACTTATTGATAGAAGAATGCCGCCTTCAACAGGTAAATCCTGATCCAGAGTCATTTAGATGCTCAACACCTGTTGGAGGTGGTGTCCCACCTGGTATGTAATGGTAAAACTCTCATCTCATCGAGAGTGCAACTGTTGCACGTAAGGCTAAAAAAAGTTAATGAATTGCTTCTCAGGCACTTTCCAAAAAATCAGGACGGATTTTTTTTTTTTTAAGTACTTTTGTTTGTTTGTTTTATCCTAATCTTCTATTGGCATTATGTAATTGCTTTTGAAAATAAGTAAATAAGACCTGCTGTCCACTACAGTCCCGATGCTTTGCATATGGGTTGCCTATAAAAATGTGCCAGTTTCGGGAACCATTCGGACTAAAATACGACAGGTTTCGGTATAAACCGATCAATCTATCCGAAGTAACCAAATGCAACGCAAAAGAATGCTGACAGCTTCTGAATGTTTCCCGATCATGCAGAAAGGTTGCAGTAACAATGCAGAACATGCTGAATAGTTGCCGATTTGTTATTACAGAATGCTGAAATGTTGCCGATTGGAAGTTCGGGGTATATGAAAGACGCCAAACAACGTCACACTATAATCTGATTATCAGTTGCTAGCCAAGCAATGGATCTATTAGATATGTTTTGTTAGTTTCTGTAATATCTGTGATATTGTTTTAATATTTACTTTTGCAGAAGACATGGACTGGACCAGCTGGTTCATTGATGAACCATCGTCCATAGGGACCCCCATGGCCGGTAATTATATACTTCTATGTGTTAGACTTCATTGTGGTCAAGAGGAAGATACATTCAAACATCGTTATTTTGAAGTCGTTGGGACTGGCAAGAAAACTTTGAAATAACAATAGTTTAGATTAAACATTTTCACCATTTCATAAAAACCCGTAACGGTCGCGTCAAATTTGGCTTTTTATCCACATACACAACGGTATAGCAGATAAATATAGTTCATAAAATAGTAAAAAATACTTTTAAAATTTTAATTCTTATCAAGCGCACCTGACTTGATATAGAGATAGAAATGCAAGCCTTTAGTAATTTGTTTTACCTTTTTATAGTTTACCGCTTGTAGACAGCTAACCAATTTGAAAGTCTTTCTTTGGTGGGACACCAATAATAAAGTAGGGGTCCTCTGTGGTCTAGTGGTAAAACACTGGACTTGAGAGCGGAAGGTCCGGGGTTCAATTCCTGGTCCGGAACCTGGTCCCCACTTTCATCCTTCACTTTCTTCACCAATCATTACACACATTTATCATCAATAATAAAACACCCTGGACTGTCAGAAATGCCTAGCACTAAATTCCTGAGTAACACGTTGCTGACCTGTGACAAGGTTTGTCAAGCAGACTGCATAAGATCAAAGTGGTTACAAAGCATATGCAAAAAAAACGCTAGTGAACTTGAAAGTAACCCCAGACTCTGCATCCGATTGTTGTGAGGTATAAACTGGTAGTACCTGGAAGCATCCTGACCGCTGCAGGAATATTAAAAATGACAAACATGTGCCCAAATGACATACCACAATAAATCATACTGACCACAAGGAAGTGTTAAGTGTTAAAAAGTTCCCATGTCCAATTATGTGACTTACAGTTATCAGTGTGCATGTAAAGTGGATGTAAAATGGACAAAACATAAGTAGTCTAAGTGGAGCTGTGGCTAGGGACTGCTAGCGAAAACAGTGCAACACCAGAAACAACTAGGATGCTGAATCATGGCCCGAAATCATAAGTATCTACGGATGAAGATATGCAAGTATTACAGATAAAATACAGCTGCAGTGCCATACCAGCGGAGGCCAGAATAAGTCAAAAAGGACATGAAAGATAGGCAAGGAAGGCGATCGGGGCCAAAAAAAAAAAAAAAAAAAAAAAATTATAAATAATAAAGTAGTTTCAATTATCCAGAATACCTTGCGCAAACTTACACTGGTTGCAATTCACTTGGCTAAATGTGCATTAATTGTGACCATTAGCAAATAATGGCCAATATTTTGACATGCTTTGTCCGCGAATTTTTTCATAGAATGTGTGAAAACTTAACTATTTAAAGTATTTTGGTTGGCACAGTTGTTTAAGAGTGGACAGGAGAAAGAAACCCAGAAACATAGACTTATTTATGAATAAAGGTAGTACACCGTAATGGTACCCTAGTAAAATATCTACCTAAAGTATAATAGACAGGTATTTATAATCACAAGTGTCAATCAGCAACAATAAAAACAAGGCTTGTCACAGGATGTGACGTATACCCCCAAAGCATATGCTTGTTAGAGGTAGGCAACATTACAGCAGTAAGATGTTGGCAAAAATTAAACAAAGGGCAATAACTCTGTAATATTCAAGAAGTAGTCATGGTCCTTGAACTCTGCAGTTCCTCTCATTGTCCACTACCCTTCTATGAAGTTTTATTTGAATCCTTTCAATACTAATGGTAGTATGCTCCGCACAAGAAAATTATTGCTTTGCACAAGAAATAAAACAAAGGACAATGCTTGAACTGTCTATTGGACAGTAATTTGAAAAGCATGTGTGGCAGGCCATCACTGTGATGGGAAAATGACTAGCACGCAAAGTTATTCATGCGATCACAGAAAACAGAAGACGGATGGAAGCGCGAGTGTCAAATGATAGCAAAACCAACAGAACAAAGGGAGCAGGAAGTTTTGCAACCCAAGGTCACAAGGCCATAGACAGAGGGCAAGATTTGCAGTTCTAGCCCATTCACAGAAAAAAATGGCTTACTGGGCAATTTTGGAGGGTGTCAGAGCTGTTATGACATCAATTATTTGCTCTTACACTAATGTGCTGGCCTGTTTCACTTCCCCTGCAAGCATGTTCATTTGGCAGTGCTGGCCTGAGACATTGGTCTCCTAGTTGCTGCGTAAAAAGGCAGTTTTTTTCATTGCACCCAATTTATGCCTTACAGAACAGCAACTGTTCACACAGCAACTACTGTCTGTAGGTCAGCACCATTAGCGCTACAATTATTAACCATAGGTAAGCAACTGCATGCTCTGCAAGTACAGACCACAGGACCACAACTGTGTGCAAACAGTTAGTGCCTGTAAGACAGAAAGTGTGTGCAATGGAAAGTGTGTGCAATGAAAATAACTGCCTGTTGGACTGCAACTTAGAGGGCAAGTGTCATAGGACGGCCATGCCAACAGAAAATGATTATCAATGGAAGTTGTTTAGGCCAGCACAACAAACAGAAGAAAGCTTGCACGGCAAGTGTTGCAGATGAGCAAAATTAACAGAAATGATATGGGTTTTTAAGCAGGTCATGGCAAAGTCAGAGTTGTTTGACATCCATAACTTGCACTGTAACTACATCCCACACTACAGTAAATGCTTGCCCTGTTACTACTGACTGCAGGACAGCAACTGCAATTACTGCAGTTACAAATTGCAGAATACCATATGTGTGCTCTGCAAGTAACAGCGGCTGGACAGCAAATGAGTGCAATGCTTAAACTGTCTATTGGACAGTAATTTGAAAAGCATGTGTGGCAGGCCAGCACTGTGATGGGAAAATGACTAGCAGGCAAAGTTATTCATACCATCACAGAAAACAGAAGACGGATAGAAGGGCGAGTGTCAAATGATAGCAAAACCACCAGAACAAGGGGAGCATGAAAAGTTTCGCAACCCAAGATCATTCCTCACAGTTGATGTCTTACACAACAGAACTGCTCACACAGCAACTACTGCCTGTAGGACAGAACCAAGAGCCCTACAATTGTTAACCATAGGTGTCACAGGCCATCTTTGCCAACAAATCATGGCTAGTTTGGGAAGTGATGCAGGCCAGTACCACAAACAGAATATGGCTAGGAAGGCAGGCGTTGCAGCTGAGCACTATTAACAGAAATGGCTTTCTAGTCAAGAGTGTTTATAAGCAGCCAGCCTAACGAACAGAACATTACCATCAATGCATGCAGAAGGAGCACTGTACCAAAGAAGGAAGCATCTGCACAGGCAACAGAGCAAAATATTAATGTATTCACTGTCAATATAGATAAGTCTGAGGGCCAGACAACAGCAGATGAAACCTCAGATTTCCTCAGATTTAGAATGGAATTCCTCTTTCAATATCGATAAATATTAAATCTTATATTTGACCTTCAGAGCGTCATAGGCCTTTATACTAAAGGTCTGGTTTTTGCGTGCAACATACTTGCTCATGATAGTGATCATTTCTATTTATAAGTTACTGGAATAGGGCCATGGCAAAAAAAACAACAACCTCCAGACAAATCTTTTACCTTTGAACTTGAAGTACATCCTTGACTTTAAAATCATGCATGTTTTAGGCAACACACGATCTGCGAGGAGCAGATTATATAATATAAATACAACACAGGAAGTTCATAAAGAGGAAAATGTTTTTCTATTTTTGTCAATGGGACACTAAAATTGATCCTGACCATACCATATGCAATTCTAAGCAAGGTATTCGGTACCAGTTTGTTTATTTGGATTTTTCACCGTTTTTAACAGTAAATCAGTCATATCAGTGGTCAGTTAACCTACTCACACTTTTCCTACTCACAAGCTTTACTGCAAAAACTACTGCATCTGAAATAATCTTAAACAAATATTATATTAATAAAAAAAGTTAAATTAAAAAAATTGCCTTTGCCGGGACTAGAACCCAGGACCTTTGAGATCAAAAATCTCGTGCGCTAACCACTCGGCCATTCAGACTTATACATTTGATTGTGTTTTTTAACGCTATGTAAGTGATACTCACGTTTTCCAAAATACTGATGAAAAGGGTTACAACGCTTTATAATTTTATCAATTTTCATTAATTAATATCGATAAACAAAACAATATTTCCAATATTTTCTGAGTCAAGAGTGTTAATTTCCTTGTTTGTATATAAGGTACAATTTCTTCTGGAAATCTATTACCAAATTTTTGAAAATTGTCAATTTTTGAAAATTGTGAACAGGTCCTTTTAAGTAAATTGTAACACTTAGAATTGGTAACCTCTCCGTTAAAAATAGCCCAAAATGCACCCTTTCCAAATCAAGACGTTTTTGGTGTATACAAGTATACAAGACATGCGAATATGGCAATTATGAGTTGGCTATCACATAGGAATATATAACTTAGAACCTATCACATAGGAATTTATAACTTTAAATGTATTTTTCTGCACTGTTTTACAGTAAGTGAATGTTCTTTGTTGACCCTGTTAGTCTGGATATATTGTATTATTGCATTATTAAAACTTAACGATGTTAAGGTAACAAATTTATCTTGCACAAGTCAAAAATGAAATGGGGGGCGGGCATTTGTGGTACCATATCAGGGTCCTTTTGCTACTGACATTCCTTACTTAATGAGCCAGGCAAGTGATACAAGCATTTGTGTGCCTCTTGTTAGAGTCAGCATACCTGAATATTTTGTTCCACACAGACTGTTTTAAACAGACCACCAATGAAAACTTGAATGATTCATTTTTTCTGGTAGTAGCTACCCAAACAAGACGGGGCAAAAAAAGGCGAGTGGAAAGAATGCGTCAGGAGACAGGAGATAATGAAGGGAGGAGACAGGAGATAATGGAGGTATGTGTACAGGTTTGACATTGCTATTCACGGAATCACAGACAGGGCCAGTGTTTTTTTTTTACCTTTGGGGAAAAGGTGGCGGGGTCACTTCAGATGGGAAATTTACAACAAAAGTATAATTTATTTTACAAAACCATTATTACATGTTTATATTTTACTTTGCAATAAAATGTTTATCAATTGCTTTGCTACATATGATACAAACTTAGATTAAGCACTAACTTGGTTTGATGAAAAATTGCTGAAATTGTTTACAAAAATGCCTATACATTAGTTAATTCTTGTCAGATTTTGGTGAATTTTTTTTCAAATATGGCAAACATTCTGAGAGAAATTTGAAGGTAAATATAGGGGAAAGTATATACTTTTTTAGCAGGGCAATGGGGCCAAATTTTGGCCCGAAATTGGCACTAAAAAAACACTGAATATGCCTTTTTTGTTTGGATTTTTCGCCGTTTTTAACAGTATTTCAGTCATATCACAGCAGTCAGTTAACCTACTCACACTTTTCCTGGGCAAGCTTAGCTGATCTAAGCAGTTTACCACTACTAAGTGCACATACCTATGCCAGTAACTGACAACAGCCCTACTTGAATCAGAGGTAGGGGAAAATGACCTTTGAAATAATTTCATGACCAATTCCCACACATGTTATGTGGCTGGGCTGGGGAGTGACCTCACAAACCCCTGATTGTCAGTCCAGGGCTCTACCAACTGAGCTAGCCAAGCCAAGTGTGTTATTGATATGAGATATACACGTGTAAAGTTTCAGTAAAATATCTCAATTTGTTCTAGATTTCGTGAGCCTAAATTGTTTTTTCTTTTTTTAGTAAAATTGACCTTTACCCCCACCAACCCCATCTGCAATCTCAAGCTAGGTCTCGCTATAAGGTACAGTAAGTTTCATTACAACAGCTTAATTTGTTCTTGAAATAAGAGAGCAGAATCTAACACTGCCATACCACCGGAAAAATGACATACCCCAATCTACTAACCAAAGTTTTTATTCGAAAAAAGTGGACAACAACTACAGATTATACTATGTTTTGTATGTATTCATTTTCTAATTGGTGGTGTTTTTGTGGTTATAAATATTCTTCATTTGTTGTGAGTCAAATTTTGTCAACTGACAGATGCACAACCTTTTTGCAAGTTTGGTAGACATGGATAGAAAAGTATACATCAAGCACTGAAGGTCCTGCATTTCTTTCACAAGGGAAACTCATTATTGAAATAGTATGGTTAGAACAAACTGTGAAAGGTTGTTAATAAAACTGCCTCACCTTACTTCATTTTTCATCTTATCATTAAGAATGGGCAGAACAAAGAGGTATTTTTGCCACACAAGGACTTAGATGTTGACACAAGACAATCAGCTGAGCAGAGCTACCACATACCATGAAATGGAAGGAAAAATATATTGCTGAAATATGCTTGTTTACTCATGTATAATATATTTATAACATATAAGTGAACAATATTGTGTTCATTATATGTTATGTATGAATGCCTTCATTTTTAATTTATATGCTGTTTTATAATTGCTTGCCTTGCATGTCTTTGGTGCATACTTACTACATAACAAAGAATTATTCAAATGGAAGTACTGGTACTTCACTGCACACTGCACACAAGGTATATATAGTAAAATACTATATGTGTATATATGTTGCATGTGATTGTCATACAAATAAACCACTGAAAGTTGATAAGATACCCAGTCGAGGGCAAGCTCGTGTATTGTTGTCAAAAAGTAGTTCTTACATTTATAAAGGTATGAGAATTATGTGAGCGAAACATGAACCAAACATGGAACTTGATAAGAAATGAATAACATGAGCTGTCAGAGGACAGGGCGCTTGATTATTTGAAGTATTTGAAGATGGGGTATATTGTTGAAATTCGACTACAGTTGACAAATGTTCTGAAATATAAACATACAGTAATGAGAATTATTGCATGTAATTTAGAATTTGATGAAAATGTCACACAGGAATAGGTAGCTCCAGAACAAAAATGTAAGCAAAGACAATTATCCTGACAATGTAATGAAATGGTTTATATAATGGGAACACAAAGTATGCAGACAGAAGAGAGATGTAAGAAGGAAGTCCCAAACAACACCGAAATTTCATCCACTCATGCAAATTAATTTTGAGAGAGGAATGAACAGCAGAGAAAGTATAGCAATTACAAAGTAGCAGAATGTACATTCTTGTTCAAAAGCATACTGGGTATATTTGTAATTCAAATTCTACATTTAACAGACGTTTTGGTAGATACTATATATTTATGTTTGGGATTTGTGGTATTTTCATTGAATAAGAGGCTTTGGTAAAAGAGTGCAACAATTTTAAGTTATTGATGCACTAGGTCAAGGAAAGACAATGGCAGGAAATGGAAAGGAAGAGGTCCAATAATATGCGATAAATTAAAGACAAGAGGCACACCAGTGCCTGTATCCCTCCACTGGCTTATTAAGTAAGAAGTGTCAGAAGCAAAAAGACCCTGATATGCTATATATAACACAGTTGTCGAGTGGACAAAAAAATGATCAGATAAAAGCAAATAAGAAAAGACTGATCGCAACTGACAAATGTTCTGAAAAACAAACAAGAAGCCAAAAATGACCTGCAATGCGCCACTGGCTTAAGTTCAGAGGGGCAAATGGAAAAAGAACCTTAACTAGCTCTCGAGGCCGTCTAGTGCAACATACGTTAGAACCTCAAAGGAACATTTCTGTGCAATTCTTTATAGAACTGTATGTGGAGATGTCATGTTTTCTGATTTTATTAAAATTTGTATTTGTACTAACTTGAAAAAGAAACCGAACAACAAAATGGCATCATCAAGCAGTATGATGAAACAAAAGATGCTTTCCCCAGTCTTCTTCAGCTAAGACTTCCACCAATGGACTTTGGTGTAACATTCAGATCACCATTTTAAAAACACTATAACCAATTAGAAAAAAAGACACTGTCTTCTATATACACAGACGCCCGCAGTTGGTGCTGAACAGCAAGCCCATATGAATTATTCTAAGTTCAAATTAGGTTAAGGTCAAGTTCAAACTCAGGTTGGGTCATATGGGTTAATTAGGAATGGTCATAAGCAACAACTGTGTAAGTATCCAAGTGTTGAAGTAAGCGGTGTTGGTGCTAGACAAAATGGTTAACTTCATACGAACGCAAAATCACTGAACCACAGAATCACAGACAGGGCAATAACTATATGCCTCTGGTATCAAGTTGCCGGGAGAATTAAAATTGGAAAAAATAGTTTTGGGCCAAAATTGCTTTGAATAGTTACTGAAAAAAACATAAGATACATTACGAAAGACATAAACATGCTAAGATGATCAGTGTCCAAGTAAATTGATTCATCTTTATACATCAAATGACAAGAAAGGAAAGAATATGTTGGAAAAAGCCAGACCATGATCTAGTCACAGCTGAGGATGGAATTACAAACGTTTATTAAAGATGCATGAACAACCAAACTAAATGTCACCAAATATGATACAAAAGACGATGTTACTAATATGAGACTTACAAGTGTCAGGAAAAGGTGGGTCAGAGATGTACTGGAGGGAGTTGTTCAATGAGATGTTTCTTAATTTTACTACAATTTGTTATCTTTAATTTGCCTCTTGTATCATGGTACATATTGTTATTTTGAAGTCGGCTAATTTAACACAGGCAAAAGACAAACAAAACACACTATATACAATGTATGGTTTAATTTATAGACAATTTACAACGCCGAGACATATGATTAAAAATTTCTCTTGGTTGGCGAAGGTAAGTAGTTCAGGTAAATTCTTCACAACTGGGTGATGGGATCACTAAAAACCATAAATGGTCAGTACAATGCATGGTGTTTCATGAACTACAGAGAATCCTGTCAACAAAGACACCTGTTTGTAATGACATCATATCTTATCCAACAATGTTTGCGGTCCTGGCAAAATCACTATAAAATATATTCTTTATTCGCAAAGCATGTAACTAACCTGTTAGATCTTACATCCAACACTTATTGTCAGTCCTGATAGCATAGAAATGCATTATTATTATACTTCAAATTTTATTTTCGACACTTGTGAATTTCCATGTCATAATTATAATGAGCACTATGTATATTATAACTCAAGTGTTTCCACTAACATTTATCATCTGAAACTGTTACTATAATAATTAACTAACTTGTAAAGATAAATTAATCAGTGTGCAAAA
Organism: Congeria kusceri; assembly: GCA_027627225.1. Taxonomy (NCBI): domain Eukaryota; kingdom Metazoa; phylum Mollusca; class Bivalvia; order Myida; family Dreissenidae; genus Congeria; species Congeria kusceri. The sequence goes on along the minus strand of CM051034.1, from coordinate 44,296,179 downwards.
TTCTATATTAGAGATAAGGATGTATCATAAAAAGTAATAAAACCCACATGCTTGTATCATGGTACATATTGTAATTTTTTTTTTTTTTCAAGTCGGCTAATTTAAACACGGGCAAAAAAAAAAAAAAACACTATATACAATGTATCCTTGTTAAAACATAAATTATAAACATTTATAAAATGTTATTAAAGCTGATACGCCACAGATTTGAAAAATTACAAAAATGAAAACAAAAAAAGTCTTTAATATATTAAAATAAGATATAATTGAATAGAATTGACTGAAAAATGTTGACCCATTAACAAAAGTTCCAAATCACATAGTTAAATTATGTAACTGGGCTAATAGCTTAGTAGTATGTAACCTTTTATACTGTAAGGTTGCTTTGGCGGAAGTATTGGTTTTACTAGAGGAAGTGAACAGAATCCAGTAGAGAAAGATTGTTTATTTGGACAGATCATAAAATCTGTTAATATTTAATGTCATAATTTGGAATCCATTGTTGCTGTCAGACTAACAACACCATAGGTATTAAGGAACAGAAGTCTTGAGTAGCACATACTCAGACGTAAGTTATTCGACTTACTACCAGTATATGTGATTGAACCTGACACTGAGTCAATCCCATAAATAAAAGTAATTTATCCTGTCAGAACTCTCACTTGTTTATACCCCTACACCCACATGGCAGGAGGTTACAATTATTGCAAAGTATTTTGTAAATCCAATTTCAAAAACATCTCGAGATGCTTTTTCAACTATTTATTATATATTTTATAACTCTTAGGTTGTTGTTGTGAAATTTCCACATGGTCCGTCAAGAGCCTAGCAATTCCACTTCCGGAGTCCCGTTGTTTCAAAACATAAATCTGAAAATGCAAGTATATTATAGCGAATAGTGTAAATGGCTTTAGAGCCAGAGTTAGAGCATCAGACTCTCAAGCCAATGACTCGGGTTTAAGCCCCAGCAAGTGCTCCCAATTTTTCATTTCGATGGTCCAATATATTTCAAATAATATAGAAATATGGCCCAATATATTTCAAATAATATAGAAATATATCAATAAAGGTAAATTAATAAAATAATTAAAAATATTATATACTAGTAATCTCTCATTTTAATAAGCTATTGGAATTGAATCTGGCATGTTTATAAACAGTCCGAAATTCCTATTACTACTCAATATCACACACCGAATAGTCTTACTATTACTACTCAATATCACACACCGAATAGTCTTACTATTACTACTCAATATTACTCACCGAACAGTCTTACCATTACTACTCAATATCACACACCGAATAGTCTTACTATTACTACACAATATCACACACCGAATAGTCGTACTATTACTACTCAATATCACACACCGAATAGTCGTACTATTACTACTCAATATCACACACCAAATAGTCTTAATATTACTACTCAATATCACACACCGAATAGTCTTACTATTACTACACAATATCACACACCGAATAGTCTTACTATTACTACACAATATCACAAACCTATATCTTATTTCAAAATATTCCATGGAAATCATAGCTGACCTCTAAATCGCAGCATGTGTAGCTTTCGCTTATTTGGAAAAAGCTATATGATTGTGTAATTTTAACAAGAGATGTTTGTAAAACATGTATGCCCCCCGACTTGCAGCCAAGTTGTGAATATGTGCAATTGTTTAGAAATATTTTAAATATGCAAGCCCAAGAGAGGTCTCGATATATGGTATCTATGTATGAAGTTTCATTAAAATATCTCAATGCGTTCTCAAGTTATTAACTGGCAACCGTTTGTCTATTTTAAGTAACGGCTACCTTGACCTTCTACTTTTAGTAATGGTGACCTTGACCCCACCCACCCCATATGAAATCCCATGACAGGTCTAAAATATAAGGTATCTTTGTATGAAGTTTCATTAAAAGATCTCGATGCGTTCTCAAGTAATTGACTGGCAACCGTTTTCTATTTTAAGTAACGGTTACCTTGACCTTGACCACACCCATCCCATATGCAATCCCAAGCAAGATCTTGATGTAAGGTATCTTTGTGTAAAGTTTCATTAAAATATCTCAATGCGTTCTCAAGTTATTGACGGGAAACCGTTTTGCTACTTTTAGCAATGGTGACCTTGACCTTCAACCAACTGACCTCAACATTTATAGGATTCTTCCTTTCCTCCCAAGTAACCAGCGTAACAACTTTCATGATCAGAGGTCAAAACGTTCTCAAGATATCCTGCGGAAATTAAATGGTCAACCGTTTTTCTATTTTTAGTTACAGTGACCTTGACTACACCCACCCCATGTGCAATCCAAAGTGAGGTCTCGATGTAAGGTATCTATGTATAAAGTTTAATTAAAATATCTCAATGCGTTGTCAAGTTATTGAGAGGAAACCGTTTTTCTATTTTAAGCAGCAGTGACCTTCACCTTTGACCTACTGACCACAAAATTATATAGTTCTTCCTTTCCTCCCAAGTAACCAGCGAACCAACTTTTATGATCGTAGGTCAAAGCGTTCTCAAGATATTGTGCTGAAACTAAATGGTCTACGACAGAGCTACCGACCGACCGACCTACGGACAGGTGCAAAGCAAGATATCACCACTTCTTTGAAGGGGGGCATAATTATTTCAGTTGTCCAGCATTTTAATACTTACCAGTCAAGTTTGTTTGACCCATTAATTTCCTGTAATGAAATTTCCTTCCATGAATAACTTTTGCACATTTAACCTCAATTTTGAAAAAAAAAGTGATGTTTTAATCATTTCAGTTGTCCAAGGGAATAGACGACTTATCGAGTCATTTAGATGCTCTACACCAGTTGCAGGCGGTGTCCCACCTGGTATGTAATGGTAAAACTCGCATCTCATCAAGAGTGTAACTGTTGCACGTAAGGCTAAAAAAAGTTAATGAATTGTTTCTCAGGCACTTTCTAAAAAATTAGGACGGATTTTTTTTTTTTAAGTACTTTTTTTGTTTTGTTTTATTTTATCCTAATCTTCTATTGGCATTATGTACTTGCTTTTGAAAATAAGTAAATAAGACCTGCAGTCCACTACAGTGCCTATAAAAATGTGCCAGTTTCGGGAACCATTCGGACTAAAAATTTTCCAATCAATCTATCCGAAGTAACCAAATGCAACGCAAAAGAATGCTGACAGCTTCTGAATGTTTCCCGATCATGCAGAAAGGTTGCAGTAACATTGCAGAACATGCTGAATAGCTGCCGATTTGTTATTACAGAATTCTGAAATGACGCCAAACAACGTCAAACTATAATCTGATTATCAGTTGCTAGCCAAGCAATGGATCTATTAGATATGTTTTGTTAGTTTCTGTAATATCTGTAATATTGTTTTAATATTTACTTTTGCAGATGACATGGAATGGACAGACTGGTCCATAGTAGATACACCCTACGCCATAGGGTCCCCCATGGACGGTAATTATATACTTCTATGTGTTAGACTTCATTGTGTTCAAGAGGAAGATACATTCAAACATCGTTATTTTGAAGTCGTCGGGACTGGCAAGAAAACTTTGAAATAACAATAGTTCAGATTAAACATTTTCACCATTTTATAAAAACCCGTAACGGTCGCGTCAAATTTGGCTTTTTATCCACATACACAACGGTATAGCAGATAAATATAGTTCATAAAATAGTAAAAAATACTTTTAAAATTTTAATTCCTATCAAGTGCACCTGACTTGATATAGAGATAGAAATGCAAACCTTTAGTAATTTGTTTTACCTTTTTATAGTTTACCGCTTGTAGACAGCTAACCAATTTGAAAGTCTTTCTTTGGTAGGACACCAATAATAAGTAGTTTCAATTATCCAGAATACCTTGCGCAAACTTACACTGGTTGCAATTCACTTGGCTAAATGTGCATTAATGGTGACCATTAGCAAATAATGGCCAATATTTTGACATGCTTTGTCCGCGAATTTTTTCATAGAATGTGTGAAAACTTAACTATTGAAAGTATTTTGGTTGGCACAGTTGTTTAAGAGTGGACAGGAGAAAGAAACCCAGAAACATAGACTTATTTATGAATAAAGGTAGTACACCTTAATGGTACCCTAGTAAAATATCTACCTAAAGTATAACAGACAGGTATTGATAATCACAAGTGTCAATCAGCAACAATAAAAACAAGGCTTGTCACAGGATGTGACGTATACCCCCAAAGCATATGCTTGTTAGAGGTAGGCAACATTACAGCAGTAAGATGTTGGCAAAAATTAAACAAAGGGCAATAACTCTGTAATATTCAAGAAGTAGTCATGGTCCTTGAACTCTGCAGTTCCTCTCATTGTCCACTACCCTTCTATGAAGTTTTATTTGAATCCTTTCAATACTAATGGTAGTATGATCCTCACAAGAACATTATTGCTTTGCACAAGAAATAAAACAAAGGGCAATAACTCTGTAATATTGAAACAGTAGTAATGGTCCTTGAACTCTGCAGTTCCTCTCATTGTCCACTACCCTTCTATGAAGTTTTATTTGAATCCCTTCAATACTAATGGTAGTATGCTCCTCACAAGAACATTATTGCTTTGCACAAGAAATAAAACAAATGGCAATAACTCCGTAATATTGAAGAAGTAGTCATGGTCCTTGAATTCTGCAGTTCCTCCTATTGTCCACTACCCTTCTATGAAGTTTTATTTGAATCCCTTCAATACTAATAGTAGTATGCTCCGCACAAGAACATTATTGCTTTGCACAAGAAATAAAACAAAGGGCAATGCTTGAACTGTCTATTGGACAGTAATTTGAAAAGCATATTTGGCAGGCCAGCACTGTGATGGGAAAATGACTAGCACGCAAAGTTATTCATGCGAACACAGAAAACAGAAGACGGATGGAAGCGCGAGTGTCAAATGATAGCAAAACCAACAGAACAAAGGGAGCAGGAAGTTTTGCAACCCAAGGTCACAAGGCCATAGACAGAGGGCAAGATTTGCAGTTCTAGCCCATTCACAGACAAAAAAGGCTTACTGGGCAATTTTGGAGAGTGTCAGAGCTGTTATGACATCAATTATTTGCTTTTACACTAATGTGCTGGCCTGCTTCACTTCCCCTGCAAGCATGTTCATTTGGCAGTGCTGGCCTGAGACATTGGTCCTCCCAGTTGCTGCATAAAAAGGCAGTTTTTTTCATTGCACCCAATTTATGCCTTACAGAACAGCAACTACTGTCTGTAGGTCAGCACCATTAGCGCTACAATTATTAACCATAGGTAAGGTAAGCAACTGCATGCTCTGCAAGTACAGACCACAGGACCGCAATTGTGTGCAAACAGTTACTGCAGGTAAGATAAAACTGTGTGCAATGAAAAAACTAGCTGATGGACAGCAACTTTAAGGGCAGTGTCACAGGCCATCTTTGCCAACAAATCATGAATAGCTAGGGAAGTGATGCAGGCCAGCACCACAAACAGAATATGGCTACAAAGGCAGGTGTTGCAGCTGTGCACTATTAACAGAAATGGCTTTCTTGTCAAGAGTGTGTGCTAGAAGCTAGCCCAACCAATAGAATATTTCCATCGATGCATGGAGGGGCAGCCGAGTACCAAAGAAGGAAGCATCTGCACAGGCAACACAGCAAAATATTAATGTATTTACTGTAAATATCGATGAAAGCCTGAGGGACAGACAACCACAGATCAAACCTCAGATTTCCTCAGATTAACAACAGATTTCCTCTTTGCATGCAGAATACATGTTCCAAAGATAAACATTAAATCTTGTATTTGACCTTTGACATCTTCAGAGTGACATTGGTCCCTAAACTGAAGGCCTGATTTTTGAGTGCAACATACCTGCTCATGATAGTGATCATTTCTATTTCTAAGTTACTGGAATATCCCTCCATGGCCGAAAAATTATGCTCCAGAAAAAATTCTTTTAGCTTTGAACTCTAAGCGTCACCATGACCTTTGACAATCATGTGTGATTTCTGCAGAGAATAATAATCAAAAGTATAATAAATACACTTTCAGGCAGGAAGTGTTGCAGCTGAGCACTATTAACAGGAATAATATGGATTTTGGGGCTAGTGTGGGCAGATTCAGAGCAGTGTGACACCAAAGATTTGAACTTACAGTATTGTGCTGGCATGCATCACATCCCTTGCTAGCAATGTCAGTTGGCAGTGCGGGCCTGTGACATTTGCATAAGAAGGACAGTTGCTTTCATTGCACACAGATGATGTCTAACATAACTGAAAATGCTTTCCCAGCAACTACTGACTGTAAAACAGCACCAAGAGCCCTGCAATTATTAACCGTAGTTTAACAACCTCATGCTCTGCAAGAACTGACCACAGGACCGCAACTGTGTGCAAACAGTTAGTGCCTGTAATACAGAAAGTGTGTGCAATGGAAAATGTGTGCAATGAAAATAACTGCCTGTTGGACTGCAACTTAGAGGGCAAGTGTCATAGGACGGCCATGCCAACAGAAAATGATTATCAACGGAAGTTGTTTAGGCCAGCACAACAAACAGAAGAAAGCTTGCAGGGCAAGTGTTGCAGATGAGCAAAATTAACAGAAATGATATGGGTTTTTAAGCAGGTCATGGCAAAGTCAGAGTTGCTTGACATCAATAACTTGCACTGTAACTACATCCCACACTACAGTAAATGCTTGCTCTGTTACTACTGACTAAGGGACAGCAACTGCAATTACTGCAGTTTCCAATTGCAGAATGCCATATGTGTGCTCTGCAAGTAACGCTGGCAGGACAGCAAATGAGTGCAATGCTTAAACTGTCTATTGGACAGTAATTTGAAAAGAATGTGTGGAAGGCCAACACTGTGATGGGATAATGACTAGCAGGCAAAGTTAATCATGCCATCACAGAAAACAGAAGACGGATGGAAGGGCGAGTGTCAAATGATAGCAAAACCAACAGAACAAAGGGAGCATGAAAAGTTTCGCAACCCAAGATCATTCCTCACAGTTGATGTCTTACACAACAGAACTGCTCACACAGCAACTACTGCCTGTAGGACAGAACCAAGAGCCCTACAATTATGATTATAAATATATGCATGGATAATAGGAATGATGTATTGTACTTGTAGTGACTATAAATACTAAAAGTGTAGGCCTTGTGATTATATTGATCAAAATGGGATGCGCTGATCAATAAAATTAAGATATATTACGAAAGACACAAAAATGCTAAGATGATCAGTGTCCAAGTAAACTGATTCATCTTTATACACCAAATGACAAGAAAGGAAAAAACATGTTGGAAAAAGCCAGACCATGATCTAGTCACAGCTGGGGATGGAATTATAAGCATTTATTAAAGATGTATGAACAACCAAACTAAATGGCACCAAATATGATACAAAAGATGATGTTACTAATATGAGACTTACAAGTGTCAGTAAAAGGTGGGTCAGAGGTGTCGCGTATGGAGTTGTTTGAGAGAGATTGTAGAGAATGCAGGATCTCAGCAATTAAAAAGCTGCCTGTTGAACAGCAACTTAAATGGCAAGTTTCAAAGGAAAGCCTTGCCAGCAGAAAGTTGTTAGTAATGGGATTTATTTAGGCCAGTACAACAAACAAAAGATGGCTAGCATGGCAAGTCTTGCAGCCTAGCACTATTAACAGACATAATATGGATTTTTAAACAGATCTTGGCAAAGGCAGAGTTGTTTGACATCAACAACTTGCGCTGTTAACTACTTCCTGCAAGACAAGTAATTGCTTGCTCTGTTACTACTGAATGCAGAACAGCAACTGTGATTACTGCAGTTACTAATCACAGAATACCAACTGTGTGCTCTGCAAGTAGCGCCAGCAGAACAGCAAATGAGTGTACAGTGCTAAATCTGACAACAATTTTAAGAGCATGTGTGGCAGACCAGAACTGTGATCAGAACATGACTAACAGGCAAAGATATTCATGCAATCATAGAAAACAGATAGAAGTGCAAGTGTCAAAGGATGTGTCAAAGGATAGAAAAACCAACAGAACAAGGGGAGCAGGGAAACTTTCGCCAACCAAGGCCACAAGTGCATGAAGAGCAGGGCAAGAAGAACAGCTAGTGCTTTCACAGCAACTACTGCATGTAGGACCGCGCCATGAGCACTGCAATAATTAACCGTAGGTTAGCAACTGCGCTCTGCAAGTACGGTCCACAGCACTGCAATTGAGTTACTGCATGAAAGAAAACTAGAACTCTGCAAGTCCCCTAACGGGGCATAACACAAGTACAATAAGAGTAATTATGCTGAAAACCAAACATATTCTCCCTTTTATGCATACTAACACTTCCCCAAAGTTTCATCATGATTGCACAGTAACTTCAAGTTATTTTCTACACAAGACTTGTTTGAACTTTTTTTTTTAAGTAACAACTAAAGTACGATAAGAGCAATTATGCCAAAAATCGAACTTAACATTTTTATTATTACTAACATTTCCCTTAAGTTTCATATTGATTGTACAAAAACTTCTCAAGTTATTGTCTACAAAACTTCAAGTTATAGTCCGCACAAACCTTATTTGAACTATTTTTGAAAGGGGCATAACTCAAGTATGGTAAGAGCAATTGTGCCGAAAATCGAACTTAACCTTCATTTTATGCCTACTAACACTTGCCTAACATTTCATGAAAATTGCAAGCAGGACAAATGATGTAGCTGAGCACTAATAACAGAAATGATACGATTTCTAGGCAAATTTGGACACAGTCAGAGCTGAACGAGATACAAGTCATTAAAACATATTACCAGTTTATGTTATTGTTACATCAAATTAAATAACAAGAGGTCCATAAGGCCCTAGGTCCCTTACCTGCGGGGATAAGGAACTAGTTTTCTGAGGCAGAGTGAGGACTCGATATAAGGTATCTTTGTATGCAGTTTCATCACAGTAGCTCAATCCGTTCTTGAATTTGAGAGCGGAAACAAAAAGTTGACGCCACCAAAACCCCCTGCAACCTGCCCGCCCAACGACATACCCCAATCTAATAACTGAAATTTTTCTACAAAAATTTGATACATTTTGCATGTGGAAAGGTAGGCAAGCGTAAAATATATATTTGTTGTTTTAATTTTTTTATTTCATACGGAACCATTCAATGAAAAAATAAACTTTTGGGAAGGAAATAAACAGACATGTTAGATAGCGTCATCTAGCCCCTTGAAATCTGGTGCAATTGGAGAATGCTCTGATTGAGGAGTAGTGGAATATTCTTCGAGTTTTAATAAGAAACTTATGTTATTTCCAAGAGACAGAGGTGTTTGCATGTCTTTATGGCCATGGGAGGACACACAATGTATGAATAACTATTTTAAGAACACCAAGTTGTATATTATGATTTTGTATTATTTGTTTAATAGCATTTTCACCACAAACAGCATTTTGCAAATTTTTCTTTTTAGATTTATTGTTTTATTGTGTTAACATTAATATCAAATTTTGCGGGGAATGCAATAAAAATGTACAAGTGAATGTCTGTGTCATTGATTTAATCACTGTCAAAAGAAATTTATGAAAAAGTCGGGTTAGAAATGCTGTTCAGTGTATGTGTTTGAACATTTTTTCATCAGTACAAGTTAGAACATGTTTAAGACAGAATTTCAGATTAAACAGTTTTCAGTCAAAGAAGCCTGTGTATGTTGGTAATTTTCGGTGTCAATGACTGATATATTCGTAATGAATGTTAATGTTTAATGCACTGTGCTTTATATATTTTATCAAGACATCTGGACAACATCATAAGCCAGGCCAGGAAGTTGAAAAGGTAAGTTGCAATCAGCAATGATATCATCACTGTTATCAATATCAAGGCATCTGGACAACATCATCAACAAATCAATGTATAACTGTAACACTATATTTTGTGAAGCAAGAGTACAAACATTATAAATCGATTATTATGCTTAATATGTTTCTGTTCTCACACTCAAATGAACCACTTTATAGTGCTGAAGTATGTATATGTTAATTTCTGAAAATACTGACGACATATTCTAAACCAAAATAGAAACTTAAAAAAAAAAAATGTAACATTTAAATAAATAGATTTGACTGAAATCTTCTGTTTGTGTATGTTTGTCTAATGACTCTAGTTAGAGAACGATTTTGCAATGACCATATATATTTATGTGTGTACATCTCTTACATTACTGTGACAATTTGGAATATACTTTACAGAAGTTTTTTGGTTCACAATAGTTTGGATTAATTAAATTACAAATGGTGTAAAAGTAAATGGTGTTATACATTAGTCTGTTCCATTTACGATATCTTATTTTAACTTCACATAATAATGCGTTCTATGAAGTCTTAAGGTCTCTGTAGACACAATCAAATTTAGAATTTTCATCATTACAAAAGTTAAATGTATACAATATGTTGATGACAAAGTACATGTATGAGTAATCAAACTGTGGATCCATCAATATGTTCATTTTTGTTTTATTTACATGGATTCATTTACCTTCAGTCAACAGTAATATAACGATTTTAAAAACTGAATTCTTCTCTTTAAGTTAATCATATTAAAACCATACCAAAAGTTTATGTTATTGTTTTTGTTTGTGGTTACAGCCAAAGAAGGATGTCTGGTTTTTCTATAACAGTCATGCTATACCTTGTTTTCCATGTAATGCAGTCATAACAAATATTGTTAATTTACACATGACCGTGTAAGGTACCATTTTCAGCCTTTTCATTGGCTAAATATTCTTTTACTGACCTATTGCATGACTTTATTTTGGTGAAATAACGATGTCATAATTTAATGAAGTCATGTCAGTACACAATTGTAGAATTTATCAGCATGTTTTGGTAAAATCTTTTTTTTTTTTTTTTTTTTCGTGTTAAGCATGTGATAAAAGATCTAATTGTATAAAAAGTCAAAACAACAACACATGATATCAGTCAATTCAATTTATCTTTTCTTTTATAAAAATATCTGGCATTCATAGTCATTTCATACCATATTTTATTAAACTTGTCCTGGAAATTTGATAGTAACGGAGCATATGGTATGAAATAACAACTCGTGTCAGATGTATACTACATTCTCATAAATATATTAGGAATAACTTATTTTCAGATTATGTATGTTTTGCTTTAAAATAAATCATGATTTTTTTCAAGACCTAATTCATACTATTAACACCCTAATTTCAGCTCAACTATTCACCAAGTAGTTCAAGCTATACTACTCACCCTTTCTTTCGTGTCGGCATAATGCTCTGGTTAAGGTTTGCGTGCCACAACTCCATATCTTTGTAACTAGTACAGATATTTAACTGAATTTTCACACGTCTTTAGGGTCATTATGTGAGATCATTGACCAAGTTCCATAACTCTGACTCGCAATTTAGCAGAATTACGCCCCTTTTTGTTATTAGAAAATGCAAGTTAAAGTTTGCGTGCAACAACTCCATATCTCTATATCTTCTTCAGATATTCAATTAAATCTTCACACAAGCCTTCAGGGTCTTAATATAAGGTCACAGACCAAGCCCATAACTGTGACCAGCATTTTAGCTGAATTATGCCCCTTTTTGAACTTAAACAAGGCTTGTCACAATGTCAGAGTAAAATATTATGCCCTGGACAAATATCTTGATATTTCAGCAACGCAGCTGTTTGTGGTTGTGACACACTGCCTCATAATGATATTTATTCCCACCAAGTTATTACGTTCCTTACACGTTGGCCAAAATGATGCTTCCTACAAAAAGTTCATTTTAATATGTAACCTTGGACCCACAGACTTTGACTGAGGAGCATGTAAGTGGTATGCGACACATCGTTTGGTCATGGGAAAGACCCTGAATTGTGACCTTGACCTTTGGCTGAGGACCATGGGAGTTGTACACGACAAGTCGCCTGGTCATGGGAAATAATAATCTGAAGTAATGTTTAAATCCTTCCAGACGTTTAGAAGTTATTGTGGAGAAACAGAAATCCTTCACCATTGACCTCGAATTGTGAGCTTGACCACTGAAAAACGACCATGGGAGTAGTATGCGACACATTGTCTGGTCATAGAGAATAATAGTCTGAAGTAACATTTAAATCCCTCGAGAAGTTTGGAAGCTATGAAGTGGAAACCAAAAAAAAAATGTCCTTGACCTTTTACAGACCATTATGGGAGTTGTACGTGACAAATTGTCCGGTCATGGGGAATAATTATCTGAAATTATATTGAAATCCTTCCAGGCATAAAGAAGTTACGAAGTGGAATCAGAAAAAATCTGTGACCTTTGACTTTGAATTGTGACCTTTGACCGACAAAAAAGCATGGGAGTTGCATGTGACACATCGTCTGGTCATGGGGAATAATTATTTAAAGTTATATTAAAATCGTTACAAGCATTTAGAAGTTATGGAGCAGAAACACAAATTCATAACCTTTGACTTTAAATTGTGACCTTAACCTTTGACTAACTAGCATGGGAGTTGTACGCAACACATCCTCTTCTCAATGGGGAATAATAATCTGCAGTTATATAAAAAACCGTCCTGGCATTTAGAAGTTATGTAGTGTAAACAAAAATTTATGACCTTTGACCTTGAATTGTGACCTTGACCTTTGACCAATTAGTATGGGAGTTGTGCGTGACACATCGTCTGGTCATGGGGAATAATAATCTCAAGTTAAAATAAAATCGATCCAGGTGTTTAGCAGTTATGAAGCGGAAACAACAATTCATGACATTTGACCTTGAATTGTGACCTTGACCTTTGTCCGACAAGCATGTGAGTTGTACCCAATACATTGGCTAGTCATAGGGAATAATAATATGAAGATATATTAAAATCCATCAAGGCATTAAAAAGTTACAGAGTGGAAACAAAGTCTGGATGGACGGAACCAACCACCCACCCACGCAACAAAACACCCACCCACGCACTTACCCATCGACGGAAGGTGCGACTACTAAATGACCTTCTTTGGGGGCAACAAGTCAGGTTAAGGTTTGCGTGCAACACAAAATTCAGGTAAAGTATTGCATGCAACAAGTACATATCTCTGTTAACTACGGCAGATTGAAACTTCACACGTGTCTTCGAATCATTATGTGAGGTCACTGACCAAGGCCCACATCTCTTACCCACAATTCAGCAGAATTATGCCCCTTTTTGTACTTAGAAAATAAGTAAATGCATGTTAAAGTTTGCGTGCAACAACTCCATATATCTGTATCTGCTACAGATATTCACTTAAATCTTCACACAAGTCTGCAGGGTCTTTATATAAGGTCGCAGACCAAGGCCCATGACTGTGACGAGCATTTTAACAGAATTATGCCCCTTTTTGTACTAAAAAAAAAAGTCAGGTTAAGATTGTGTGCAAGAGAAAATTAAGGTTTAGGTTTGCGTGTGAGAAGTATATATCTCTGTAACTACTACAGATATCCAATTGAAACTTCACATATATCTTTGGGTCATTATGTGAGGTCACTGACAAAGGCCCATAACTCTGAACTGCAATTGAGCAAAATTAAACCCCTTGGTACTTAGAAATTAAGGTCAATGTTTGTGTGCAACAACTTCATATCTCTATATTTACTTCAGATATTCAATATGTCTTCGGGGTCATTATGTTAGGTCACTGACCAAGACCCATAACACTAACCTGAAATTTAGTAGTATTATGCCCCTTTTTGTACTTGAAAATTCTGGTTAAGGTTTGTGTGCAAAAAGAACATATCTCTGTAACTACAACAGGTATTCAATTTAAACTTCACGCATGCCTTTGGGGTCAATATGTGAGGTAACTGAATAAGGCCCATAAATCTTAACTGCAATATAGCAGAATTTTGGCCCTTTTTGTACATAAAAATTCAGGTTAAAGATATTCAATTAGAACATCACACATTATGAATTATGCCCATTTTTGTACTTAGAAATGTCAGATTGAGGTTTGCATGCCACAACTTTGTATCTCTATATCTACTACAGATATGCAATTGAGACTTCACACATGTCTTCAGAGTCATAATACAAGGTCACTGGCTGAAACAGTGACCAGTATTTTAACTGAATTAAGCCCCTTTTTGTACTTGGAAATATTCAGGTTAATTTTGCATGTAAGTACAGATATCTCTGCAACTACTACAGATATTAAAATGAAACTTCTCACATGTTTTTAGGGTCATTATGTTAGTTCACTGAATATATTACATATTATCAAAGCGGAATGATTAGTCGAGCACGTTGTCTCGGGACAGCTCTTGTTATTTTTAGCTCACCAGAGCACAAAGTGCTCAAGGGTGGTCTATTGTGGTCAGTTACCATACTGGGTCAGTTTTCATCAACAATTTACTTCAAACAACTTCTCTGACACCGCTTAGTGGATTTACCCCAAAACTTGGTAGGTGTGGTCCTCTACAAAAATTCACTCAATTCATAAGAATATGTTGAAAACTCTAATGTCCATGGCAACCAAAAACCACATTCCGCTGGTTATCACAAAACTCTGCTAATATCAGAAAAAATGCACCAAAATACCCAGGTGTACAAGCCAAGATGTCAATGAAAATGCTTATAAAGTTTCATCACTCTAGCAGTTATACTTTTTGAGTTATAAGCAACACAAAAATCTGACGGATGAATGACGGACGGACAGACAAGGGAAAATCTATATTCCCCCCCCTCTAAAGTGGGGGCATAAAAATATGTCACCGATATGTTTCTTGGGTGACACTTTACCAAATTCCTTCAAAGTATTGTGATTCCATTAAAAATATAGACACCAGAGGGCTGGGCAGTTTATCTTATATGGCTCTATTGATAACTTTAAAACTCTTCTGTCAACTAGACATGTGTCTGTAGGACACGGATGCCCCCACATTTCACTGGTTGTCACAAAACTCTGCTGATGAGAAAAATGCACCAAACTACCCAGGTGCAGAAGTTCACATGCTGATGAAAATGCTTATAAAGTTTCATCAGTCTAACAGTTATCCAGGTGACACAAATCCAAAAATGTCATTTTTTGCTAAAAATGGGGTCATAACTCCAATGATGGCGGAGAAAAACTGCACCAAAATACCCAGGCGCACAAGTTCATTCGAGGGTTGAGTGTGAACCTATTGTATCTGATATAGGAATGTTAACCAGATACAATTATTTCACGTTCAACCCTCAATACACTGATTAATATGTTAATAAAGTTCCATCACTCTAGCAATTATACTTTTACAGTTAAAAATGACACAAGTCCAAAAATGTCCTTTTTTGCTGAAAAAGGGGCAATAACTCCACTGATGTCTATAAAGTTTCATCACTGTAATAGAAATACTTTTTGAGTAACGAGTTACGCGTGACACTACTCCAAAAATGTCATTTTTTGCTAAAAAAGGGCCATTACTCTGCATACGTCGGAAAAAAACAGCGCCAAAATACCCAGGTGCACAAGTTCACATGGTGTTGAATGTGTTTATAAAGTTTCATCACTCTTGCAGCAATACTTTTTGAGTAATGCTTGACACAAAAATCCGACAGACAGACAGAAGGATGGACGGACCTGGGAAACTATACGCCCCCCCCCCCCCCCCACCACAACCACCACTTTAAAGTGGGGGCATGAAAACTGCTTGCTGGATTTCATCATAAAATTCATAACCAAGGTCGCTCACCTGTGGGGCTAAGGAACTAAATAGAATGGGCAATAAATGTTGCTCCTCGAGTGTTCACAAGCTTTTTCTTCAATTTGGCCTGATGACCTAGTTTCTGACCCCATTTGACCCAGTTTTGTACTTGTCCCACATATCACTAGGACACATGTTCTAACCAAGTTTTGTGATTATTGACCTAAAAATATGGCCACTCTACCCTAGAGTGTTCGCAAGCTTTTTGTTCAATTTGGTCTGGTGACATACCCAACATGACGCAGTTTTGAACATGTCCGAGATATAATAATAGCGTGTTCTGAGCAAGTTTCATAAGATTCAGCTTAACATGTGGCCTGTAGCGTGATCACTGATCACGAGCTTTTTTTTCTATTTGACCCGGTGACCTAGGTTTTGACAGGTGACCAAATTTTGAACTTGCCCAAGATATCATTGCATGGTTCATACTCAAGTCTGCATACAAATTCAAGGATTTTTCAAGGGTAGAAATCTAATTTTCTATGCAAATATTTCTATGTTTATGGTCTTTAATAACAAATTTGCAAGGGTCATCTATGAGTCATTAAAACATATTACCAGTTTGTTATTTTTACATCAAATTAACTAACAAGAGGGCCATAACGCCCTAGGTCCCTTACCTGAGGGACTAAGGAACTAACTGTTATGAGCAAGTTTGATGAAGATTTGACTAAAAATGTGGCTTCTAGAGTGTTCACAAGCTTTTTGTTCAATTTTCAAGTAATTATTGAAACAAATGATGTTAGTCAGTTTCAAGGAGATTGGGTAAAAATATGACTTCTAGGTTAAGCTTTTTATATTTGATTAGGCCTAGTTACCTAGTTTTTGACGCCACATGACCCAGTTTCAAACTCGTCTGAGATATCATTAGAAAAAATGTTCTTCGCAAGTTTCATGAAGATTGGGCAATAAATGTGGCTTCTAGAGTGTTCAAAAGTTTTGTTTAAGTTTTCAATATACCCATATATGTAAAACTGCCCCGCCCTCTGGTGGCCATGTTTTTCAACAAAGTGGAACAATTTTGGAACTCTAGAGAGGTCTAGATATGAGGTATCTACATAAGAAGTTACATTAACTTATCGCAATTCGTTCTCTAGGTATTGAGTGGAAACTTTTATCTTTTTTTTAGTAATGGTGGCCTTGACCCCATCCACCCCATATGCAATCCCAAGCAAGGTATCAATATTAGGTATATACATATGAAGTTTCATTAAAATATCTCAACGCAATCTCATTTTACTAAGCAGAACCTGTTTTTCTATTTTTAGTAATTGTGATCTTGACCCTGACACCACACAACCCATATGCAATCCCATGCAAGGTCTCAATATATGGTATCTATGTATGAAGTTTCATTAAAATATCTTAATGCGTTCTCAAGTTGAGCGGAAACCGGTTTTCTACTTTTAGTAATGGTGACCTTGACCTTGACCCCACCCACCCCATATGAAATCCCAAGACAGGTCTCAATATAAGGTATCTATGCATGAAGTGTAAATAAAATATCTTGATGCGTTCTCAAGTAATTGACTGGCAACCGTTTTTCTATTTTAAGTAACAGTGACCTTGACCACACCCACCCCATATGCAATCAAAGCGAGGTCTTGATGTAAGGTATTTATGTATAAAGTTTCATTAAAATATCTCAATGCATTATCAGTTGTTGAGGGGAAACCGTTTTGCTATTTTTAGCAATGGTGACCTTGACCTTCGACCAGTTGACCTCAACATTTATAGGGTTCTTTCTTTCCTGCCAAGTAACCAGCGTACCAACTTTCATGATCGTAGGTCAAAGCGTTCTCAAAATATCGTGCAGAAACGAAATGGTCTACCGTTTTCTTTATTTTTAGTTACAGTGACCTTGACACCACCCACCCCATATGCAATCCAAAGTGAGGTATCGATGTAAGGTATCTATGTATTAAGGTATCTATGTATAAAGTTTTATTAAAATATCTCAATGCGTTCTCAAGTTATTGAGCGGAAACCGTTTTTCTACTTTTAGTAATGGTGACCTTAACCCCACCCACCCCATATGAAATCCCAAGACAGGTCTCAATATAAGGTATCTATGTATGAAGTTTCATTAAAATATCTCGATGCATTCTCAAGTAATTGACTGGCAACCGTTTTTCTATTTTAAGTATCGGTGACCTTGACCTTGACCACACCCACCCCATATGCAATCCCAAGCGAGGTCTTGATGTAAGGTATGTATGTAAAAAGTTTCATTAAAATATCTCAATGCGTTCTCTAATTATTAAGGGGAAACTGTTTTTTCTATTTTTAGCAACAGTGACCTTGACCTTCAACCAGTTGACCTCAACATTTATAGGGTCTTCCTTTCCTCCCAAGTCACCAGCGTACCAACCTTCACGATCGTAGGTCAAAGCGTTCTCAAGATATCGTGTGGAAACGAAATGGTCTACCGTTTTTCTATTTTTAGTTACAGTGACCTTGACACCACCCACCCCATATGCAATCCAAAGTGAGGTCTCGATGTAAGGTATCTATGTATTAAGGTATCTATGTATCAAGTTTCATTAAAATATCTCAATGCGTTCTCAAGTTATTGAGGGGAAACCATTTTTTTATTTTTAGAAGCAGTAACCTTGACCTTTGACCTCAAAATTTATAGGGTTCTTCCTTTCCTCCCAAGTAACCAGCATACCAACTTTCATGATCGTAGGTCAAAGCGTTCTCAAGACATCGTGCGGAAACGAAATGGTCTACGGACAGAGCTACCGACCGACCGAACTAAGGACAGGTGCAAAGCAAGGGGGGCATAATTATTTCAGTTGTCCTGCATTTTAATACGTACCAGTAAAGTTTGTTCGGCCCATTAACTTCCTGTAATGAAATTTTATTCCATGAATAACTTTTGCACATTTAACCTCAATTTTGAAAAAAAAATATATAAAAAAATGTGCTTTTTTAATCATTTCAGTTGTCCACTGGAATCGACAATATTCTCATGGAAGAATGCTGGCTTCAACAAGTAAACCCTGAGGACATTGAGACATGAAGGTGCTCTACACCTGTTGAAGGCGGTTTCCCACCTGGTATGTAATGGTAAAACTCTCATCTCATCAAGAGTGTAACTATTTCACGTAAGCCTAAATAAATATCCTTACAGACATTTAGAACTTATGGTGCAGAAACAAAATCCATGACTTTTGACCTTGACATTTGACAGAAAAGCATTTGTGATGTTCATGACTCATCAGGCCATGGGTAATAATAATCTAAAGTATTAATAAAATCCTTCAAAGCATTTAGAAGTTATGGAGCAGAAATAGTGTTGTAGTTTTGTACGATGGTCTACATATGAAGTTTCATTACAATAGCTGAATACCTTCTTAAGTTATTGAACATGAACTGGTTTTCTGTTTTCAGTAATGCCAACCTTGACCTTAACACCACCCGCCCCATATGCAACCAAAAGTGAAGTCTCAATATATGAAAAATATACACGATTGATTACAATAGTATATTGTGCAGTTGTTATCCACATTTTTGAAGAAACATTTTGTTATTAGATAGGGGTATGAAACTGACAGATACACAACCCTTTTGCAAGCTTGATAGACACGGATAGAAAAGTATACATCAAGCACTGAAGGCCTTGCATTTCTTTCACAACAAGGGGAACTGGTTTGATATGACCCATTATATTATGGTCCATATTATCATGGTCAGATCAAACTGTGAAAGGATGTTAATGATAAAATGAAAAATAATGTGAGAAAGTTTTCTCAAGAATGGGCAGAAAAAAAGATGTTTTTGCCACACAAGGACCAAGTTGTTGACAGAAGACCATCACCTGAGCAGAGCTACCACATACCAAGAAAGGAAAGAAAAAATATATCAAAAATGTTGCAAAAATAAGCTTGTTTACTCATGTATAATATATGTATAACATAAATAGGAACTGAACAATATTATGCCCATTATTCATTATGTATGAATGCATTCTTTTAATGTATATGATGTGTTATAATTGCTTGCCTTGCATGTCTTTGATGCATACTTACTACATTACGAAGAATTAATCAAATGGAAGTATTGGTACTATACTGCACACAAGGCATATATAGTAAAATACTATATGTGTATATAGGTTGCATGTGATTGTCATACTAATGATCCCCTGAAATTGTATCACTACAAGATACCAGTCGAGGAAAAGCCTGCATATTGTTGATACCCAGTCAAGGAATAGCCTGCATATTGTTGATACCCAGTCGAGGAATAGCCTGCATATTGTTGATACCCAGTCGAGGAATAGCCTTGCATATTGTTGTCAAACAGTATTTCTTAGGTATGAGGATTCTGTGAGCAAAGCATAAACCAAACATGTAACTGATATGAAATCAATAACACAAGCTGTCAGAGGACAGGCCACTGCATTATTTAAAGTATTTTAATATGGGGTATATTATTGAAAATAGACTACTTACAAAGAAGTAGGTAGTTGTAAGCAAAGACCATTATCTTGACAACATAATGTAAGAGTATATATAATGGGAACAACAAAGTATGCAGACGGATGTAAGAAGAAGTCCTGAACAAAACCAAAATAGCATCTACTCATGCAAATTAATTTTGAGTGAGGAATGCACAGCAGTGTAACTATTGCAAGTACAAAGCAGCAACATATACATTCTTGTTCAACAGTGTTCTGTCTATTTTTGTAATTCAAGTTCAACATTTAATATACATTTTGGTAGATAATATGTATTCATGTTTGGCAAGTGTTGTCTTTTTATTGAATAACAGGCTTCAGTAAAACAATGTTTAGTTATGAATGCGCTAGGTCAAGGGAAGACAATGGATGGAAATGGAAGGAACAAGAACAATGTTTAGTTATGAATGCGGTAGGTCAAGGGAAGACAATGGATGGAAATGGAAGGAACAAGAACAATGTTTAGTTATGAATGCGCTAGGTCAAGGGAAGACAATGGATGGAAATGGAAGGAACAAGAACCATGTTTAGTTATGAATGCGCTAGGTCAAGGGAAGACAATGGATGGAAATGGAAGGAACAAGAACAATGTTTAGTTATGAATACGCTAGGTCAAGGGAAGACAATGGATGGAAATGGAAGGAACAAGAACAATGTTTAGTTATGAATGCGCTAGGTCAAGGGAAGACAATGGATGGAAATGGAATGAACAAGAACAATGTTTAGTTACGAATGCGCTAGGTCAAGGGAAGACAATGGATGGAAATGGAAGGAACAAGAACAATGTTTAGTTATGAATACGCTAGGTCAAGGGAAGACAATGGATGGAAATGGAAGGAACAAGAACAATGTTTAGTTATGAATGCGCTAGGTCGAGGGAAGACAATGGATGGAAATGGAAGGAACAAGAACAATGTTTAGTTATGAATGCGCTAGGTCAAGGGAAGACAAGGGATGGAAATGGAAGGAACAAGAACAATGTTTAGTTATGAATGCGCTAGGTCAAGGGAAGACAATGGATGGAAATGGAAGGAACAAGAACAATGTTTAGTTATGAATGCGCTAGGTCAAGGGAAGACAATGGATGGAAATGGAAGGAACAAGAACAATGTTTAGTTATGAATGCGCTAGGTCAAGGGAAGACAATGGATGGAAATGGAAGGAACAAGAACAATGTTTAGTTATGAATGCGCTAGGTCAAGGGAAGACAAGGGATGGAAATGGAAGGAACAAGAACAATGTTTAGTTATGAATGCGCTAGGTCAAGGGAAGACAAGGGATGGAAATGGAAGGAACAAGAACAATGTTTAGTTATGAATGCGCTAGGTCAAGGGAAGACAATGGATGGAAATGGAAAGGAACACGTTCAATAATTTGTGCTTAAAATACAGACAATAGGCACAAGAGTGCCTGTATCGCTCCACTGGCTTATTAAGTAAGAAGTGTCAGAAGTGAAAGGACCCTGATATGCTATATATAACACAGTTGTGAAGGCACAAAAAAATGAACATATGAAAGCAAATGAGACTAAAAATATGTCCATACGACAAGAATGCCCCCCACTGATTCGGACTGGTCGCAAACATGTATTAACAGTTAAATCTTCATTACAAGCGAGTATATTTAGTAACGTTGTAATGAATTCAACTATTCGTAAAGTGTGACCTTGACCTCGAAGCTACAGACCTGGGTCTTGAGCATGAAAATACACCTCATGTTGGTCAACATTTCTACCAGGTAATTTCAAAATACATCCAGAAATTACAGCGTTATTAACTTGACACGAAAAAGATCCCATTTTAACCTGTGAGTGTTACCTTGACCTTGAAGGCACAGACCTGGGTCTTGTGCCCGACACATTGTCTCATGATGATAAATATTTTTGCCAAGTTTTTCACAATTTCAAAAAATGACAAGAGTAATTGACCGCACACGGAATTTTGTTGATGGACGGATGCACACACGGAGGCACGCACGGACAGGGGTAACCCTTAATGTCCCTTCACCATTCTTTGAATGGCGGGGGCATAAAAAAGACTGATTACAACTTGACAAATGTCTGAAAAACAAACAAGGACCTGTATTGCTCCACTGGCTCAAGTAGGGGCAAATGGTTAAAGAACCTTAACTAGCCATAAAGGCCATCTAGTGCAACAGACGTTTGAACCTCAAAGGAACATTTCTGTGCAATTTTTGATAGAACTGTATGTGGAGATTTAATTTTTTTCTAATTTTGTTTTAAATGTTATCTGTTCTAAGTGGAAAACGAAAACACAACAACAAAAAGGCATCATCAAGCAGTGTGATGAAACAGGGGATGCTCTCGGTAGCTGGTGGCTTAAGTTTGCAACCCAACACGAGTACCAACCATCTGGAAGAAGTTGAAGAAGCTGCTACCATTCCTCTCATTATGTCAAGTCTCTCAAGCCACCTCTTCTACATGACAAGCAGCCATGTGTACAGTACCTGTGTGTGAAGCGCAATGCTTCACGCCAGCGAGATATGACAAGTAACCAAGCCAAACCTCCAGCACCTGCATCTAATGACAGAGCCATGATCAGACAGATAGGCAACAGCAAGCCAGAGAACGCAAACAGTGTCCAATCAAATTAACTACTGTAACAACTTGGCTTCAAGGACCTTGACCGCATTCTAAAGGAGAGCAGGCTCTGCTGCTATGGTCATGTGAAACGCTCCAGCAGTGCTGTCAAATGCAGCTGGAACTTACAAGTGTCTGGAAACGGTGGGCCTGGGCGGCCAAAGATGTTGTGGAGGGAGTAAGTAGAGCGAGATCATAGGGAATGGAGGCTTTAGGCCATTGACCCTCATGACTGAGCAGTTGGAGATCTAGTGTGAGATCTGCCATGTGTGCAGCTAGCCTGCTGTCGGAAAGGGAGCCCATACACCTGCACGTTCATTAAAAGTAACCGTTAATGATCAGAACAGAACATATTATTTTGAATTAAGCATATACTGCTGATCCTCAATTAGTATGTAGTACAGGTCATTTTTATTATGTCGCTTGTTTTGTATAAGTCCATTTACTTAGTCAAAATTTAGTTTCCTGCCCAGTGAGCATCCATCCGTGTATTGTGATGAAATACTTGTTATGTCCAATCGTTTCTATGGATTTGTCCGATGCAAGATTTTCATTAGTTAGGATAGTTAAAGCTATTCATTTAATGTAAATTTTACTAACCATGCTTGCATATGGGCCACAGCACTGAGTGGACGCAAGTCTCACGCATTTTGAACATCATTGTTATTCCAACCTGGTGAGTTTTATTATTATTTTCTTTATTCAAAATTTGTATTATTTGACATTAATTGCATTTCAATTTGTAATGTACATTTTGTAGTCTGTTGTGTTTTGTTTGTAACATTGTTCTTATTTGTAGAGGTCTTTCCATCTAATAAAATGGGAAAAATATCAAATGGACTTTGTGTACCATGCGCCTCCACCCCACACCACTACAAGTATGATAATGATGATGAATTCTGTGGCATCTGTTTAGTTATGAGCAGTCTGAGAGCACATGATTATGCTTTGGATCTGACCTAGTAGTGTATTCATTAGAAACAACAGCTGTTTGTAAGGTCTTTGAAATATCCAGATGGTGTCAACCGTTGGAAAGCGGAAACAGCAAAAAAGTTAATTTAAAATAAATAAAGGGCCATAACTCCACAGTTGTTGGGTTGATTTGGTTGATCATCAAATTTGGCTGAGTTATTATGAGAACAAACATTTTTACACATTTTCATCAAGTTTGGTGAACATCAGATGAAAACTATTGGCCTTAGACAAAAGAAACGAACATGGTCTAATGAATGACCAACCTACCAACATTTACATCTATCATCAACAATCTGAAATAACTTATTATCCTAGAACAGAACGAACATCTATCATTTAGGAATAAGCAAAATATCTGTCGATCAGCTGTTCTTAGCTGAAAGATTAATTTTATTCTTAGCTTCAATTTGTATAGTACCAATATGTAATTTTTACAATACCAGTTAAAAGGACCCTCATATTTTCCTTCTACTGTTTCTTAAAAACGTTAAATACAAACTTACCATTAAACAATCACAGATACTATTTTCAACAGACTGTATTTTCCTGACCCTTCATTGGTAAAATGCCAATTACAAAACCTGAAGATGCACATTAATCATCAATTAACCATAAAGTACACATTGACATTTGGGTATTTTCACTGAAAGGTTATGGGGTCATACAAACGAAATATTGATTGAGCTTTGTATACTGTTTGCTTCTTCTTAAAATATGCCAAACATAATGTAGAAAATTAAAAAATATATAAAGTTCTATTTAGCAACAACATTGCTACCAATCATGGTACACAGTATGTAAATTGGCCAAAAAAATTTAGCCACTATGAGACCTAAATATGCATATTGTAGTCAAAACAGCAGTCTTTGCATTACAATTCTCAAGTCACTTAACAGAAACGCTACACTGTATTAAAAAGCTTAACTTTTGCACTTGCTGTATTAAAATTTCCAAATGTACTTTGTCATTACCTTAAGGCATGTGTCAAGAACATAACAAAAATATACATAAATCTATAAATCTATCCAAGAATGTCCATGGATCACACCATGTGTGAAGCATCTTAGTATCTACCAAACCTTGGCAATGCCAGCTAACCAGAACATGTAGATGTGGGCTGGTCAAGTTGTCCACCAAACATGTAGATGCGGTCTGGGCAAAATGTCCGCAAACATGTATAGATGTGGAATAGACAAACATTTCCACAAGATTAGTACAGGTTGATCTATTTGGAATGGGCAGAATGTCCACCAGGATGTGTACTTGCAATGGGCAAAATGTCCACCAGGATGTGTACTTGCAATGGGCAAAATGTCCACCAGGATGTGTACTTGCAATGGGCAGAATGTCCACCAGGATGTGTACTTGCAATGGGCAAAATGTCCACCAGGATGTGTACTTGCAATGGGCAAAATGTCCACCAGGATGTGTACTTGCAATGGGCAAAATGTCCACCAGGATGTGTACTTGCAATGGGCAAAATGTCCACCAGGATGTGTACTTGCAATGGGCAAAATGTCCACCAGGATGTGTACTTGCAATGGGCAAAATGTCCACCAGGATGTGTAGATGGGTGCTTGTGTAGACTAGCCGACATCAGTAGACCAAATCTGTCTGTAACAAAAATAAATTTACTTCTAAGATACAGTTTACATTGTTTTCTAAGTTTTTTTAGTTGTTGGGAGTGTGGCTGGGTCCATTGGAAGGGGATATAATCCAAATTTAGAAATAAAAGAAATAAGTGCTGTCACTATCCGGTGACATACCGTATTTGTTCTAATAGACACATTGCAGCGCAATCATTTTACAGAGGGTACACGGCAATTGGGGACTAAATTTTGACAAACGTAACATTTAAACAAGAGCACCGCCTAAACGTGCTGTTCTCGTATTTGATAAAACTCTGGGCTTTTGTTTATAGAATAGGTTCGTCACTGTTATTAAGTATGTTAAATTTCAAGTCAATACCTCTTATAAATATTGAGAAATTTGACCATGAGCAAAAATTCTAAGTTGAAAACAGGTAAAATCTCCACCAAAATCCTTGATATAGTTACCTCATCTTGTCTACAGAACAGGCTCATAACTTTGATCAAGTATTTTGAGTTTCAAATCAATACCTGTTATAGATATTGTGTAATCTGACTTAAGCAAAAATTCTAAGTTGAAAAAAGGGCAATAACTCAAGCAAAATCCTTAACAGAGTTACCTCCTCTTGTCTACAAAATAAGTTCATCACTGTGATCAAGTACTTTGAGTTTCAAGTCAATACCTCATATGGTTATTCATAAATTGGACCTAAAAGAAAATTGCAAGTTGAAAAAAGGGTAATAACTCCAACAAACTCCTTAAAAGAGTTCCTCCTCTTGTCTGCAGAATGGGGTCAACACCATAAACAAGTTTCATTTTAATGTCTTTGATAGTTATTGAGAAATGTTTACCAAAATTTTTTCAAAATATGCCAAGTTGAAAGTCCAACCAAGGGCAGATAACTCTGGAAGTACAAATCAAAGGGTAACCTGCCTTATTGTAATGGCGTACCCTTTTGATAGTGAACAATTATTGAAGTTTCAAATGGATACCTTTGATAGTTTTTGAGAAATGGACTCTTGACAAAAAACTTAACCAAAAACTTAACTAACGCAGACACAGCCGCAGACGCTGACGCAGATGACAGAGCGACGACAATAACTGGACTTTTTTTCTTCGAAAAGTCTAGCTAAAAATGAAATTTTTACATTCACATGTAAAATTTCCAATGTCATACTGTATAAGTGTATTATTATTGTTATTATTCAAACATAAAAGCTATTAACGTAATAAATAAAATCAACGGTGAATAGCGTACCTTTCTAAAAGGTTTTTCGCGTTTTCAAAATCATTTGCACAAAGGAAACTACATGTATAAATGTCGGGAAGTAATAAAACTTCCCTCGAGAAAATTGTGGTGTTTTGGCCAATTAAAAAAACACAGGGATTTGTCACAGTTCTTGTTTTAGTTTTAATAAATCAAAGACATTAATTACTAAAAATTCCAAATTTGTTTTCGTCTTGAAATGGAATTTACCATACTTTGAAAACAATCAAAACAAGAGGGCCCTGAGGGCCCTAGGAAGCTCACCTGAGACCTTGTAACCCAAGTAGAATTTGCATCCCCAAGGTGTGGCTTATTTTTATCCCAGGGGCATAATTTGAACAATCTTGAACAAAACTCTGGGCCTTGCGGTTCCAGGTAAAGATTTTAAGTCATTCTGCTATTTAAGTCTATATAAACCATACGACAAGGTGGGGTGTTGCCAGATTTGACCCCAGGGGCATAATTTGAACAATCTTTGGACAGGTCCACTATGCAATGTTACGTACTACATATAGGAAAGCTGTGGGCCTTGCCGTTTCAGAGGAGAGGATTTTTAAAGTCATTTTGCTATTTAAGTCTATATAAACCATGTGACCAGTTTTGACCCCAGGGACATAATTTGAACAATATTGTAGAGGACCACATATACATACCAAATATAAAGCCTCTAGACCTCGTGGTTTCAGGGGAGAAGAATTTTAAAGTTATTTTGCTATACAAGTTTATTTAAACCATGTGACCCCTGGGGTGTGGTCAGTTTTGACCCATGGGGCATAATTTGAACAATCTTTGTAGAGGACCACTATAGGATCTTACATACCAAATACGAAACCTCTGGGCCTTGAGGTTTCAGGAGAAGAGTTTTAAAGACATTTTGCTTTTTAAGTTTATATAAACAATAAGGCCCCCTGGGGGTGGCCAGTTTTGACCCCTGGGGCATAATTTGAACAATTTTTGTAGAGGACCACTATATGATGTTACATACCAAATAAGAAACCTCTGGGCCTTGCGGTTTCTGAGGAGAAGATTTTTAAGGTCATATTGCTGTACATTCTATATAAACCATGTGACTCCGGGGGCGTGGCCCGTTTTGACCCAAGGGGCATAATTTGAACAAACTTTGTAAAGGATCACTAAAGGATGTTACAAACCAAATATGAAACCTCTGGGCCTTGCGGTTTCAGGAGAAGATTTTAAATGTCATTTTGCTATATATTCTATATAAACCATGTAACCCCCGGGGCGTGGCCAGTTTTGACCCAAGGGGCACCCACCCCATACACAATCCCAAGCGAGGTCTTGAAATATCTATGTTAGAGCTGCAAAGATTCAGCCATGGCATGATTCGATTTCAATTTCAAAAAGATCATTTAGTTGAATATTTCTATTTGATTCATTCTGCCTTTCTATAGGCTTATTTTTGCGTATTCAGAAGTCATGACTAGCAATATTAGACATATTATATTAATAATTATTAATGTCATCGTATTGTTAATGTGAACGCATGTACTTCAAATATATCAATATAAATATAAACATTGGAAAATGGTGACAATAATTAAGAAAACTAATGCAGAATAACTTCAGCCATGATGCCATGATCAATTAACGACAAATCTACACCAGCGATTTTTTTCCTTCTTTATAAAGTACCGGTAAACGGCACTTTCCCAATCAAGCAAAAATGCTAAAATTCCCAATTGGCGTCCGAAAAAATTCCAAAACGAAGAAAAGTTGCGGCCGTTTTGTCCCAAAATCGAACTATCGGCGAGTGAACAAATGAAATAAATTTGTTGTGTGTAACCTAGAGCTTGATTAATTCGGGTTTAATAAAACAGCGCATTCAGTCAATTGGGTCGTTTGCGATGTAATCATAGACCATAGACATAAGAAAGAATTGAGGCCTTTACTAAGTCATGGTCGATCTGTTTATAAACCGGAAGTTGTGAAATTGAAAACGAAAGTTAAAAAAAACAGGTGCCCGAAATTGCGACCGAGATATAATATTTAACTAAATAATTTGTTTTTTTTGCATGATTTTAGATATGTAAATCAATTGATGGAAACAGACAAACATATTTTCATTATGTATCAGTAAGTTTATTGTTATTTATTTACAAAATTAACTTGCATTTTGATATTTGATAATTGACAACTTTGAGTCGTTTGACATGTTTGACAAGTAAATTACTTGACAAGTTACTGTATCATTTTATGAAATGATGATGGCGATTTTCATGTTCTGAATATTGCATTATAAATTAGATCTTTATTTAAAATACTTACTTGATTTAATTTATACACTTGTAAATGCATCTCTGCTGGTGGTGTGCATTTTTTATCATTTGCAATTGTTGGAAGCATGAATACATTAAAACAGTTTTAAAAGGACTGTCCTGTTTTTTTGAGAAGTTGAGGTGACAAAAAATCAAGGGTAATAGTCAATATAAAAACTTCTAGACAGGTTTCAGCTGTAGGGCTCCTCAGTATGTCAGTTGACCAGAAAAAATACACCAAATGCTATGTTCAAGTAGCAATAAGTTGAAAAACAACTTTAAGTTTGTTTGTTCTTTATTAGATTTTGTTCTTTATACCAACTTTAGTACAAAATGGTCATTTTGGCAAGCCTGTAAACGATTATTATAATGGGTATGTGTAATTAAGTTCCAAGTAATTAAAAAGACACAAGATTCCCAATTTGAATATTTCACGACGCGAATTTTCCCAGTTTCAGGATTTTACGCGCTAATTTTTCCCAATTGGACCGGTACCGGTACTTTTCCCAATTGGGCAAAAAAAATCGCTGTACACAAAACCATAATTGTAATTTTAGTTTTATGACAAATCATCTATAAATATATAAAACAGAATCCAATCGAAATTGGCTGGCGTAGTATCAACAATCGACTCGGGCCATTCACAAGCGATTAATTGAAGCATCGAAAGAATCATTGCAGCTCTAATCTATGTATGATGTTTCATTGAAATATCTCAATTTGTTCTACAATTATTTCGGGGGAAAATGTTTTTCTATTTATAGTAACAGTGACATTGACCGTTACCACACCCACCGCATATGCAGGACAAGCGAGGTCTCAATATAAGGTATATATGCAGTGTTCTGGCGAGGTATCACAAAAGGCGAGACATTTGTCTCACACCTCATGAAAAATTGGGGACATTTCCAATTTTTTTGATACACACAAAATACACTTACAATTTCCTACAAATGATAAAATCAATAACAATATTTATTTACCTTGACTAGTTGTGTCAGTGGTTGGTATGACTTTAGCCAGCAGTAGTTAACATTAGAAACACAGTTAATGTTATTTTTTTAACTGTTCAACACATATAACGGATATAATTTATAGACTTAAAATCAGTGATTTTCGATGGAAAAACGTTATTCTTTTTGTGCTTTATACAAAGTGAACACGTCATAAAATTTCCTTTAACATGATAGGCAAGCCAACTGTGCTCTTTTAACCAAGAATTTTGAAATTTTCGTTCAGGTTTTTATGTCAACATGGTCAAATTCGTGACAATGGCACTTTATTTATAGGGCTGCAGTCAGGATGTGAAGCGGCAGCCAGACTTGCATCGCTACCAACACACTTATGTTTTGATGTTTTGCAAGGAGAAACTACTCAATTACGTTTGAGGCGTTATTTCTTAGGCGACACAGCAGACGACTCCATCTTAGAAAACAAAACAAATGCTCTTCGATACGGAGTTAAACCTTGAATGTATTATGTTATCGATTGGCTTAGATTGTATCGTCATATTTAATGAAACCAATCAGGAAAAAGACCTCAATCGGATGTTTGATTCATACTCGGTACACTTTGAGAGATTTGATATTTGTCCCCAAATTGTTTCGCATATTTGAAGATTAGTCCTATGAAATTTGAATGCAACAAAAATCGCTACTAGACATATTTTTGCAACATTTGTGACAAATAAGCGATAAAATCACAGTTTTGTGGCCTTGCCAGAACACTGTCTATGTATTAAGTTTCATTAAAATATCTCAATGCATTCTAAAGTTATTGAGCGGAAATGGTTTTTCTTGTATTAGTAACACTGACCATGACCCCGACCACCCCAAATGCAATCCCAAGCGAGGTCTCGATATAACGTATCTATGTATTAAGTTTCATTAAAATATCTCAGTGCATTCTCAAGTTATTGAGCGGAAACCATTTTTCTATTTTTAATAACAGTGTCCTTGACCTTGACACCACCCACCCCTATGCAATCCCAAGGGAGGTCTCGCTATAAGGTATCTATGTATAAAGTTTCAGTACAATACCTAAATCCGTTCTTGAGTTAGAGAGTGGAAACGAAAAGTTTACCCTGCCCACCCAACGACATACCCCAATCTAATAACCGAAATGTTTCTTAAAAAAATCTGCCTAAATATACCGACTTTTGGATGAAGTGTGAAGTGTTTATCACAGTGTACAAAACAGATTTAAGGCTATTCAGTTCACGGTAATGATAATCAACAAGAGCTGACAGAGGACAGCGCGCTCGACTTTTCTTGTGCTTGTCAGAGTTACTGGCATTTTTTTTCTAAAACAAGAAATAATGAAATTCCACGAAAACCAAATTTTTCTAGCGAAATGCATTAAAGTCAGCACATCGATAAAATTTTTAGTAAAAGTGACCTTGACCTTAACCGCAGGCACCCACCCCATTTGCAATCCCAAGCGAGGGATATCGATATAGGTATCATTGTATTAAGTTTCATTAAAATATCTCAATGCATTCTCAAGTTATTGATCGGAAACCGTTTTTCTATTTTTAGTAACAGTGACCTTGACCTTGACCCCACCCACCCCATATGCAATCCCAAACGAGGTCTCGATATAAGGTATCTATGTACAAAGTTTCATTAAAATATCTCAATGCATTCTCAATTAATTGAGCCGTTTTTCTATTTTAGCAACAGTGACCTTGACCCTATATGCAATCCCAAGAGAGGTCTCGATATAAGGTATGTATGTATTAAATGTCATTAAAATATCTCAATGCGTTCTCAAGTTATTAAGTGGAAACCGTTTTTCTATTTTTAGTAACAGTGACCTTGACCCCACCCATCCCATATGCAATCCCAAGTGAGGTCTCGATATAAGGTATGTATGTTTAAAGTTTCATTAAAATATCTCAATGTGTTCTCAAGTTATTAAGCGGAAACCGTTTTTCTATTGTTAGTAACAGTGACCTTGACCCCACCCACCCCATATGCAATTCCAAGCGAGGTCTCCATATATGGTTCTATGTATTAAGTTTCATTAACATATCTCTATGCGTTCTCAAGGTATTGAGCAGAAACAGTTTTTCTATTTATAGTAACAGTGACCTTGACCTTGATCCCACCCACCCCATATGCAATCCCAAGTGAGGTCTTGATATAAGGTATTTATGTATTAACTTTGATTAAAATTATGTTTTAAGTTTTATTAAAATATCTCAATTTGTTCTAAAATTATTGAGCAGAAACAGTTTTTCTATTTTTAGTAACAGTGACCTTAACCCCATCCACCCCATATGCAATCCCTATCAAGGTCTCGCTATAAGGTATCTATGTTTGCAGTTTCATTACAATAGCTTAATCTGTTCTCGAGTTAGAGAGTGGAAACAAAAAGTTGAGAAACTATCTTACGGAAAAACTTTAACCTGTCCATATAGCTTATATGTAAAATTTCTAAGTGTAAAAAGGCCCATAATTTTGACAATTTTCAAACTAGAGTTATCAAAATTGGCCCATGAGTTCATTTTAATATAGGTATAAGTTTTCTAAGTTTGAATTAGATACCTTAAGCCATTCAAGAGAAACCAGCTGAACGAAAAACTTTAACCTGTCCATATAGCTTATGTAAAATTTATAAGTGTAAAAAGGCCCATAATTTTGTCAAATTTCAAACTAGAGTTACCAAACTTGGCCTATAGGTTCATTTTAATGTGGGGAATAAATGTTTTAAGTTTGAATGAAATCCCTCAAGCCATTCCTGAGAAACTAGCTTACCGAAAAACTTTAACCTAGCTCGGCCGCTGACGCCGACGCCAGGGCAAGTACAATAGCTTGCCTTTTCTTCGAATAGTCGAGCTAAAAATCAATATTCCAAGCTGGCGGATAATGGAGAAATGTCCATCACATTAAGGAAGAACATCATATGATACGTATGGATTAATGAAATGTGTGTCCAACAACCCTGGTGAGTAAGCTCTTTTTAGGCATATAAAACCAATGTTCATTATAAATAACTAAAGAGAAAGCATGTATCGAAACAGTCTTCAAGTCAACCTGACAAGAACAATCGCAAGATTCTTGGACAAAGATAGTATATAACAAACATGGTTTGATTTATATGTTAGTGGATCTGTGTATAGTCAGATTCATTATGCATGTTCTGCTGATTATGTTTGTTACATCACACAGACTAAAGGAATATCACAGAACTGAAGTCATTTAATAGGTAAACACATTGCATTAAACCCCAGTTAATAACAGTATTTCATTATTATAACATCTATTCCACGACACTAATGTGGCCCCAGTTTGGGGCCAACTTTCTGAATTTGGCGAAAATAAGTGGCAACAACTTTTTAAAACCCAGAGGGAACCCTGGTACTTACGTAATCAAGAGGAGGAATTTCAGATTATTTTGGGGGGAAATATATACTCCAGAGCATGTTCAGACTTGTTTGAAGCAAATAGTTCACAATGGACAACAATGCCCGTAGCTCAGATTTCCGCAAATAATGCGGAATTCCACATTTCTTCCGCAAAAATGTTTCCGCAATTGATGCGGAATGCAGAGTATTCGGATGCGGAGATCCGCATGCGGAATTACCAGATTTGCGGAAAAGTTGCGGAATGCGGAGTATTCGGACGTGGAACCTTTTCTCTCCACAAAAAATGCGGAAAAATCTATTTCCGCAGATGCGGAACTTCTGCGGAATAAATGCGTATTTTTCTCCGCGTTCAATGCGGAACTTTGGTGAAAATATGTTGTTCAGCAGGTGGAAATAATCTGCATAAATTGACACTCGGGGAATAATTGGGTGACCTTCCCTTGGCTATAGTTTAAGATTTTTCTATTTTTAGCTCTGGCAGCCATCTTGTTCAGTGGTGCAGAATGGTATTGATCAAATTTGGTAAAGTGTAAATTTATGTAAAATTGGCCTATTAAGCTATTCCCGCTCTCTACCCTAATGAAAAAGTACTGTCTGAATTGAGTCGGACTTATCTTTGAATAGACTGATCTGGATTTTTCCACAAATAGTTAAAACTACACCCCTGCTATTGTTAAAGAATTAATTTGCATTCATCGAAAATCATAAACATTGCCACGTGCTCATTCGAATATCACAAATATTATGCACGTGCTCTTTTGTATCAAATATTTTAATCGCCAAACACATGATATCCAAGTGCGATGATTGGATAATATTGCAGATTAATTTGAATGTAATTGACATTTGAGGATGCGTCTATTATTTCTGACATTGCTGAAAAGACTTAAAATGGAACAATTCTGACAAAATTCATAAGAGTCCAGACAATATTCAAAGGGCTATTCAGACAAGTTATTCAGACTGCATTCAGACTATAACCACAGATACAGTAATTATTATGACCTTGACACTAAGTACTCAGGT
The DNA here is from genome assembly GCA_027627225.1 of Congeria kusceri. Taxonomy (NCBI): domain Eukaryota; kingdom Metazoa; phylum Mollusca; class Bivalvia; order Myida; family Dreissenidae; genus Congeria; species Congeria kusceri. The sequence goes on along the minus strand of CM051034.1, from coordinate 44,261,943 downwards.
GGCACTTGATATTTATTAAGGTTCAATGGTTTACTCCCCTAAAATGGTTTGTCAGACATTAAATAATATGTGAATATTATAAACATCCAACTGGAAATGATTATAATGCAACTTTTTTCATGATACAGTACAATTGTGCTAATATAAATCAACAAAACAACATAATTTTGTGCAGACAAGTATAACAGATACATTATTTTCCATTTTCCAGTTTATTTTATATCTAAAAATCTCCTTAAAGTACAATGTGGTTAGGAACAGTAAACAGTATAATGATTATGCAACTTTTCACAATTTTATGGTACAATTGTGCTTCCATAGTTAACATTAAAATACAGACAAATGATAAAGTACTGAGTTTCCATTTAGCAAACTCATTATATAACAGAACATTGATAGAAGGATTATATTGTAAGGAAAACAATAATAACAAGTCAAACGATTGTTGTCTAAAGGAACATAACTGTGAGTAGTAAGAAGACATGCAGCTTAAGCCTCTGGGGATATGGTCGCGAAAATATATTACAATTGCTTAAAAATGTCAAACCCTTTCAAATGTGCAAAATCAGTTATAGTTTATTGACTTGTTTGTAACTTAAATGAAATAATACCTACAGACACAGGTTCCAAGTGTTCAGTATTCATAGATATTTCTGATTTAAAATCACAATCATGTTTAAATCATTTCAGACTTGAGCAATGAAAGTCAAATGATGACATCATAAATGACATCATATCCTGCATAGCATATTGCATGGTATGGTGTACTGTAAATGTCATAAAATGGCATTATTTATGCCCTTTTGTAAGTTCAAATTTACATAAGTTATAATTTTGAAACTTGGAATATACCTTTGTCATCAACTCTAATATCAAGTGCCACATTCCCCATAACTCGGTTTTCTATTTTGACATAATTGTGCCCCTTTTTCACATAGATTTTCAGGTTAAAAGTTTATATTCAAAACTTCTGTAACTTCAAATCTACAAAAGTTATTCACTTGAAATTTAGAATATACCTTAAATGTCATCAACTCCATCAAGTGCCACATTCCCAATAACTCAGTTTTACAGTTTTATATTTTGACATAGTTATGTCCCTTTTTCACATAGATTTTCAGGTTAAAGTTTATAATTAAAACTTGTGTACCTACAAAATTACGTAAGTTATTCACTTGAAAATTAGAACATACCGTTGTCCTCAACTCCAGCTTAAAGTTCTACATTCCCCATAACTCTGTTTTGTATTTTGACAGATATATGCCCCTTTTTTTACATAGATGTTCAGGTTATGTCCCAGGTTATGTCCTCAGACTGTATTCAGTATTTATTCAGATAGAGATTAAACTGAATTTAGACTTGTGGTTTCATGGGTGTATGTTCAACAATTCTCACCAAATTGATATTAAAGAATGTTTTTGATCTAGAGGGGGCATATATGTTTTACAAATAGCTCTTGTTTGAATAAATAGATTTAACAAGCTTGTGATTTTTCAAAGTATAACTTTTCCGCATCTGAAAAAGTCTAAGTCAGATTTTCCGCAACTGTAAAATTTCTAAGTGTCATTATTCCGCATGTTCTCCGCATATAAGAAATTTCTCCGCAAAGCCAAAATCATTTTTGTGGAACATTTGCTGAGAATCTGCGGAAACTGAAGCTTTCCGCATTTTATCCGCTTCTTGAAATTCAGTGCGGAAATCTGAGCTAAGGGCATGATGGCAGAAGACTGAAGTTTTGTAACAAATCAAAATGATTGCAGGAATTTTGTAGATACTGTCATACAAAAATATTTTTCAAGTTTTCAATATAGCCATAGAAGGAAAACAACTCCTTGGTGGCCACATTTTTATTGAACAAAAAATGATTGGAAGGAATTTGGTTAAAGGGTCATCCAAGGAACACTTATGTGAAAATATTTCAAATTCTACAAGTGCTTTTACAAAAAGATTTTCAACGTGTTAAACAGTCATGTTAGGAAAACTGCTTCTGCACATGGCAGTCATGTTTCTGACAAGATTTTCAATATAGCCATATCACCCAAGAAACATGTCTGTGAAAGAAAATGTTCAAAGTTTTAAAAACAGCCATATAAGGGAAAACTGCCACGCCAACTGGAGGCCATGTTTTTTAACAATATGATTTCAAGAAATTCGGAAGAGGGTCACCCAAGGTAAATTTTGGTGAAATTTATCATTTCGATGTACCAAATATACCTTGATTGCTGTCCAAACCATCCGCTGATCGCCAGTAGATTTTTGTTGACCAACAAAATCCGCAATGGCCAGTAGAATCTGAGCGCTGACCGAGAATCTTCAAAAGCAAGTAATGTTGGGCTGACCAAAATTCTTCAAAAGCCAGTAGATGTGGACTGACTGGAAATTCTCGACAGCATGTAGATGTGGGGTGACTGGAAATCCTCAATAGCCTGCAGATGTAGGCTGACCAAAACTGTACAAACACCTCGGACAGTTCAGCAAATCCATGCCTGTAAACGTAAATTCCATTTGTTTTATCGATTCTATCATATTCAATAAATTAAATGACTCCAATCACAGCTAAACAATTTGCTTAAATTTATAACAATTTTTCTTCGTGTTTGCATTAAATTCTGAATCATTCATGCATTAAAAATCTGAGCTAAGGGCATGATGGCAGAAGACTGAAGTTTTGTAACAAATCAAAATGATTGCAGGAATTTTGTAGATACTGTCATACAAAAATATTTTTCAAGTTTTCAATATAGCCATAGAAGGAAAACAACTCCTTGGTGGCCACATTTTTATTGAACAAAAAATGATTGGAAGGAATTTGGTTAAAGGGTCATCCAAGGAACAATTATGTGAAAATATTTCAAATTCTACAAGTGCTTTTACAAAAAGATCTTCAACGTGTTAAACAGTCATGTTAGGAAAACTGCTTCTGCACATGGCAGTCATGTTTCTGACAAGATTTTCAAGATTTTCAATATAGCCATATCACCCAAGAAACATGTCTGTGAAAGAAAATGTTCAAAGTTTTAAAAACAGCCATATAAGGGAAAACTGCCACGCCAACTGGAGGCCATGTTTTTTAACAATATGATTTCAAGAAATTCGGAAGAGGGTCACCCAAGGTAAATTTTGGTGAAATTTATCATTTCGATGTACCAAATATACCTTGATTGCAGTCCAAACCATCCGCTGATCGCCAGTAGATTTTTGTTGACCAACAAAATCCGCAATGGCCAGTAGATGAGCGCTGACCGAGAATCTTCAAAAGCAAGTAATGTTGGGCTGACCAAAATTCTTCAAAAGCCAGTAGATGTGGACTGACTGGAAATTCTCGACAGCATGTAGATGTGGGGTGACTGGAAATCCTCAATAGCCTGCAGATGTAGGCTGACCAAAACTGTACAAACACCTCTGACAGTTCAGCAAATCCATGCCTGTAAATGAAAATTCCATTTATTTTATTGATTCTAATATATTCCATCAATTAAATATTTGACTCCAATTAAGAGAAAAACAACTTTGCTTCAATTTCACAACAGTTTTTCTTTGCGTTTGCATTACTTATTCCATTATGTCAGTCCAATTTTGATTGAGAACCGAGTCAAAATTCTGGTAGTTGTTTCCAACTAATAGTCAGTCTGATTTTGGCTGATTTTTAACCATAATTGTATTGTTGAAACAAGGTATCAATCACACAAGCATACCATATGAAATATCGAATCTCTACAATATTGTAGCAGCTGCTTTTGCAACTTTTCATAATTTCAATTTAATTTAGAACAGAAATAAATACAGATTCATGATACGGAAGATCCAAATGAGATTTTTATTCCTACACAGTATGAAATGTTCTTAACTGAGTCGGAATAAGCTGAAATCACAAACTGCAAAAACTTAAATGTACAGTATAACCATCAATAGTTCTAACTTAGCTTCAAAATTGTCAGACCAAATTCCATTGTAGATACTGGATTATGCAATCACAACCACAAATTGAGTGAATTTACCATCAGGTCGTGGTCTACCATTTTCTTAATGCTTCAAGAAGGTAAGGATGACACTGTATGTATTCACCCTAAGAACGGGGCATTTGCCCTTATTTTACGGAAAAATAGCTTTATTTTTGGTATTTGGGGGGGAAATTTTCATAGCAGTGGAATGAAAAATCGTGGGGTAAGATCAGTTTTAGAGGAAAACTGCATGATTAAAAGAATTTTTCAGAGGGGATGGTGCTGTATAACGGCCCCTACTATAAAACTATTAGAAGGGAAAAAAGCCCTGGACCTTTTCTGAGGGGATGACGTGGAATGAAAAATCCTGGGGTAAGATCAGTGTAAGGGGAAAACTTCATGATTTGAAAGAATATTTCAGAGGGGATGGTGCTGTATAACGGCCCCTACTATAAAACTATTAGAAGGAAAAAAAGCCCTTGACTTATGTGGCCAGAATAGGCAGAATGGATGACCAAATTTCAATATATATTTTGATCTGTAAGCACGTATGTGACACATGAGCAATTGAGGAATTCACTAACTCAAATGTTGTGTCATTGTAAACTTCTCTTGTGAGAAATTTATTGATGATAAAACTACATCAAACATACATAAAAAGGAATGTGATGTTTTTGCAAAATTAACTTACTGAAAAACCTAAGAAAGTAACGATCGTATATGTTTGTGTCATTTTAGTTTCACTTTCATGTATGAAACAAATATTTATTTTATAGAAAATAAACAGACTTGGATTCCTTCAGTCATCAGATGTCATGGTAAAACAAGGCTTAATGCATGTGCGTAAGGTGTGGTCCCGGATCAGCCTGATGACACTTTCCACCTACAGTGGATTTAGGTTTAGAAGACACTTCCTTAAAACAGAAAATACCATAAAAGCGGAAAGTGCCATCCTGGAAAGGCCTGTGCAGGCTGATCCGGGATGACACTACACACATATATTAAGCCCGGTATTCCTACAACACACCTCATTTTAATTTTTTTATTTCAACTAAAATGTGATCATGTTTTTTTCTTTTCTCTAGGTTCACAATAGTTTCGTCATCTCTAACATGTACAGGTACTACATTATGCACTATGGTCGCTCATGGGTGACTTCTGACTAAACCTCATCATGGGCTGATCAGAAACAAGACCCTAACACTGTTGGATTTCAGGTCACTAAATCCATGCCTTTAAAAGAAAATTCCATTTGATTTTACCATATTTTTATTTGCATAAATATATACATGTAAATGGAAAAACCTTTTATGTTAAAAGATGTGGCCCTTTTAGACTGTTGGCGGAAGCAAACGGTCTTTTGAGAAGGTAATTTCCAGATCAGGTATCATAGAAAACTACTTCTTTTCTCTGCAGTGAGGCTGCAAGCCAGTAAATCGAAACCTGAATGGCTCTTCCTTAAAAACAGCAAAAATTCATGCCTGTTTTCTTACCTTTTAATTAAAATAATGTATGTCATGTGTAATATAATGTGTATATCATGTGATTTATTAGAATTACAGATTCTAACAATGTCAATTTATAATTTATTTTACGTCAAACTAATGGCACCCCTATTTTCGCAATTTACTTGTATGTAACCGAGGCTGTCCTGGAATAAAATTAATGTGTTACATCGGTTATTTTTGACTTGTTGCGAACGTGTTATATCTTTTTACCAATTCTTATTCAATATATTGAGACAACAAATAACTGAAATGAATTAATTTTAAACTGTAGAATGGAAAATCGAGATCACGCACCTACTTTTGACTCAGACGTAAAGAAAAAAGTTGTTGGTTTCCACTAACCCAATCGACCATGTTTTTTTGCCTCAGGTGTTTTGGAATAACATTGAAGTTTTGTTATGAAGGCAGTATCTAGACTGGGATTCCGCCTCTAGACATGTTATTTTAATATCCTATTACAACTGCTGAACTAGCCTAGGCAGCAACGCCAATAGTATTGGTGTTGTTTAACTCGTTTGTATACAGTAGTTGTCGCCCTTCGTTATAACTTTGCCATGGTTTGCTTCAGAAAATAAATCGCATTTTGCAAAGTTCGTCTGAGATTTCCTCCTAAATACTGACATTAATTGATCATTTGGGCGCATTTAACAATGACAAGCGTCTATGCCTTAATAAAGTTTGATTGTGTGCAGGTGCTTATGAAAAATAAATGGCCCAAAAGCGTCTATTGATGCAGAACCATGTACTTATCTCCAAGGTGTTGCGACCAGTAACCAATTGTGAAAATGTGTGTGTGTAGTACATTTTTATCGAGTGCACTGGGATTCTCTCCCATATGGCCATCTCCCCCAGAAGACTTGTTAGTCGAGTTACAGGGGACAGTGCAAAATACAGAAGACGGCCCGTTACAGAGGCAACCCTAGGTCTTTTAGTGCCTGGGCTAAAGCACCTAGTACACTGCACCTCGGTTTAACGTCTCATCCGAAAAAACAAGTTAGTAGTTTAGGGGGGGATTGAACCTGCGACCCCAGGATTGTGAAGCCAGTGCATTACCACTAGACCACGGAAATTGTGAAAATTGTGACAACCCTACTGAAACATGTTTTTATACCTGCAAATTTAATTCAACTTCAAGGAAGGATGTATGTGGCCATTGTGGCTTCCCTGGTGCAAGTGTTGAAAAAAAGGAAACTAAAAAAAAAAAAGTTATGCCTACCTACCATACTTTTTTCCAAGACGTTAGTGGAAACAAACAACTTTTTTCTGCCTCATTAAGCTACAATCACTAACAGTGGATGGTCCTAACTATGCTTCATCAGTCATTCTGCATGGCTCATTCAGACATGCCATATGTCCCGGATTGTCCCCAAAATACAGTGACCGTCCTGCGGTCCTGGAATTCGTTCATATATCCCCGAAATAATTTAAACTGTGCATACCTATATTAGTTGAACTTTTGAAAGACCACTAATCCCCTAATTTGTTCCCAAAGCAATGGCTACCCGATTACGCAACGTGTCATAAACGACCAATTAACAGCACTTGTCACGCTTCCACTCTAATCGGCTGCATTTTTAAGCTGCAATCAGTCACCGAGTAGATCCGCCCTGAAGGCGGAGCTTCATTCCCACATAAAAATCTATATGAGCCAATTCAAACGCTGAGTTATTTCAGTTTACCTATTCCGTGAACGATCAACCAATCTCCGTAATAAACATATATAAACGCATAAATAAGTGTATACATGCATCAGTTGATAACGAAGGAGTACTTATAATCCCGACCATAAGTAAAAGCTGTTTTCTGTTCTGGGACGGGCACTGCATTTCCACAATATCCACAGTTTACAAAATAAATGTTTTAAATTACTTTTCTTGAAATTTCGGGTAAAATAGTCGTTAACACAAATTTGGTTATTCCATGTAAAACCCCTGTTTTGCTAGAAAAGAGTGTGAAATGTCTGCCGGCACCAACGACATCATGTTCCACGCATGGAAAGCGTGCTTGTACTGACTATGTGCTTTGCTACATATAGACGTGTCAATTGGCAATAAAAATTTCATACACTAAAAAAAAACAGTGAAATCTTTACTTTTTGTATAAAAGTCTCGTCGTGCAACAACTTTGCCAAAAATAAAGGTAGAGGTACTAAAATATGCACAAGTCATTGAAACTATTGAGTGTCATTGTCAGAATGGGAGACTGTCCCCCCACCCCACCAAAAAAAAGAAAAGAAAAAGAAAAACTGGGAATTGCTTAGTGTAATACAGAGCCATTCAACTGTTATGATGCTTTGAGGGTGATATAAAATACTCCAGAAAAATTTTGATGTTTGTATTGTACTCATCAATTCAAAATTTTATAAGTGAAATACCCCTCGACTGAAAAAAAATATCTGGAGCTGTGTCTAGAACCACAATAAGTTCACATGTTTACTGGGACCATGGTGAATATACCTGTATAACCGACAAAATACTTCTACAGGCAATAGGCAAAGTCTAATACGATTTCAATTTTCATGACGAGCACGTGCATTTGAGAATACAATTTGAAAATAATCCAGAGCTGTTAGAAATAAGAGAAAAAATACCTATCAAATACAAGACATTTAACCCATGTTACCTTTGCTGGACTCCAGAATATTAAAGTTCGTCGCAATTGTACGGAAGAACTGCGGGTTTAAAGAAAACCAGATCTGGTCCTATTGTCACCGACGCCATTTGTAACAGAACATCCCGCCAATAATTGTACCGAATGCTTCCGAATGACTTGATGGAAATCGCAATCACGCAGGCGCGAACACGCCAGGGAATCACTGCAATCGTTGCAAAATAGAGTAATCAACAACATTTTGATAATGTTCAGTGTATCTTTTTGTAGCTTTACTGGACTATCAAATAAACCCTACGTACATTGCAGTAATCTGATTAAAAGTGACACCTTTGGAATCACCGTTGCAATTGTTTATTTATTTATTTATTATTTTAGCGGAAGGACATTATATACATTATGTTTATTGTTTAGAGTTGTAACTTAACATATTGTTTTCTGCATCTAGACTCTCATGCAAATTTAAACATCATGTAAATATCCATTTCTTCACATCCTGAAATCAAGAGAACAATGATTAACAACCCTGCATATGATGCCTGACAAATTATATAGTGTTTATATGAGAGACTTGTATTTGTATATGACAATGCTATGACGAGAATGTTTCAGACAACGCGTATACACACCCACTCTATCGTTTTCATTACAAGTATTGCTTTGAATGGAATTTAACACTTTATTATAAATAAGTCTTATATAAAGGCTCACACTCGATTCACTTAGAGCATAACATATATAGCAGATAATATACTATTACTAATGTAAAGTTCTCTCTGATTAACTATTACTGACTATATATAAGCACTTTTATGACTCCACAAAAGATAAAGAAAAAAGCTCAACTATGTTAAATGTTTATCAATACTGTATAACGTGTTGAAATGTTCATATGTCTGAATATCGTAAACCACGTCAAACTGCCAAGTCAGGAAACACGAGTATGACATGTTGTGTTTCATGGCGTGTAAGTTGAATACTTATAGGTAACAGGGCCGGTTCCAGGCGTAACCTTCCTGAGGAAGGTACAAGTCAGAGGGGATGGGGAACGAACCTAGCAGCCATTTAACGCCTAGTCATTCATTCGCTCGTTCGTCCGTCAGTCCGTCCGTCTGTTCGTTCGTTCCCGTAAAAACAATTAATTTCGGTATTTTTTTTTCAAATATACGCACGTCTGTACATATACCACTCTTTTCTCTTCATTCTCCTTAACACCCTTGGTCCCTTAGAAAATTGTTTTTGATAAAACGGGCGAATCATGTGGAATTGTTGGCGGCTGCCTGGATAGCATACTCCACCTGGGTGACCCATGTTTGATTCCCGACCAGTGCATTTGGGTTTGTTAGTGGTCACCATAGAGGACATTTGGATTTCCACTGTCACTCCTGCCTCAACCCGCCCCCACGTCAGTAGACCACACACACATTCAAAAAATTTAAAGTTATTTTGATGCGTCTGAAAAGTAAAAAAAAGGGACATAAGATGCATCTACAAAATTAAGTGTTTGAGCGGAATGACCTCGTGCACTACAAAATAGACATGTAAAATAATTGTATAAAACGTATCATTATGATAAGATCTTCCATTTGGTCAAAGTGCAACTTCAGAAAGTCTTGTTTAGGCGAATATCCCATTATGCATGGCAGTTAGTTTCAAAGATAGAAATTGAGAAATAGATGATTTCTCGATATCAAATTAAACACATTCAAATTCACACAAGTTATATTTTTCACGATTTCGAGAGTTGACTCTACTTTTGGCCCTTAATGAATTTTAACCGATTTAAGCGATATATTGATTTTAATATTTTGTTCGAAATCTGTTAGAAGTAACTAGAATCTCAAAGCTCCGAGTGGACACATCACACAAGCACCAGTGCTACGATGTTACTAAAGCGGTGTTATGAATACCCGATAAAGATCTATTTGGGGTCAGCTGGAAGCGAACACACTCTCCGTGTGCCATCCAGCGGCCACTCTTTCACCGTGACCGTGAATCCGTGCCTACGAGCTGCCTACTGCGGCTGTCTTATGCCCCAGTCACAAATAAGGAACTGCCGCCAGATGTTGTGTCCATAATCGGACGGTGCCCGCCCGGCAACAATCAACAGACTGTATGTTCAAACTTTTGCTCCCCGAGACCATCCCGCGCTATCAAAAGAGCTCCTCGAGACGACGGCCGCCTGCCTGCCCGCTTTCGGGCCTGTCCCCGAGACCACCTCGAACAAATTTTTCTAAGATTACATATTCTTTTTAAAACGAATTAACTTTGTACCGACTATAAAAATATATATATAATCTTTACAAAAGCTGTAAATGTATTGAACTTGACCACTAATTACGAGCATCATGTAGGTTTGTCCACATTTTTATTTTGGTACTGAACTAGTTTTCTGTAAGGCCGCTTTACCATACACGGACGCGCTTTTCCATGAATCCGCATATAAAAGGTGTATATTTTAGTTTTCCTCTTATTTTCAAATTACAATGTATGAGTAAGAAGCTTCTTAATATTTTTAATTATGTCGGCTGCAAATATTTATGCCTGTATGCGAAAACATTCACATGTGGTGGATTTTAAACAGTATAAAGTACCAAACAAGCATATCTAAATCGTCAGCCATGACTCGTTTAAAGGTTATCCGTTCTTACCGAGTTTTTGCACTCGGTGAGTCTTAGGTTGAGTTATCCAGGTGTATCTATAATATTTCTTCTATTTTTCCGATGTTTTATATATAACAACCCTTTGTTTAACTTGCTAAGTTAGATACCATGTCGTCCGCATCCGCATAAAATCGCTCACCGAGCGATTTCTTGCGGAGGAACGACTTTTGCGGATACGGACTGTGGACATATGGAAACGGTCCAGCTGTTTGTTCGATTTTTTGCAGATGCGGATTTGCGCAATGCGGATACGGACATATGGAGACGGTCCAACTGTTTGTTCGATTTTTTGCAGATGCGGATTTGCGCAATGCGGATACGGACATATGGAAACGGTCCAACTGTTTGTTCGAGTTTTTGCAGATGCGGATTTGCGCAATGCGGATACGGACATATGGAAACGGTCCAACTGTTTGTTCCATTTTTTGCAGATGCGGATTTGCGCAATGCGGATACGGACATATGGAAACGGTCCAACTGTTTGTTCGAGTTTTTGCAGATGCGGATTTGCGCAATGCGGATACGGACATGTGGAAACGGTCCAACTGTTTGTTCGATTTTTTGCAGATGCGGATTTGCGCAATGCGGATACGGACATGTGGAAACGGTCCAACTGTTTGTTCGAATTTTTGCAGATGCGGATTTGCGCAATGCGGATACGGACATGTGGAAACGGTCCAACTGTTTGTTCGAATTTTTGCAGATGCGGATTTGCGCAATGCGGATACGGACATGTGGAAACGGTCCAACTGTTTGTTCGATTTTTTGCAGATGCGGATTTGCGCATTGCGGATACGGACATGTGGAAACGGTCCAACTGTTTGTTCGAGTTTTTGCAGATGCGGATTTGCGCAATGCGGATACGGACATGTGGAAACGGTCCAATTGTTTGTTCGAGTTTTTGCAGATGCGGATTTGCGCAATGCGGATACGGACATATGGAAACGGTCCAACTGTTTGTTCGAGTTTTTGCAGATGCGGATTTGCGCAATGCGGATACGGACATATGGAGACGGTCCAACTGTTTGTTCGATTTTTTGCAGATGCGGATTTGCGCAATGCGGATACGGACATGTGGAAACGGTCCAACTGTTTGTTCGAGTTTTTGCAGATGCGGATTTGCGCAATGCGGATACGGACATGTGGAAACGGTCCAACTGTTTGTTCGATTTTTTGCAGATGCGGATTTGCGCAATGCGGATACCGACATGTGGAAACGGTTCAACTGTTTGTTCGATTTTTTGCAGATGCGGATTTGCGCAATGCGGATACGGACATGTGGAAACGGTCCAATTGTTTGTTCGAGTTTTTGCAGATGCGGATTTGCGCAATGCGGATACGGACATGTGGAAACGGTCCAACTGTTTGTTCGAGTTTTTGCAGATGCGGATTTGCGCAATGCGGATACGGACATGTGGAAACGGTCCAACTGCTTGTTCGATTTTTTGCAGATGCGGATTTGCGCAATGCGGATACGGACATGTGGAAACGGTCCAATTGTTTGTTGGATTTTTTGCAGATGCGGATTTGCGCAATGCGGATACGGACATGTGGAAACGGTCCAACTGTTTGTTCGAGTTTTTGCAGATGCAGATTTGCGCAATGCGGATACGGACATGTGGAAACGGTCCAATTGTTTGTTCGAGTTTTTGCAGATGCGGATTTGCGCAATGCGGATACGGACATATGGAAACGGTCCAACTGTTTGTTCGAGTTTTTGCAGATGCGGATTTGCGCAATGCGGATACGGACATATGGAAACGCGCCCTAAAGCTAAGTCTTAAATGCGCGTGACGGGCCAGGGGTTCCTCGACATTAAATGCGCGTGACGGGCCATGGGTTACTCGACATTAAATGCGCGTGACGGGCCAGGGGTTACTTGACATTAAACTTTTAATGAAGAACGATTATTTTACCGTTTGTAAATAATACATAATAAACATGTGTGTGTATATATATATATATATATAATACAATATTACGCACTACGGATATCACTGTGGGGAATCACGTGGTTTTGTTTTGATATGTGACACGGATAATGGCGGCGTCTTAGTCTCGGTAAGCTCAACATTTTTACTTGTTGTACATTATAATTTGTTTTAAACTTGTCGATATGTAGCCTATCATATGCGGAATCGAATTCCGCGTGTACTGTTACCTTACTTGCTACGCAGATTTGCGCATATGTCTTGCTTACTCTTTGAATTTGTTTCGATACGAATGATTTTATGTGAGAGATTTCACGGATCAACTCGTTTCTTTCATAAAAGTTATTAATTTCGACACCCCATCCACATTTTAAATATACATTATACGACAAACATTATAGAGATTATATATGTAAAGTTTGGACTGTTTGAAAGTTGAATTTTCACAAAATATCAACAAGAACAATAAATGATATGATTCACGGATTATAAAAATATGATATGTTGCACGTACAAACTTTTCTACATCTTCTTGGATGATACATCTTTGTATTAATTGAGTTGCTTTAACACTATTTTCAGAGTTTTTGATTATGCAGGGTGTGCGGCAAATGTTTTCAACGCCCCTCAGGTCTCTACGACCACGAAAGGAAGAACAAGGGGTAGCGCCATACAAATGTTGTGGTCAATTGTTCTTCTGCAAGGCGAATTTGACAAGGCACAGGTTATTATCAATACTAACATAAAAGCAACGATACGCAGAAAACAATAACTGTATCGTTTTTTCCGTTAATAACATAAACAGTATTTAAACGTAAATTAAACATTGATATGCATTCGTATGCATTTATAAATTTCGAATTGCGTTTAAAATTCGTACCGAACATTACATTCAACGTTATTTATGGCCCATTTTACTCGTTTAAGTATTAGTGCAAATACGCGGATATCGCTTCTTGTTCAACATATATAAAAGAAACAAGATCTAAAATCATTGTTTAATCAGTTCCATATTTCTCGACCTTAACAAAAATGATACTCCTCCGCATGTCATTGGCATTGTGCAAAATGTGCTTATGCCCGTTGAGTTCTGCAAATCGAAATATTTATGGCGGTAGCGCTTTTCATGTACTTGCCCCTGCAGAATGGAATGGCATGTCCAATGAAATTGAACATTAAAACTCGTTTTAAGCATATTGTTATTTTGCTTATTGTATATCCCCTTACAGTAGCTGAGTATTATGCTTTCAACCACAGATACTCTGCACATAACCGGGCAAATGAATATGCGTGAGAAACCAGTGGGAAAATCTTCGTTATCATGGCACACCTAGATATGCACGAAAAAGCATCAAGATGCGACTCATACGGCGATAAGATGACGAGACGCGGTCAGTATGGTCATGTATAGAGGAGAAAAGCAGCATATGTGTAGTGTGGAAAGTCATACGCACATAAACCAAATTCATACAGGCAGTCAGTCACAAGAAACTGTGCAGTTATGGTTACAAAGACAAGTCTATATCTGCACGTGGATAAGCCTGAGTGGTTCATTCGAAGTTTTTATTTCGGGAATATTTGTGTGTTTTGTTTTTTGCCGTATTTGTAAAACTTTATTTAATTAGAATCCCATCGGTGTCTATGCAACATTTTTTACGTCATGGATAAGCAGCATATTGATTATAATACTGTATGTTTTTGACTGGGTTATGTGTAAAATGCCAGTTAGGTACATTTATTTACCCTCTGTTTTGTTTTCTTTTTTCATTTAATAATTTGTATTACCGGTAGTTTGTCCGTTTTTCTTTGCGCTCCATTGAGAGGCGTCAGGAATGATTCTATTACGTTTTGTTACGTCTATTATATCGTTAGTTTCAGTTTTTAACTGTGATAAGATAATTTAAGCTAATTATCCACGAAACTGTGTATTTTTGTAATATATATATATATCAACACCAACACTCTTTACAATCATGTTCTATGATTTTATTTTTATAAATAAATCAATGAATGGTTATAAATCAAATCATGTGAAGTTTTTATCAGTATTTCTTCATCATGTGACAATGCTAATTAACATGCAGGCAACACCAGTTATTCAATCGATACAATGTAATATGTGAAATTGCATTCTTAAGTGTACTGTAGATGGATGTTTGTGGACTCATGTTGTCCGTATGAGAGGAATGTAAAAACTAAAAATAATATAAAACAACTTTATTTAAAAACGACTATAACAATTTAGCGAACAATCGCCAAATCGTATACAAGGCCTATCCATTATGATTAGACCGCCTTCCCATCAGTCAGTATCAGTATATCCGTATCTGTATAAAAAATTTCAACTTATGAAACTCGGGTGAGTGACCCAGGACCATTTGGCCCTCTTGTTTATTGACAACATCCCTGAAAATCATCAGCCTAAGTCCTGGGTAGCCATAAAATTTTACATTCATGTAAAACCCTGGTAGTTAGTGCATGCAATGTTAGCTTTGTCGGCAACAATTTAGGCGGGTAAAGAAATTATTAGTTGTTTTCAACACTGGCACATTGAAATAAAATATTGATGCTAATTAATAATATGCTAATTAATAATATACTGTAGAAGTTTGAACTTTTAATTACAACATATTATGTTTATTTTGCTTGTTTTCAATATACATAAAATGCTTTAAATACGTGATCACCTGTTAGTGCAAGGATCATATTAACCCGATATAGAACTTGTTTTTGTGATTCTGACTTCTCTTCAGATTCAGACCAATCTTGCTGAAGGCTCGCTTCAGCTGTTTCAAGCAACCAGATGGCCTGTTGGACAAAGCATCAGCTGTTCTTTCGCACATCCCAGGTATTCAGATTATGACGGAGTATATTTTTCGGCATAACTGTTTAACCCAACTTTTGACCTTCCTTAATATCCAATCAAATTTAGTGAAAAGTTCCTGCCAGTAGTCCTGAATGCATAAATCCTAACATTCCATCGGCTAGATAAATTCGCACTACGCTAGTCATAAATGAGTTGGTGCAACATATCAACAATATAGCAGATGAATTCATAACAGGTTTGGAATACTTATGGCAAATTCAAGGGAATAACAGTTTGCACAAAATGAGAGCTTTCGTACATGCGCAATGCTATTGAAATGATTTGACATGACATTTGACATGGTAAAAAGCAATAAATTTGATGTTTTGCAATGATTTAAATAAATACACCTTTTACATTTGAGTGTGTTTTTTTTAGCTCACCTGAGCACGAAGTGCTTGATGAGCTATTGGTATACGGGACCTCTCCGGCGTCGCCCGCCGTCCGTCAGCCGTATGCCGTCAACAATTTGGATCGTTATCGTGATAAAGACTACATTTTTTATTTAATCTTGACCTAACTTGCACAGTTTGTGTATGACCATAAAATCTCGGTTGGTATTGATAGTGGTATTGATAGTGGACCAGAAACCTTAGAGTTATAGCCCTCTTGTTTGTGGGAAAAAAATGCAAAAATTGCCTTTTTCGTTCATAGAGAAAATTGCATTTTTCTACCTATCTTACCCAAACTTCCACTTTTTTTGTACTATCAAAAGATCATAGTAGAAGTCAACATTGGGCCGGATTGGGCCACAAACACCAGAGTTATGTCGCCTTTTTTGGTCGAAAAATGGGCATTTTACCTTGAGTTAGACTTTATTTTTCTTCAAATCTTGACCAAACTTCCACAGTTTCTGTGTGACCAAAAGATTTCAGCAGGAGCCAAAAATGGATAAGGTTAGGCCACAGTCACCGGAGTTATGGCCCCTTGTATGTGAAAAAAATGCCTTTTTTGTTCATAGAGACTTTATTTTTCTTCCAATCTCGACCAAAACTTCTACAGTTTGTATGTGATCATACGACTGCAGCAGTAACACACTCTACTCTTTGAAACAAGCCGGCAAGCATGACATGACCGTTGTGCAGCTGTCGCCATTATCTTTCAGAACTGCAGCATTAACACTATTCCTCCAAAATTGCCTGCGTAAAATTGGATACCAGGGTAGAGAAAATATATCCAGATCCTTACTTGTTATAATTATGAGAGTAAATCAGCTAGACCAATTATTTAAGAATATTATGGCGTACATTCCCACAAGCCTTTCACATTAGTAAGGCTTTCGTCTTTGCCAGTACTGAGGTGAGCCCTTTGGGCCATCATGGCACTCTTGTTTATATATATATACACACAATAGACACAGTGATTCTATAAATGTCAATTGTATCTAAGACAATTCTCCCACCAGAGAGATAGTCTCTATTGAGGGTGAAATGACCATACGCTTGCTCGCCTGAAGGTCAGTGTAGGATCAAACTGACAGTGTACAGTTGAAAAGACGAGATACTTGAAAAATATAATTGTCAAAATATATGCATTCTTTACACCTCAACGAGATTTGTCTAGCCATATATATTTTAACATATTTTGGCACGTGCATGCTTCGAACAGAAATTTACTAGTTAGTAAAAGTTTCTTGTCGTGTATGTTTTGGCTTGTCAATGTATATATTATATTACCATTGATGCATCATGTTCTGTTTTTTTTTGCTTAATATATTGTTTTAAGTTCATTAGATAATCGTTAATTAACCGAAGAGCATATATAACATGTTAATGTTTAAAAAAAACACATATATAAAGTAACGTATATAATAATTTATACATAATGGTATGTTAGGAGGCGTAAACTATTAGAATTATTTAGTATTTTGAGTATTGTATGCCATTCGGATCTAGTCTTAATTACATTGTTAGACTGTTGGCGGAAGCCAACGGTCTTTTCAGAGGGGAATTTCCAAAACAGGTATTGCGAAAAACTGCTTCTTTTCTTTGCAGGCTATTAGTCAATAAATCGAAACCAGAAAGAGGAAAATTTCACACCCGTTTTCTTACATTTTAATTATGTAAGATAATGTATGTAATATGTAACATAATGTGTATATCATGTGATTTATTACAATTACAGTTTGTAAAAAGGTCAATTTATAAAAAAGAATAACTTAAAACTAATGACACCCCTACGTTAGCTATATATTTGTATGTAACCGAAATATTTACCGGAGTGTCCTGGAATAAGTCCACCAAATTAAGGTCTAATTACCCCAAAACGGAAGTTACATCCTCGGGGTTACATGCTGTCAGCTAGATAATAAGCACATGTGGTTGAGCGCAGGATGCATATAATTTGTAAAATACAGTTTAAATGATATGTTTTGGTATCATTTTAAAGGTATATATGTAAGCAATAAGAAAAAAGGCTGTTTTGTGCACTACTTTTTGTCTAGTGGTTCCCAGCTTCATAACTTTTGGTCCATGTATTCATGCGCAAAATGGCAGCCTCCATGCCCGTCAAAACCGGTGTTCTAAGGTAAATATTTCGAGTTACAATACATATAATTTTTTGACATGCTGTTTTTTCAAAAGGTTATGTCCTCATCTTTCCAACAATATATGGTGATATATTGGAAAGTAGCTTGGTCATGGTGAAAAGTGAGATCAAATTTGGAATATTTTATATGTAACAAAGAAGGAATTTATTAGCGCATGCGTAACCTTAATGCGCTACATCTGTTATTTTTGACTCGTTGCGAAAGTGTTTTTTCTTGTTATCAATTCTCATTCTGAATATTTTGACAACAAATTACTGCAATTTATTAATTTTAAACTGTACTATGGACAATTGAGAGCTTGCATCGGACGATCTATTTTGACTCAGTAGGCTACGAACAAAGATCTATAAATATGCATGTTTATTTATAGATCTTTGGCTAAGAAGCACTAACAATCGGTGCGCCAAACTACAACGCTTTATCGGTTATTCTGGCCCTTGCAGATTGACTTGTTAATTGGCATGTATATGATTCCATTTGCATAAGATAATTAGCTCAAAGAATATTTTTTTCGTTTATTACAAATTAGTCTTCATTAAGATGTCGAATACTATTGAATAAGAAGCGAAATGATTCAGTTTAAAGGTGGGAAATTGAACCTTTTCAAACAAATATTTCCTTTTAGCAAAAATGCACTCATAATTCACAAGCTTTAGTTTCATTTGTCACCAACAGTCTTTCTACGCTGTCAGCGTTTTGATTTTGAATATTTATGCTGGAAGTTTAGTTTACATTCCCTAATTGCAAAATTACCACAGATGTCGAATATCATTTTTTAGCTCACCTGAGCACAAAGTGCTCATGGTGAGCTTTTGTGATCGCCCATTGTCTGTCATCCGAGTGTGCGTGCGTGCGTGCGTCCATCGTCAACTTTTCATTCAAACGACATCTCCTCCTAAACCACTTGGCAGATTTTTACCAAACTTCACAGGAATGATCATTGGGTGATCCTCTTTCAAAGTTGTTAAATCGTTACGGTCTGCTGCATATGTAGATCACCAGAGCTAAAAATAGATTTAAAAAGTGTAAACTTAAAAAAATCTTCTCTGAAACTGCAAAGCCCAGAGGTTTCATATTTGGTATGTAACATCATATAGTGGTCCTCTACAAAGATTGTTCAAATTATGCCCCTGGGGTAAAAACTGGTCACGCCCCGGGGGTCACATGGTTTATATAGAATATATAGCAAATGAATTTTAAAATCTTCTCCTCTGAAACTGCAAGGCCCAGAGGTTTCATATTTGGTTTGTAACATCCTCTAGTGGTTCTTTACAAAGTTTGTTCAAATTAGCCCCTGGGGTCAAAACGGCCCCGCCCCAGGGGTCACATGATTTATATTGAATATATAGCCAAATTACCTTAAAAATCTTCTCCTCTGAAACCACTAGGCCCAGAGGTTTCATATTTGATATTTAACATCCTATAGTGGTCCTCTACAAAGAGTGTTCAACTTATGCCCCTGGGTCAAAACTGGCCACGCCCCGGGGGTCACATGGTTTAAATGGACTTAAATAGCAAAATGTCTTTAAAAATCTTGTTCTCTGAAACCGCAAGGTCCAGAGATTTCATATTTGGTTTGTAACATCCTATAGTGGTCCTCTACAAATCTTGTTCAATTTATGCCCCTAGGGTCAAAACTGGCCACGCCCCGGGGTTCACATCATTTATATAGACTTAAATATCAAAATGACTTAAATCTTCTCCTCAGAAACCGCAAGGCCCAGAGGTTCCTTATTTGGTATGTAACATCATATATTGGTCGTCTACAAAGATTGTTCAAATTATGCTCCTGGGGTCAAAACTTGCCATGCCCCGGGGGTCACATGGTTTAAATTGACTTAAATAGCAAAATGTCTTTAAAAATCTTGTTCTCTGAGACTGCAAGGCCCAGAGGTTCCTTATTTGGAATGTAACATCATATAGTGGTCCTCTACAAAGATTGTTCAAATTATGCTCCTGGGGTCAAAACTGGCCACGCCCCGGGTGTCTCATGGTTTATATAAACTTAAAAAGCAAATTGTCTTTAAAAATCTTCTGAAACCGCAAGGCCCAAAGGTTTTGTATTTGGTATGTAACATCCTATAGTGGTCCTCTACAAAGATTGTTCAAATTATGCCCCATGGGTCAAAACTGACCACACCCCAGGGGTCACATGGTTTATATAAACTTATATAGCAAAATAACTTTAAAATTCTTCTCCCCTTAAACCACAAGGCCTAGAGGTTTTATATTTGGTATGTATATGTGGACCTCTACAAATACGGTTCAAATTATGCTCCTGGGGTCAAAATTGGTCATGCCCCGGGGGTCTCATGGTTTTTATAGACTTAAAGAGCAAAATTACTTTAAAAATCCTCTCCTCTAAATGGCAAGGCGCGCAGCATTGCTATATGTAGTACGTAACATTGCATAGTGGTCCTCTCCAAAGATTGTTCAAATTATGCCCCTGGGGTCAATTCTGGCCACACTCCAAGGGGTCACATGGTTTAAATAGACTTAAATTGCAGAATGACTTTAAAAATCTTTACCTGAAACCGCAAGGTTTGTTCAAGATTGTTCAAATTATGCCCCTGGGATAAAGATAAGCCACACCTCGGGGATGCAAATTCCAATTGGGTTACAAGGTCTCAGGTGAGCGTCCTAGGGCCCTGAGGGCCCTCTTGTCTTGTTAAGGCTCACATTTCATCATTTCTTAGGCTGAATATGCCCCAGTCCCATTCTTTCTGCTGAAAAGTATATTTTGCTATAATATTGATAATTATATAGTGCTTTGTTGGTATTGATGCTCAAAAGCTGACCATAACACTACAAACAAATGCTAACATTGTGATGTTCAATGACCCTTAAAGGGATGGTTAAAATCAAGACCCAATAGGGATTTGTGTTTCAAACGTTTACGCTTGGTAACTACAAACAGGCAACTGGTATCAAAGTAGCATGCATGATAATGCAACAGAATCTGCTGAGGCAAAAGGAGACGTGGCTTATCAGCCAATCGCTCACCACTACAATAGTCACGCTGAATGACAATGAAAATCCAATTGATAAAATATTTTAAGAAAATGTTTTTGCTAATTTTTAGTCATTCCTCACCAATGAAAAAGCAACTTGTATACTTTTTCCGAGCCAGGGTTCTGGTCCCAGTCCCTCAATGTTAAAACTCTGAAGTCTTCTATGACTAATGTTGTTGTCGCTATAAAATAAATGATTTTTAATATCATACACAAATACTTGCTTTGTTCTAAGGCTGTTATCGTTGATGTTTAGTTTTATTTTTGTGGAATAATGTTCTTGTTTGAGCTATGCATGTTTTCATTTTCTATGTATCATTGGATTCACGGTGACATATAGTATTTTGTTTTATTTTACCTATTAAAGGTTTTGTTGAGACTTTTATTTATTTAGGTTACATTTATTCCACAACATAATAGGAATTATGTCCATGTTGTCAAGCCTTTTGACCAGCAATTACATGTAGGACAATCTTAATTATTTTAAATTATTTTTTACATAAACTTTAAATGATTTTTAAATTATTGATCAAGGTATGACTTTTTTAGGAACCATGTTTTTACAAGTTTTTATTGGTTTTCTGGCCACCCACTTCATCAGTTCATTAACTTCCATATTTTATCCCACCGTGGTCATGCATTGATGAAATAACACCCCATGTAATACACTTTTCTTTATTTCAACACTGGGGTGTTAAAGTAAAGGAACATGTGCAGTATTATGACATTTTTTATTTTCGTGAGATCATTTTATGTTTTTCTGTAATATTTAGTGTGTTTTCTTCTGTTGATTTTTAAAATAAAGACAGAAAATGATGGGATAAGTATAATACTAGGTAAGAATTGAATACAAATAAGTATATTTGCTCGGCACGAAAACATTGGCTCGTGGTTCAGGTTTTCTAAGCCTCACTCAATAAACTTATCTTTATTCAACAGTGACCTAGTATTCTCTATGAGCTCAAGATTGCTTAGTGTGTGGGTGAGTTGCTCAAAACTTAAACGGACAGTAAAGCTAACAGGGTCGGCCTGTTAACTTTAAATGATTTTTTCTGAATAACCTCAGAACTAAAACTGTTGATGTCGTATTTACATAAATAATTTCATCTGAATTGTAATGGCTGTAAGCCTAAATTGGTGCTTTAAGTTTTGTGCAAAGTACCCCTTGGTTTACGTGTCCAAAACTTTATGGCCACTTTAGTTAACTTGTTGCAAATTTAATTAACTTTGCAAACAACTTTTTTCTCAAAAATGTTTTTTTAATTTTTATTTAAAAAGGATATTTCTAAATGTATCATGTTAAAATAACGATTAACTCTTATTAGGACTTTGTTAACGTATATGAATATATTTATGCACACTACAATGGCATTTAAGCTGAATAAGCTGTTAAAGTTTTGAACATCTCTCCTGCTTATCTCTTATAAATGCCTTGTATTATTTTTACTGGGTCAGAACTATTCTTCTTCTCCTTCTTCTTCTTCTTTTTCTTTATCCATCTACTTCTTTGTTTTCTTTTTCTTTTTTTCTTTTGACATCTTTTTCTTTCTTTCTTCTTTCTTCTTTTTCTTTTTCATCTTTTGCTTTGTCATCTTTGTTGTGTTGTTGTTGTTATGTTGTTGTTGTTGTTGTTGCTGTGTTGTTATTGTTGTGTTGTTGTTGTTGCATTGTTGTTGCTTTGTTGTTGTTGTTGTGTTGTTATTATTTTGTTGTTGTTGTTGTGTTGTTGTTGTTGGCGGTGGTGGTTTATTATTATTCTTATTTATTTTTATTTTTTTTCATTATGATTTATTATTATTATCAGAACTTTCCACTGGTTGGCTATTGGCCTATGTCTGCCAGAAGATCAGCCAGTGTTATTTTGATGACCTTCATTTGGCCTACCATTGTGGGGGCCATAGGGTATCCGGTCAGTTATCTGACCTCTAACATAGCTGGGCACAGAAGGGGCCTGTGCCTCATAGTTGCTTGAACACTGGACCTTACTTTTTTGTGAATTGATAGGCTAAGACCCGTCAGTTGGTGAATCAATAGGCCTTATGATATGTCAAATGAATGGTGAGTGTGCCAGTCACATTGTGTAGCCCCAAATGGCCTATATATTATGGTCCATATTTGTGTATTAAAGACATATTTTACTTTCTTTGGAAGGTCATGGTTCTGATGCTTCTGTCTGTGTATTTTTATTTTTTATTTATGTATTCATTTTTGCTTAGTGAATGTCCAATTGTCTTTCTCTTTTCTTATTTCAGCAAATGAACTGATAAACTGGTTGGCATTCAAAATTATTCCATACCATTTTGTATTCCTAAAAAAATATTAAAGGAACTAATTGTTCTATTAATGTTATAATATCTAACAGCATTTTTTGTATCGTTTCCATAAGTCTTTTCTGATTGTATGTCATACTAATTGTGTTTCTCTGAGTAAATGCCATTCATTAAACGCTTTTCAATATATACATTTACCACAGTTCTTATTTCGGTTCAGTAATTGTGCTTTCGCTAATGTATTTATGAAGCCAGTGGTAGTTGTTTTGTTTAGCTTAGATTTGGCCCACTGTGAAATTAAATTTTCTTACAAAATGAAAATGATGTATTGCTTGAAACAAATTTAATTTAAAAAAATAGATGGCACATGTTCAGTTTAAATTTGTTAATCTTAGATCAATTATATTGAAATATTTGCATCGTTTTTAGACTGATGGGGAATAATGGAATAAATCCACTGAAAATTAACTTAAATGCAGATGATTGTTTTTTTTTCTAAATTCAGCTTGATTATCACAAATAAGATCAATGGAAGGTTTTGAATTTTAAAAGGCTATTTAAGTCAATGAAACTTTAAACCACATTTGCTACAAATTTGGGAGACATTTTCACAAAAAACATGGAAAACTGTACACTCACCAGCAGGGGAAATGGAAATGTATGTCTGACAATCAACGGTGGAATAGTGACTGTTGTCTTAAATCAGTGCTTGGTGTAAATTGTATTTATATATGGTATCTTGTATGTCTGAATACTCATGTAGTGTGTTGTATGGAAGCTTAGAATGATTGACATGCCTAATTGACCCATAAATACTGAAATTGGGGCCCTGCCTGGACATGTATATCTATATAATAACTATACATGTTTGAGAGTGAACTTGCAATTTCCAAGTGGCAGGCAGACACTATGTCCATTACACCACTGTCAGAAATATTATATACATGTATGTTTACTGTTTACGGGGAAACAAACATACTTTTAGTTCACCCTGCACATAATGCAGAATAAACTATTAGGATCATTTGACATAATACGTCCTGCATCTTCACACCTCATTCTCTACAGGTCACATGTTTCATCAGATTAGCATAAAACTTTTTAGAATAATATCATTGTAAAGGCATGGTTAGAAATACAAACGGATAATGTGGAGTAAAAGACTATTTCACAAGGTCAAATAGTAAAAAAAGCTTGTTTAACCCCTATTTTCAGATATTAAGGTTTGCTCTCAAAAAGTAGATTATGAAGACCACATTTTTAATTAGGTCAGCTTAAATGGCTTAAAATTAATGTTGTCCTTCATGATATCTATGTTGGAATTTATTTGAGGCACGTCGTGGGAAAACCGGACTTAATGAATGTGCGTAAAGTGTTGTCCCGGATTAGCCTGTGCAATCCGCACAGGCTAATCCGAGATGGCATTTTCCGCTTTTATGGTGTTTTCTGTTTCAAGAAAGTCTCTTCTAAACATAAATCCACTGTAGGCGGAAAGTGCTGTCTTAGATTAGCCGGCGCGGACTGCACAGGCTAATCCGGGACGACACTTTATGCACATGCATTAAGTCTGGTTTTCCCATGACGCGCCTCATTTCTTCTTTATTTGACATAAATAAATTTGTTTAATTCAAACTTTAAACTCGAATTATCATTATTTTGAAGGCACAAATTCGGTCCCAAATGAATATTTCACACTTGTTTACCTGTTGTTAATTAAGTCTTGATTGGGACTCTTCTTACTGGTGTCCCGCCAACGTATGACTTTCAAATCAGTTAGTTGTCCACGAGCGATAAAACCGTATACCCATGTAAAAAGGTAAACCAAATAAGTAAAGACTAGCATTTATATCTTTATTCCAAGTCAGGTGCGCTTGATAATAATTTTGATTTTAAATGTATTTTATTTACTATTTTCGGAACTATATTCAGCTCCTTTACGGTTGTGTATGTGGATAAAAAGCAAAATGTGACTCCACCGTTACGCTTTTTTGCAGGCTGTCAACCAGTTCTTATATTCCTATATTTTCCAATATTTTGGAAAGAAATCCTATATTTTGAAAGACGTATATTTCCTATATTTTCCAATATTTTTAAAATTGTTCCTATATTTTGGATAAATTTGGTCATTTACGCATCTGAAATTGGTTCGTTAAAAGTATATTGCATGTATGTTGTTTTTTCTCGCTCGCCTCGCTCGCATCAAACTCAAATTATTTTAAGACTATCGCATACATATCTCAGTTGCAAATTGATTTTCATGAATATGTATAGCAAATGTTTTGTTCATTAAAACACAAACAGTATGACTCATTAGTCTAGAATATTATCCCATATAATGCTTATAATGAAGTCTTTTTACTAGAAATTTCCTATATTTTCTCGAAAAGAAAAGACAAAAAGTCCTATATTTTTTATGAAAATATTCCTATATTGTTCCTATATTTTCTTGGTTACTTGGTTGACAGCCTGTTTTTTATAAAATGGTGAAAATGTTTAATCTGAAACATTATTTTAAAGTTCTCTCGCCAGTCCCGTCAACTCGAAATAACGGTGTTCAAAAATATGTATTTATATTTGAAATCTTTGCTTCTGTTTTGTGTGCTGAACAATCACCCTCGGACGGCGTGTCAGACATGGTGAGCACAGGACCTGAAGACAAATCCTGCTACTTAGAAGTCTTATCCTAGGAGCAAAGGAGGTGGTATATTTACAGGTAAATGCGATGTCAGGCAAACGTTTTTCGGCGTAGCTGTCTAAGATCACTTTTGACCTAGATTTTTGCGATATTTATGCAGTGGGAAAATTGAATGCCCATAGAAGTGGGCAAATTTTATAATTTTAGGGAATGCAAACTTCAAACAATGGTTTAACGTATACCAATAACTGTTGCATACTTTTGGGGAATAAAAATTTACATAATTGTTTAACATAAGCGGTTAAATTAAAGTTATAAACATATCTTCGACATACACTCTAGAAATTATTAACAATTTTACTCATCGTATGTCATGATCAGAATGTTAAATTCATTCACATTATGAAATAATTATATCGGCACGCTCTATAAACAGCAATTACAATGGTACAATTCACGGTGACGACAGTCGGTCACAACGTATAATGTTGCCTGTTTAGCTCGCAAGCACAAAATATACAGTGGTAAATTTCTGGTATTTTTCTGATAAATGAGCATAACAAATATTTGCAAATTTGATTGAGCTTATTGTTTCTATTATTTTATCATCGTGTAAAAATATTATTGTACGCTGTAACCAACTGTCGTCCCTGTGAATTAATTCTAGCGAGTACAACTCCAGCAGGAGAATCAATCTAAAAATAGCGCGCGGTAAAGCTGTGTTAATACACGCGCATCAATTAGCGTCTGGAGAATCCTAAACCCGAGAATTGCAATCAATGGGGAATTCATAAACTTACTGCTCATTCATTCCCGCTATTATTTTCTGACAATGTTAATTTGTTTAATTTGCCTGACAAATTCATGCATCAATTATGTTTACGTAAATTGCTAGTATTTAGTTTATTCCTGTATCACTGGTGAAAACATGGGGTGGTATATGATAGGTTAATTCACGGTACAGATATTAATAATTATTGAGTTTATCTCAAATTAATTTTGGGGGCCGATACGTTTTCTTAGTAGGGACAGAAAAATCTGGGGTCTTAGAAGTCTCCTAAGTAGGGAACGAAAAATATGGGGTCCGTAAAGTCACAGCTTGGTCTTCTTGTATTATATTTAGGGCAATAAAATAACGTTGTTCGTCCGTATGTTTGTCTGTCCGTCCCAAAAACCTGGTTCCTGCAATTACTCAAAAAGTACTAAACTTATTTCGATGAATCTGGGTATACATATGAACAGCAATGTGGCAATGTGAGGATTATGCACGACCTTTTTTTCATCAGAGGTCAAAGGTCACGTGACTGTTGCTAAAAATAGAAATAAACTAAATACTGTAATAATTCGAAATGGACATAAGATATGACCATGACATTTGGTACAGATATTGAACTATAGGTTTGCCTTCTGTCTGTACGTCCGTATGTCTGTCTGTCCGGCCGTCCCCAAAACATGGATCCTGCGATAACTTGCAAAGTACACACAGCAAAAGCAATGTGAGAATTATGCACGACCTTTTATTTTTCACCATTTTTCACCAAGGTCACGTGACTGTTAACTAAAAATAGAAATAAACTTAATGCTGTAATATTTTGAAAATATCGTAAGATATGATCATGAAACTTCATGAAACTTGGTACACAGATTGGACTATGGGTTTGCCCTTCGTCTGTGTGCGTCTGTCTGTCTGTTCGTCCATCAGTCTCAATCTGTCTGTCCCGTCCCCAAAACCTGGATCCTGCGATAACTCAAAAAGTACTGAAGATACTTCGATGAAACTTTGTATACACAGAAAGAGCAAGGTGAGGATTGTACACAACCCTTTATTTTTCACCAGAGATCAAAGGTCACGTGACTGTTACTTATAATAGAAATAAGCTTAATACTGTAATAATTCGAAAAGAACATTACATATGATCATGAAACTTGGTACACAAAATGGACTAAATGATTTCCCTCTGTTAGTTAAGTACTGCAATAACTCAAAAAGTCACTCGAATGTCTGGCCAATGTTACTAAAATAGAAAAAACAACAACTTAATACTGCATTGACAAATAGGAATTGAATATGAAACTTTTTACATCTACAGATAAAGGGCGATTGACGGTATTGCACAATGTTTAATTAGTAGGGGTTTTCACCGGTAGGGGACTCCTGTATTGCTTGCAATACTATCAAAGCCTTGTTATGCCAGCTCTGCCTACGGACCATTTGCCAGTAAATTTGCAGAATGTGTACTCTGTGACTTCTTTTGGAAGGGTTCAGTTGTGAAAGAAGATGACCATGCTGCTGTGATGATTTTTAACTCACCTATCACAAAATGGTTGGTGAACTATTGGCATTTGAAAAATGAAAGCAAGGCTTTGTAAATGTCTGTTTGTCGGTATGTTGACCCAACATTGTCCGGGCAATAACTACTGAACCCCAAGACCTAGGTTCTTCAAACTCGGTAGGTAGGTTGGTAATGACTAGTAGATAATCCATATTGTTTAAAGAGTCCTTGGGTCAAATGGTAAGGTCAAATCCACCAAAAGATAAAAAACTATTATCTGTTAATTGTAAAACTTTCTCAAGGCAATAACTACACATTAATCATAGGTTCTTTAAAATTGATAGGTGAGTTGGTATGAATAGTAGAAGATTCCTAAATTGATTATTGGGTCCTTCAATCAAAGGTCAATGTCAAACCAACCCAAGATTATAAAAAACAACCAATCTTGACTAAATATTAAACCTTGTCTGGGCAATAACTGCAGAGCCTAGGTTCTTTAAACTTTGTAGGTAGGTTTGTCATGTAATGTACACGATTCCTATTGATTTTGGGGTCCTTGGGTCATAGGTCAAGGTCAAACTAACCAACTAAATAATAATAAACAAAAACAATTGTAAAACCTTGTCCCAGAAATAACTATGCAATTCAATAAAAAATGCATTTTTTTCTAATTACTTTTGTGTGAAATTTTTATGAGTCCAATATATTGAATATTGTTAAAGATATTGAACTGAAACGTTGAATGCTTGCTTAATGTGACACAGTGCAGATATATGACAAGTGACATAACTGAGGGTTACTTTTTGAAAAGAAATAGTTGAATTTTAATGAAATATTTTCCATACTGTTACAGGTATACAACTAACCTTTCTTCATGGTGACACTTTGCAGATGTATGACACGGCCCATTATAGTACTCTAGCTAACATTGCTACATAATTATTGCCCTTTTTATGCCCCCGGCATCTTGATGCATATAATGATCGTTCTGTCCGTCCTTCAATCCGTCCGTCCTTCCTTCCGACTCTGACAAGGCAAAGTAGATTTAACCGTTTCGTCTAGCACCAACACCGCTTACTACCACACTTTGATACTTACACAGTTATTGCTTTTGACCAATACCTATCCACCCATATCACCCAACCTTACTTTGACCTTTACCTTGACCTAATTTGGACTTATAATAATTCAAAATTGCCATTTGTTGGTTAACTATATTTTACCGTTTGTTCTAGCACCAACACCGCTTACTATAACACTTAGATATTTACACAGTTGTTACTTATGACAGTTCCCAATCCACCCATATCATCCAACCTTACGTTGACCTTAGCCTTGACCTAATTAGCACTTAGAATAATTCAAATGGGCTGTTTCTTGGTTTACTATATTTTACCATTTCGTCTAGCACCAACACCGTTTGCTACAACACTTGAATACTTGCACAGTTGTTGCTTATGACCATCCCCAATCCACCCATATCACGCAACTTTACTTTGACCTTGACCTTGAAATCATTAGGAATAATTCAAAAGTGCCATTTCTTGGTTAACTAGATTTTACCGTTTCGTCTAGCACCAACCCCGCTTACTATAACCCTAGGATATTAACACGGTTTTTAGTTATGACTGTTCCCAATTCACCCATATCACCCACCCTCACTTTGACCTTGACCTTGACCTAATTTTGACTAAGAAATGAGCTACACAGCACCAACCAGGGGCATGTTTGTTTGTCAAACCCAGAATCTTGTTTAACTTAGTTTTTGTGTCACCTGAAAAGGAGACTAATATGGGTTACTTTGGCGGTGGCTGTGGCAGCCCAAATAGTTTGTTCCGACAATAACTTGAGAAGTTTTTGTGCATCACTATGAAATTTTAGGGAAGTCTTAGTAGGCTTAAAAGGAAGGTTAGGTTCGGTTTTCCGCATAATTGCTGGGATCATACTTGAGTTATGTTCCGTCAGGCAACACATCCGACTCGAGTTCTAGTGTTACATTGATATTTCCCTAAACCATTAAAGGTCTCAACCTCCATCAACAAAACAGCTATTTGTTTGCGCTTGAGATACATTTATAGCTTGAGAGACTTATATTTGGCAACAGTAGCATGAGCCAGCAGTCATATATGGCACAACAAATGTAGCATATCAACAAACATGGTAAAACAACCCAATGAGCATCACGTTCTAATCTTGGTATTAACATTTAAATTTATTATCATGCCACAACATCGTTCCAGCCATTTTTAAATCTTGTGAATACTCTAGAAGTCACAGTTTTGCCTAATCAACATGAAACTTGCTCAGAACATGTGGTTTGATGATATCTTGTATGGCCGCCAGGGGGTGGGACAGTTTTCCTTATATGGCTATATTAAAACTTTAAAAAGCTTGTGAACACTCTAGAGGCCACATTTATTGCCAAATCTTCATGAAACATGCCGTGAAGATTTGTTTCAATGATATCTTGGATGAGTTCGAAACTGGGTCATGTGGGGTCAAAAACTAGGTCAGTATGTCAAATAGAAGAAAAATCTTGTGAACACTCTAGAAGTGACAGTTTTTGCCCAGTCAGCATGAAAATTGCTCAAAATAAAACCGGGTCACATGGGTTGAAAACCTAGGTCACCAGGCAATATTGAAAAAAATCTTGTGAACAGTGTAGAGGCCACATTTATAACCCAATCATCATGAAACTTGCTCAGAACATTTGTCCAAATGATATCTCAAACAAGTTGGAAACTAGGTCACTTAGGGTCAAAAACTAGGTCACCAGGCCAAATTGAAAATTCTTGAGAACACTAATAAGTCCTCATTTATAGCCCAATCATCACGAAACTTGCTTAAAACATTTGTCCCAATGATATCCTGGACAAGTTTCAAACCGGGTCACATGAGATCAAAAACTAGGTCACCAGGTCAAATTGAAGACAAAGCTTGTGAGCCTCATTTATAGCCCAATCATCATGAAACTTGCTCAGAACAGTAGTCCCAATAATATATTGAATGAATTCAAAACTGTATCACATCAGGTGAGCGACCTAGGGCCTTGTGGTGCTCTTGTTATATTTAAAATTTCAATAGAATATTTTCGTTCCCACGCAAGATCCCGGGAACAAACAACTTGAATTCAAATAAATTTTTTATACATCATTGCATTCCTACAGAGGACATGCGCAGGTCGTTCCGTTGTGATAGTTTAATCAGATTAATCAGAGAATTTTAAAATAACTTGCCACAAATGTTCATCATGTTGAGACGGCATGTTGTGCGCAAAACCTATGTCCCTAGCTCAAAGGTCAAGGTCAAACTCAGAGGTCAAAGGTCGAATATGGGCATGATATAGCTTGTCCAGACTGTAACTTCATCATTCATCAAGCAATTTTAAAATAACTTGCCACAAATGTTCACCATGTGGAGTCACCATGTTGCGCACAAGACCTGTGTCTCTAGCTCAAATGTCAAGGTCACACGTAGAGGTCAAAGGTCAAATATGGGCATAATACAGCTGTCCAGACTTTAACTTCCTCATTCATCAGTCAATTTTAAAATTACTTTTACCATGTAGAGACGGCACGTCACGCGCAAGACCTGTGTCCCTAGTTCAAAGGTCAAGGTCACACTTAGAGATTAAAGGCCAAATATGGGTATAATACAGCTTCTCCGGACTGTAACTTCATCATTCATGAAGCAATTTAAAAATAACTTGCCACAAATGTTCACCATGTGGAGATGGCATGTCGCCCGCAAGACCTGTGACCCTAGCTTAAAGGTCAAGGTCATGCTTAGCGGTCAAAGGTGAAATATGGGCACATTGCAGCTTGTTTGGACTGTAAGTTCACCATCAGGTAATTTTAAAAGAACTTTCCACACCTGTTCACCATGTAGGGACAGCCTGTTACACGCAAGACCTGTGTCCCTAGCTTAAAGGACAAAGTCACACTATAAGGTCAAAGGAGAAGATCTGCCTGTTAGACAATGAGATTTTAAAGAAATTACAATACAAGTTGCTTTCTTGACAAGGGGCTCAACATGTTGCCAGCAGGCATTTAGTTATTATTAATATGTCATTTTAAAAGGTTATGTTAGTTTTTGTGCGATATCTAAGGAACTATTAGCTTGAATTCAATTAAGCTTTATATACAGTACTCCTTCGTAAAGGACATGCACATAATATCAGGTCGTTGAAGTCTGATGATTTTTCAGGGAGTTATTACCGTTCGAATATAAATTTGCTGTTGTGCTTGTCCACACTTTTACTTGGCTATGAATGAAGGGATTTTAAAATTATTGGGCAGAACTGTTTGCTGTGATGAGCTCCTCATGAATCAGCTACTTAGGCCCAAGGTCAAGGTCACACCTAGAGGTCAAAGAGCAAACTTTAACCTGCCATGGATTTTTAAAACTACCTGGCACAATTGAGACACAATTGAGACAGCCTGAAGTGCACATGAAGTGCACAGCTGTAGGTCAAAGGTCAAGGTCACAGTAAGAGGTGAAAGGTCAAAATCATCCTTTTGCATGTAAAAACTATGACTTAACCATGGATTGAAGTATGTTCAAATAACTTGTCACAAATGTTTGCCTAAATGAGACAGCATGTCACGTACATAAACCAGTACTGTTGCTCAAAGGTCCAGATACTGAAAGGTTTGACATCAAGGTCACAATTGGAGGTAAAAGCGGCATCAGGGAGCATCGATCGGTTCTACCGATATTCTTGTTTAATTTGTACTGCTTCCTATTAAATTTAGATTGTCCTTTTAATTTGGGATTTCTGTTTGGATTAATTTTGTAATTTTACTGAGTTTGTGAGAATTTCTACTGTTATAATTTGAACATCTCTCCAATATGTTGAAGTAAATCCTGTTTTGTTTATGCCCCTGAAATTTTTGTTAAAAACTAAAAACAGAAAAGATTTCAAAGTTCTTGCACTACGAAGTTTTTATTCCCATTATTATATGACATATATATATTTGGTCGATACACGCACGCTTTTCATGCGTGGAACGTGACGTTGTTTGTGTCAGCATAACTTTCGCGCGCTTTTCTAGAATACAAAAGTTTTACATGAAATACACAAAAAATGTGTTTATGACACTGGAACACTAAAATTGCATGTTAGATATTTCGGATATAAGACATGTTACGTAAGTCAGAATTTTCGCTGAAATCGGATTTTAAATTTTGGAAATATATTAATAATTTTACCCGAGATATAAAGTAATTAAAACATTGCCTTTATATTTAGGAACTAAATGAATTTGGAAAGTATCAACAACGGAAGCGGTAAGTAAATTGTGTTTTAAACGTTTAATGGTCGGGAATAAACATACACTAACGAACTCATGTACATTAACAAAAGTGTGGATACATGTATATTACGCCGATAAGAATATTGTTCACGTCATTGGAAGCGTATATAGCTGTGCATGTTAGTTGGTCAATATAGATTTTTCTGAGCGACAAAACTCCGCCTAATGGGCGGAGCTACACAGTAACTTAACCGCTGATGGACAGCGTCTATTTAAAGTTGACTCCACCTCCAACCAATACTCGCCGAGTGTTTTTCAACTTTAACATCGCTGTTCGACTGATTGGGATAATCAGCCAGCCGAATTATACTGTATGACGCAAGTCCGGAAATTGCCCCGGGTAAAAGGTGACGCATGAAGTATTTACATCGCGAGTCAAACAAGCGTAGTTTGAAATTTCCACGCGTCAAAACCCGGGAGCTCGGGTCAAAGAAAAGCCCTGCACAGTATTAAATATTTACATTATGATTCAATAAAATCAGGTGAGCAACCCAAAGCCATTTTTGCCCTTTGAGTTGCTCTATTGCTCTCATTTTTGCCTTATTGTTTAAGTGTAGACATTAAATGTTTGTTTGTTTGTTTGTTTTTGTTTGTTCGTTTGGATTTTTCGCCGTATTTAACAGTCATAACGTCAGTTAAATTACTCGCACTTTTCCTATGCAAGCTTAGCCTATCTAAGCCGTTAACCAGTACCAATTGCACGTAACAGACTTACTGACAACTGCCCTACTTGTATCAGAGGAGAATAGCCTTAGAAATAATTTCATGACCACACAAGTTATGTGGCCGGGCTGGCGCTCGAACTCACAGACCACAGATTTAAAGTCTACCAACTGAGCTAACCGGGCCCGGCACTCATTGAACAAAAAATATTATGAATATGATATATACAGTTGAAACAAATTTCTGGACTTTATTGTATCAACAAAAATGTGTTGATTTTGATTTGAAGATCTACTTGGCCTTTTGTGCACACAGGTCAAAATTTGAACTTGCCCAGACCCGAGATGTATTTTAACTTGTCCAGGGCTTCAGGCAAGTGTGCACATTTCAATGTTGCAATTATGTTTAGCTCATCTGAGCACAAAAATTGATAAAGGGTCAAATCGGACCAGAAACCAAAGAGTTATGGACCCTTGTGTGTGGAAAACAAATGCAAAATGGCCTTTTTTGTTCATAGGGACTTCATTTTTCTTCCAATCTTGACCAAACTTCCACAGTTGTGTATTATCAAAGGATCACAGCAAAAGCCAACAGTGGGCCGAATTGGGTCACAAACACCAGAGTTATGCCCCATTTTTTGTTGAAAAGTAGGCAAAAATTGCCATTTTACCTTGATTAAGACTTCATTTTTAGCTCACCTGAGCACAAAGTGCTCATGGTGAGCTTTTTGATATCGCCCGTTGTCCGTTGTGCGTGCATGCGTTGTCAACTTTTCATTCAAACAACATCTCCTCCTAAACTGCTTGGCAGTTTTTCAACAAACTTCACAGGAATGATCCTTCGGTGAACCTCTTTCAATGTTGGGGAAATGTTTCTAGTCTGCGGCATATGTAGGTCACTAGAGCTAAAAAATGATTTAAAAAGTGAAAATTTTAAAAATCTTCTCCTATAAAACCGCAAGGCTCAGAACTTTCATATTTAATATGTGACATCATCTAGTGGTCCTCTACACAGATTGTTAAAATTATGTCCCTGGGGTCAAAATGAGCCACGCCCCAGGGGTCACATGGTTTTTATAGAATTAATAGCAAAATGACTTTAAAAACCTTCTATTCAAAAACCACAATTCCCACAGGTTTCATATTTGGTATGTAACATTGTATAGTGGTCTTATACACAGATTTTTCAAATGATTCCCCTGGGGTCAAAACTGGCAACACCCCATGGGTCACATGGTTTATGTAGACTTAATTAGCTAAATGATTTAAAAAAAATTTCTTCTGAAATGGCGAGGCCCAGAGGTTTTATACTTGGTATGTAACATTGTATAGCGGTCCTTTACAAATATTGGTCAAATGATTCTCCTGGGGTTAAAACTGGCCACGCCCCAGGAGTCACATTGTTTATATAGACTTAAATAGCAAAATGACTTTAAAAATGTTCTCATCTGAAATCGCAACGCCCAGAGGTTTCGTATTCGGTTGGTAACATTGTATTGTGATACTCTACAAAGATTGTTCAAATTATGCCCTGAGGTCAAAACTGGCAACGCCCCAGGAGTCCCATTGTTTATTTAGACTTAAATAGCAAAATGACTTCAGATATTTTCTCCTCTTAAACCGCAAGACCCAGAGGTTCGTATTTGGTTGGTAACATTGTATATTGGACTTCTACCAGAGCTCCAGATAATTTTTTCAGTCGAGGTGTAGTTGATGAGTAAAATTCAAACAACAAGATTTTTCAGGAGTATTTTATATAACCCTCAAAGCATTTTAATAAATGCACATTTGAGTCTAATGCATCACTCTCGCTGTAAATACTAAGCCATGGAAAACTGATTTTCCAGCTGGTCATTCTTTTCAGCAACTTTTTTACGATCATGTTTCTTTTTCTGGACACATTTTATAAAGTCAGTTATCAATAATAAGACCGACGATCTGCTCTGAACTAATTGCCAATGATATTGACTTAAAGAAATAGAGCATTTTTATTTTACGTGCCATGATCTGTCAAACTTGTAATACACAACGTGCAGGCGCTCTTCAAAAGAAGGCAGCGTCTTTGTGACTGAGACTGTAATGTTGATAACCAGTCGTGTATACATGGAAGTGCAATTATAAAACATATGACAGAAAAATATGAAGTAGGCAATGGAAGTATGCTTGATAATAGCACACAATGGGTATGGTGGATTTTACCATGAGTTTTTTTTACTCACTGAAATTTATCATTCATACCTATTTATAAACAATTAATGTGTATTTTACACAGATAAGAATCTTATCTGGACTTCTGTCTACAAAGTTTGTTCAAATGATTCCCCTGTGGTCAAAACTGGCCATGCCCCGGGGGGGGGGGGGGTCACATGGTTTATATAGACCTAAATAACAAAATAACTCTAAAAAAATTCCTCTAAAACCGCAAGGCCCATGGTTTCATCTTTGGTATTTAACATCCTATAGTGGTTCTCTGCAAAGTTTGTTCAAATTATACCCATTGGGTCAAAACTGGCTACACCCAGGGTGTCACATGGTCTCTGTATACCTCTGAAACCACATGGCCCAGAGGTTTCATATTTGGCATGAAACATTGTTCACTACACCCGCTTGTTATAAGCCATTATTATGCCTTAAACTCAGGTGAGCGACCTAGGGCCATTGTGGTCTTCTTGTTCTTTAATCTTGACCAAACTTCCACAGCTTGTGTTTTACCAAAAGATCTCAGCAGAAGCCAAAAATGGGTATGGTTAGGCCACAAATGCTGGAGTTATGGCCCCTTGTGTGTGGACAAAATGCAAAAATTGCCTTTTTTGTTCATAGAGACGTCTTTTTCTTCCAATCTTCACCAAACATCCACAGTTTGTGTGTAATCATACGGTCACAGCGTAAGTCAACAATGGGCCATATTAGGACATAAACATCGGAGTTATGGCCTCTTTGTTAGTTGAAAAAAAAGAAGAAAACATTGCCTTTTTGTGCATAGAGATTTCATTTTCATTCAGCCTTGATAACACTTCCACAGGTTTTGTATGACATCATAATATCTCAGCACAAGCAGTGAATGAGACTGATCGGACCACAAACACTAGAGTTATTTCCCCTTCATTGTCAAAATTAATGCAAAAATGGATTTGATGCAAGACAGGGACTTCCTTTTCAACCAATCTGGGCCAAAGTTATACAATTTGTCAATGACCACAAGATCTAAATTTGAATATAGGGAGGGTAAATGCCAATACACTCACTCTTTGGAACATGCCGGCAAAGAATGACATGACCTTTGTGCAGCCGTCGCCTTTATCTTTTAGAACTTCAGCATAAACACTATTCCTCCGAAATTGCCTGTGGAAAGTTGGATATGAGGGTAAAGATAATATACCCAGGTCCTTACTTATGTCCATGAGTTTTGTTATGTTTCTTTGACAAGCAATTGGAAGAAAATGAGCACAAGATAAAAATGTAAAGAATTAATCAGCTAGACAAATTATTACAATATGGCATACATTCTCACATTTGTTCAGGCCGGTGACAACAGTAAGAATTCATCTTTGCCAGTACTCAGGTTGCCCTTTGAGTCATCATGGCCTTTTGTTTATCATTACTATCAATGCTTTTGTTGGAGCTGTTATATTATTATTTTGTATGATGTGTTTGAATTCCTTGCCTTCAGATCAGTTTGTGATTGCCATACTTCAGATCAGTTTGTGAGTGCCATAGAAACGAGAGGAAAACGGGTATCTTAATAATTGAATTTGGCAGAACATATAAACATAGACTTTATCCATAATAATTATATACTTAGTGAATAAACAAAAATATATGATACAATAATTAGCAAGCAGAATGATCATTATAGCAATTGTGTATATAATGTAAAAATGATACATATATTTATTTAAAAAAAAAAAGCTTGATATAGCTACCCAATATTTTAATGTTTGTTTACATTTTGCATATAACTAATACAGATTGTTTTAACTACACTGCAACTCCATTATATCCCGATTCGCTGGATCCATAGATCACATTAAAGTCAGATCAAGATATAAATTATAAGGTCATTCATGTACATATACATGTACACATTAGCCTTCTTTCACGATCTCAAAAATTAAACGTAATTAACTCACCTTTTTGATTGTTTTAACATCCATAATGTGTTATATCATATGTAAAATATTCCATTTGTTGAATAATATTCTATAAATCCTTGTTATTACTTTCAATTGCATTAATAAAACGATAATAAAAAATAAAAAATCTAAATCCGAAATGCCTATTCGAAATTTACTGTTCACATTACTTGAACACATATTATATATACACCAGGGCTCCAAGTGAAACCTTTAAAACCGTTTTAAACTTTTATTTTTTGGGAAAGCCTTTAAAAACTTTATTTTTCCTGGAAAACCTGTTAAACCCTGTAATTTGCTCTCAAAACCTTTATATATTTTTTCAATCAGTTTGCCGCATCTTTTTGTAGCAATAAATATAAACAAACATGTACAAGACTAATGCAAATGTTCTTGGACACTTGAAATCATTGTG
Organism: Congeria kusceri; assembly: GCA_027627225.1. Lineage (NCBI taxonomy): Eukaryota > Metazoa > Mollusca > Bivalvia > Myida > Dreissenidae > Congeria > Congeria kusceri. The sequence continues at coordinate 44,223,162 of CM051034.1, read as the reverse complement.
TGCAACTTAAATTTTACAAGACTACAAGTAAACTGCTGTGGATATAGCAGTGTAGCAATAACCCTAAAATATTTATCAACAGATATATCACTGCAACTTAACCTGCATATTAATGGCAATACTGAACATTATGTGTGTTGAAGTACCAGTTATCATTTCATACCAAATTGGACATGGAAGGCCCTAGAATGAATCAAATGGAGACTTTCCAATGTCAAGAACCAAACAAATTGTAGCCTGCTGCTGCAACCTGCTTTTATTGGTTTCCGCTGCTGCTGCTCAGGGTTGGTCAATATACAGATTTTGAGAAATACTGAATTTTATTGTTTTTAAACATAATGTTTTAAGCTTGTTTGTATGAATTATTTCAAAACTATAAACAATACGAAACATTGAAGTACAAATGATTGAAATGGTAATTTACTATATCAGTAGCATGTCTCATGTTGTTTGTACATGTTTGTAGTGATGCCCAGCAAAATGAATACCTGCACCCCCGCTTTACATTCTGTGCAAGAAAGTTAGATAGAACCTACTGGGCTTGAAAGTGGTAGTTGTCAGGTTGTGATATAGGCAAGATCATATTTATAGAATATTCTATTTTCATTACTAGTTTTAACTTGTAAGAATAATTATTAACTCTTCATGTGCAGTATACTAAATAACAAAATCATAGGACTGCAATGCAAGTTGTATAAGGCATCACATTGATCTTCTTTCTGGTTGATATTTTAGGCTATGAATTTTACATGCTTCTAGCTACTGTTAAAGTGTTCAAGTCAGCAAAATTGCATTACTCATTGCTACTGTTTTAAGAACCTCAAACTGTATTATTTGTGCCAGGACTTTTTCTCTGCAACTGCTGTATGAAATTCCATGGATATTCACCAGAAGCTAAAGTACAGAGATAAAATGATGTTTTTACTACATAATTTTCTTAAGTTAAGAGCTAGGGATTTTTATATTGATTTTGTATAATCTGTATGTTTGTATGGTATTTTTGTTTCATACTTAAACACAGTTTTGCTTATTGATTTGGCATTGCAATGAGTGATTTTTATTTCATTCCCCAAAACTTGTCAGAGTGAATATTTTGGGGCATCCATCATTTATATCTTTGCTATTTTGTGTTTTTACAAATATCTCATGCTTTCCATTGCCATCTTTTGAACCCTGGCAGTATAGATCTATCAGACACTTTCACTGAAATAATTATTTGCAAGAATAATAACTGAAATTCCTGCAAGTTTTCTATACTTTGCTAAAAATAGACTTTAAACCACATCAAAAAGGCAAAATGCCTTGCTCTTTTGTTCTGTATCTTTGTCTCAATATGTACTTTTCCATTTAGATTTTTACTGTTTTCTCATTTAAATAAGTGTGCATTGCTTATTTTGCTGTCATTATTGTTCATTTACAGTTGAACTACATTTAACTCATATCAAGTGGCTTTTAAAACAAAAAGAAAATGGTCTTTGTCAGTTTAATACTGGTTTGCATGTTGAATTTAGGGTCATTTTCTCAAGTAAAGGTATGTTTTGCTAAATATATATCAAGTTAGAATGTCAAAATTAGCTTTTATTTGCTCTATATTTTTACTAAAGCTCCCTAAAAAGACTTTATTTTGCAAATGTTGAACCTTTATAAAAACCTTTATTTTCCTTGAGGTCTGCTAGGAGGCCTGTTTACACGTGTACCTTATGGAAATCTTTTTGTTCTGCTGTAATTTGGCTGACATGTACCACGTCACGCCACCTGCATGGGAAGTGTGGGTGTATTTATTGCCATATAAAAACTGAGCAGAGCAGAGAACATTTAGCTCTCTACTTTTGCATATATGTTTTGCAAACGCATTACAACATACCGTACATTATCGTGTAAAAGACGCCCCCAATGTATAAGACGCACCTAAAAATTCAGATCGTAATTTTGTTGAAAAAAATTCTGCGATTTAAAAGCTTCTAAATGCTTTTTAACACATAACGCTTTTCGACACTAAAATTTTTTTTTCCTGAAAATCGCTATATACAAACGTGGATACATGAACTAAATGTGTTTTTGCTGTATTGAAAGGTGTTGAGAAGTCTCATTGTCAACACCTTTAATTACACCATAAGTGCTAATTGTTTGACAAACACTGTCAGTTTTCCAATTATCATCAATGACACCATCGTTATTGTTTGCAGAGTAATACAAAAGGTGTGAAGTAGTTTGTCAAGTGGTTTTTAAACTACAGTTTGTTTGCCCCTGGTTCGTATTTCTTATGTATTATGTTTTATTGCACATATATTTTTATTTCCTAAAAAATGAGAAATACGAATATAAAACACACAAAATAAGAACTATATACCATATTTTAAAAAGTTCCCAATATAAAGCAGTGCGAAACGTATCGGGTACGAATATTTGCTTATATAAGCGTCTTAGTGACGTTGATCGAATGTCTTTCAAAATGGCGGCCATAATACCATGGATGATATTTATGATAGAAACACTAGGAGTTTTTGCTTATATCCGCGTATAAGACGCACTGAAAAAATGATAACAATTTTGGATGATAAAAATTGCGGCTTATACATGAGAAATTACGGTAATTAGGTATTAGTATCGCAATCATGTGCAGTTAACATATATCTTGAACTAAAAACCAGTTATATCGTACCAAAATGTTATTGTAGTTCAATTAGGTCAGTATTGACCTATAGCATACAGTTATCCTATTGTACCCTCCACAAGGACTGCATGAAATTTGGCTGCTCATTAAAGTAAAACCATTGAAAGGAAGTTGTCATGGGTTGTATACTGGATTTAAGCTTATAACATCAAACTGCTACACTTTGATGTTGGGTGGATCGTATTGTATGACTCATTACACAAGTGTCAGTCAGACTAGCAATGTAGGCGCAAAAAAATCCGGACCAAACTGTATTTTTGAAAACCGGGTAATAGGAAAGTGATAAAAGTACATAAAAAAATATAGGGATTCTCCGTCAATTCACAATATATTGGATATCGCGAATTCTACCACGGCACTCGGCTAGTGGTCCATAGATAAAGAAGGAAAATAACTGTGGGTTATTCTGCAACAAATTATGGGCGTAGCCTAATGTTTTGAAAATAGTTCCGGAAATTCGAAGAAATTGTTACGTAAACAGCATGTGCTTAAACGCGCGATAGTAAATTGTGACAAACAAATCATTTCTGCATTATGTAGCGCAATAAAACCACACCTGTACTACATATGTTATACTTAAGTTCACAAAAACGTTTACGTTTTGTTAATACATGTATGCTTGTAATTTGCACTTTTTAGGATCATATTTTCACTGTATTATATCGATAAGTATGACGTCATTCGCTCAATGTTTATCAATAAAGCTGGCGTCATTTTGAATTGTTATGATTTATTGACGTCACTGAAACGCACGTGTGAATGCACTTCTCAGAAAATGGGCGGAGAATAGAGAATACATGGTTGGTGCCGGGATGGAGAAAGTTTATCCGGTGCGGCTTAGAAACAAAAATAGGGCGAGCTTTACCTTGTATTCTATTTATCCTGATTTCTATTCAATTAAATTTAAAAACACCAAACACTAAAGTTTTAAATTAAAAAAAATTATAGACGGGCCTCGACCTAATAACTCACTTGCATGAATGCGTACTACCGGGAAAAAAAAAAGTTGTCTATTTCTTAATCACCTTTGTCAAAAAGCAAAAGTAAAATATTAATAAATCTTATTTGCTGATGTCAGTGCGACACGAAAATGACGTAGTAAATCTGCTTTTGTTTTAGACCAGATTATATTGGGTTTAAAAAAGTTAAATTACGTCACACCAACTAAGTCATTCATTTTGAGTTGTAAGATTACACAATGTAGTCAAACCAGAACGCGAGTTTAAAATACATGAAATCGGAATAAATATTTAGTGTTTCTGTGTTTTGGATGGATTATATTATGCAATAGCATTCAGATAAAAAGTGTATGGAATATTTGCCTCGAATGGAAACGGTGAGATTGATCCCTTTTCAAGTTTCTACGATTTACTCGGATAGTTGTGGGTGGAGGACAGTGTAACTGAAAGTGAAATAAATCATAAAATGTTTAGTTCTACGTTAAACTTTTGATAATTTTTTTTCATTTTTTTTCATCGGAAATTAATATAAAAGGTTATTTCTTTGATGAATATGCTCTGTTGGTTGACCAAAGAAAGTCTATCCACAAAGAATAACCCGCTTGCATCAGATTCAGGTGTGTTGAAATGGAATGGAACTGGAAAAAGGAAGTTGTCGTTTACCAGTTAAATGGACTGTGAGGACAAACAACTCATTTTTGTTGTTTAACTCTGTTAAACTAGACAACACAAAGTTTGTATTGATGAAAAACGCTGGTAAGTAGACTTCATACTGTGTATTCTCGACAATGTTGTTATCCGGCGCGTAGGAATACCTATTGACGGTATATCACAGTCACGTGATCTACTGCCGGATATCAACAATTTTATACGGTCACCGCTTTATTAGGTCACTGTTTGGGTTAGTAGCAGGATAAATAGATAAACATACTTCTCATTCATAACCTTTAAAAGTACGAATTTTATATTAGATCATGTTAGAATCTAAATAATTAAAGGGTACCAGTTGGGGTTATTGTGGTAATAACCAACGATTTGTCGTTTCGATGCTTGTTATCAAACCACTTGGGCTACCGCCCTCGTGGTTTAACTCCAAACCGTTGGATATTACCGCCATAACCAATAGTTACCCGTCAATTATTTCTTAAATTACGGATTGTGATATAGTGGATTTCTATGCAATATCTTTGTATATTATTAACATATATAATATCACATTTGTTCTCAGAGTTACAATATAATATAGTTATATAATATATATAATTAATTATACTCAATTGTAATTGTTTTAACCGTTTAACTGTATGTGTCTATAACAGCTGAACTTTATTGTCTCGAAGTTGCCAGGAATTCGAAATGACTGACATATCTTATAAGGTAAATAAGGTAAAAGTACCGTAATCTTACGAATATAATACGCACTAGTGCATAATACACACTTTTAAACACTTCCATACCTAGAGCTCCATCTTCGCCATTTCTTTCCACAGTGAAGCATGCTGGTTGGTTAACCATGCACCCTCGAATCCAGGTCCGTACGCCGCAGCCCTGGATAACTTCTCCGGTCCAACATTCACCTGGAACAGACTTTTGGCCATATGGTGTACTCCAAACCTGATGTTGAAAGTATACATTCCGACCTTAATTGGGATGTATTCACATTCATACATACCCTTTTCTGTCTTAGATCGGAAAAAATCGCAGCTGATATCAGCTTCACCTTTAACAATGCTGACAAACGCCTGTGCACTAAACAACAGCTGCAACAAACGCCTGTGCACTAAACAACAGCGGATTCAAACACCTGTGCACTTAACAAACGAGACAAACCCCTTTGCACTTAACAATTCAGAAAAACGCCTGTGCACTAAACAACAGTTAGGACAAATGCCTGTGAACTAAACAACAGCTCTGACTAGTTCCTGTGCACTTTACAACATCTCAGACAAAGCAATGTGTACAAAAAAAGCTCAGTGAAACTCCTGCACACTTAACAACATCTCAGACTAACTCATGTGCACTAAACAACAGCTCAGACAAACTCCTGTGCACTTAAGAACATCTCAGAGAAACCCATACATGCACTAAACAACATCCCAGACAAACCCCTTTTGGCTTAACAACAACTATGAAAAAAGCAAGATTTATTAAAATAATTTCTGCTGAAATGCAAGTGAGAATCATTAATAACATTGACAAATTGAAATAAGTAAATCAGACGATTTAAATACAGACAAATGCAGCATGTTTATTTACACAGAAATTTACGTTCATCTTTATTTTCAGAATCTAAATTTAAATACACTAGTAGACTGTTCGCTATGTTAAAAACATGACCTTTACCCGATGGGCGCACAATTCCGTATTTGATTTACGCAAGTTCAATGGGAATACCCCCGCCCCGATAGGACTTCAATTACAGCATCTATTTAAATAGAAAAATATCCCAAAATGCACTCGATACTTCCGAGAAATGGTGAACATTTGTGTTTATGTAATTCTTAAACTCATTTATCGTCAATATTGGCCAGAATTAGCTTTTAAAAATGACAGTTGTGAAAATATGGGATTATTGGGTTATGAATAGAGACGGGAAATGTCGTGTATATCCAGTAATTGATACAGTCGGTCTTACACATATCTATGGGACAAAGGGTTAAGCAAATATTTGGATAGAAATTTTCAGGTAAACTTAAGATTCAAGTATAATACGCACCCCCTACTTCTGAAACAAATTTTCGGGTAAAAAAGTGTGTATTATATCCATAAGATTACGGTAGCATTCAGTCCGAGTGACCCATACTTTAGATTAAGTATCATGTATTAATATACTAAACTGACGACGAATGATAATCATACCCCCACTACCAGTAGGTATGAGGGACTCTATAAGAATAACTTTGTCAGTCTGTCTGTCATTCTGTCCCGAAACATGTCCAGACTCTTAACTTCCTCATGCATTTAAGCATTTAAAAATTATTAGCACGAATGTTAACCTAAATTGGACAGTGTGTTGTCCGCAAGAACCTGATGGCAACGTCTAAGGTCGAGGTCATAATTTGAGGTCAGAGGTCAAAATAAAGCACTTTATTGTCTAAATAGCGCTTGTCAGAGCTCTGACTTCACATTGAAGGATTTAAAATTACTTGGCATAAATGTAAACATATATGAGACGGTGTGTCACATACAAGAACAAAGGTCATACTTAGAGGTCAAAGGTCAAAATTATGCGATTTTTGTCAAAATAGCTCTACTAGTTAGCGACCTATTTTTGCCCAGAAATGGGGGTTTTAATAGCCATACATGTGTTGTATTCAAAAGTATGCAATGAAACTTGGCACAAGCAATGTTAGGTACCTTCGACAAAGAACAATGCTTTTTTCATAATCCAGTCACTCATATTAAATATAGCACATGCAAAAAACATATAATTGTATGCAAACTTGTTAACCACTGTAATAATTAGTTGTCCACCTTTAAAAAATGGGTTGTCTTCAAAACAAAGTTTTAAATTTTGTTTCATTATATTTTATTTCAGCACAGCTTTTGTGTGGGAATTACATACTGAAATGTGCACATAATCCCAAACAAGAACACAACTGAAGATGTCACAACGCTGAGGCAGTGTACAAATTTCTTGATACGATTAAAATAAAATAAATTGTTTTACTGAAACTACTCTTATTTCTATTACAAGGATGATACGCCATTTGGAAATACATAAGTCTTTATATAGTGTTTACATTTTCCGTCATAACCTATTTCCGTTAGGCACACTTAGAATAGAAAGCATCTATTGAGGCCCGAACAGGGGTCCTTCATTCAAATCATATTCATTACATGCAATCAATATATAATAATTTTATTAGACAAAATCAATACTGGTACAAATTCAGACATTATTTAAATTTTAAAATCTGATTTAGAGAAAACATATATTGTCGTCCAGAAGTTAAATGACTTAATGGAAAAATGACCCCCTTCCAGCGCCTTACACAAATGTGCGCGTGCGTAATGACGTGTTCTCCCGCGTGATTCTGACAAGGTCAGCTATACATTGTTTGTTTACATGGATATAATAACATGGAATATTTACGGATTTCAGCAATAATCGGCTGAAGTTTATCAAAACAACTCAGCAAATCAACTCCATATTGGTTTATAGTGTTTGTTGTTTTGACTGGGTTTCAATAATAAGCAAGTCATTGGTACGGGCGAATAATAGGTCGCTAACCAGTAACTTCCTCATGCATTATGGGTGTGAAAATTAATTGGCATAAATGTTAACCTATAAGAAAAGTTGTGTTGGGCGCAAGAACGTTATAGCCACCTTAAAGGTCAAGTTCATACTTTGAGGTCTAAGGTGAAAATAGAGTGCTTTATTATCAAAATACTGCTTGTCCGAGCTCTAACATCCCAATGCATGAAAGGATTTTAAAATAACTTTGCACAAATGTTAACCTTTATAAGACAGTGTGTAGGGCACAAGAATTGGATGGTACCATAAAGGTTCATACTTCGAGGTCAAAGGTGAAAACAACATGTTTTATTGTCCAAATAGCACTTGTCCGAGCTATTACTTGCCCATGCATTGAAAAGTTTTGAAATAAATTTGCACAAATGTTGACATATATAAGGTGCTCGGTCTCACGCAAGAACCCAATGGCTACTTTAAAGGTCAAGTTCATACTTTGAGGTAAAAAAAAAAATCAAGCACTTTCTTGTCAAAATTTCTGACATGGGGAGATTTTCAAATGACTTAGTAGAATGATAACAAGCAAGAACCAGCTTAAAAGTCTATTTCAAATTATAGGTCAAAGGTCACATACAGAAATAATATTTATGTTCCATGTATTGTACCTACAAAGAGGGAGTTGCTACCGTAAATTCTCGCGTATAGGACGCCCCCGCGAATAAGAGGCACCTAAAAATTCAGATATTAGTTGATGGAAAAAAATGCTGCAATTTAAAAGCTTCTTAATGCTTCTTAAACTCTTAAATTGTTCGTCTATTGTTTATTGACATCAAAAATATTGTTGTGTTGAAAATCGCAATACAGTGAAACCTGTCCAAACCGAACCCTGTGAAAACCGAATCCCTGTCAAAACCAAACGGCTGTGTCGGTCCCGATTTGTTTCCTTCTTGTTTTATATATCAAAAACCCTTAATAAACCGAACCCTGTCTAAACCAAATACCGAACGATTCTATCGCAAATTTGATCTCATTCAACCTTAAAAACCCTGAATAAACCGAACGCTCTGTCCTGTCAGGTGTCACTTCGCGATACCGCAGAACCCGATAATTGGTGATATAATTACACACAAAGGGCATAATCGCCACAAAGGGCATAATCGCCATGGTGATAATTGAGTAGTGGCGCAATTAGCAATAAGCTATTCGGTACATACGACAATAATCTACTTGTTAACAACAGATTAGTCTGTTGTGCTTTATGTTGAGAGCGGCGGATCTACATACTCACCGGTGTTTAACCAATAGAATCAGGTACCGTCCCACATTGATGCAAAGATGTTTGCTTTTACGAAAAGGATGCCATAACATTCAGTGTCAGATTCTAGGGCGCAACCATTTCCGCTCGCATATGCATGTTGTTTTTTTTAAAGACAAAGAACGCCCACCGGCAATTAACAAACTTGCCTTTATGCATCAAGTGTTCATTATCGATACAATCTTGACGCAGGAGGAGTCAGCTTAACAAGAGCCAAACAGTCAGCCAATGAGAACGCATACAATTTCCAACATGCAAATAAGCGTCATCGTTAGAAGGTTTATCACGCCCTCACTCTAATTTTAATTGGTAAAGGTGCAAGTCATTTGTAACACATTTGCGTTAGGTATGTGTTTTGTTATAGATATGCGTGTTTTTAACAACCGCGTTTGTAATAAATTACTTCAAATTAAAATAGTAAATAAATAAATAATAATGAATAATTATCATAATTTTGGTGAATTTTGGTGAAAGGAAACGTTTACTAAGAATGTGAATTACGACGTCATGTAACTCGACAAACTGATCGCGTCAAACGTCTTATTTTGTTATAAAAAATTCAATTGCTAGATCTAGTAATAATTAACGAAAGTGATATTCAAACTCATCAATGCACACGGATAAGAACAGGTTTTTATTATTAACGCTGTTGTTTTTAACGTATGTTATTGTTTGTTAAATTTTGATAAATTATTGTAAGGTAATTAGAACATAATATTACGTATATTAGCAGAACGTTATTTTAATCTACTACTACAACGAAAATATTAAGAACTTATACTATAACGTAACATTTCGAACGTAAGGAAAACATGAATGAAAATGACTTATTGTGTTTAAAAATAATATATTTTTCCGACCTACCGACCCACCCTTTATTAGCATGGGTCGCGGGAAGGGAAACAAACAATATTTTATTTTCGGCCTTATCATCACTATTTAACGCCGGAAGTGTCTTATGTAGCAATTTTTATTTTGTTCTTTTAGCAGTATACAAGTGTACTAATGTCGTGGCGTTCTATATAATTTATTGTTTTCTGTAAACGAATGAATGCTAAAATGAAAGAAGTAGTAAGTGTGTACTATTTTGGAAAAGTTTGGGAATTAATGTAAACATACGCAATTCGATACCGCTGTCAGATACAATATATTGAAATGCTTTTATTTATAAAAAATGATGGTATTTAAAACCCAGAATACGACGAATGCAGTTTGGTGCGCAATGTTTATCTTTCATTGAGTCTAATGCTATAGGGCGATATACAAACATGGCTGTTGTTGTTTTTTTACTAGAATGCAGCTTTTGCATGTCAAAGTTCCATTTCCTATTATTATAAATCGAGAATATACTCAAAAAACGTTTACACCGTGATCCTCACATTTTCCATGGAGTTTACAATGACGTGTCGGAATTAATTTGTCTAGTTGGATTTAATTACTTGGGAAACCACTGTGTTTATAAAGATACTATATAGTGCACACGTGCAGATATAATTTTAAATTGAAACCGAAAGCGACCTATCTTGTCACTATAGGAAAAAGAAAGCAAAACCTAAACATACGTTATATTATTATTATTACTCACATTTTCCATGGAGTTTACAATGACGTGTCGGAATTAATTTGTCTAGTTGGATTTAATTACTCGGGAAACCACTGTGTTTATAAAGATACTATATAGTGCACACGTGCAGATATAATTTTAAATTGAAACCGAAAGCGACCTATCTTGTCACTATAGGAAAAAGAAAGCAAAACCTAAACATACGTTATATTATTATTATTATTTATTATTATTATTATTATTATTATCTTGCTCAGTGTTTGTTTACCTTAATATATATATATATATATATATAGTTTCATACATGTTGTAAAGTCAATGTCATATTAAATATTGTTTCATACATGTGTAACCTTTACCTTTTTATAGTGTTACTATATATGTGTTAAAGGTAAGGTAGTGGTTTTTTTACAATTAAACACTGACGACTAGAGTAAGTTTATTCTAAGTATCTTTTATTTTCTGTTAATTTGTTATCACACTTAACATGTATGTTTACAAGGGCTACAAGGGCGACAAGAGCCACACGAGCTACAAGGACTCCAAGATTTACAAGGACTCCGAAATCTAGGATGACAAGGACGACAATCTGAACATATACATGAACAATGCAAATAACAACTTATCATATTATATAGACAATAGATAATTAATGAATAAATAGTATATTATGCACATATTAACAATCATATAGTATACGCATATTATACGTTATTAAATATATTTAAGAATATCTCTATAGAGTTTTGCCTCACGATCATCCAGTGGCTGAACATAGCAATGGAAGTCTAAAATAATAAAATAACGTATAACACAACACACTGAAAATTACAACTACAATTACCTTTTATACGTGTATGCATAACTTTTTGACATTTAGGCTTCACACATTCCTGTCTCTCATATACACTCTCATCACTCACCAATTCTCTCACTGGTTCTTGATTACCTGTGGCAAGCTCCTTTGGTTCTGCTGAATGACTTTCTGTATCTGTATTTACAGTTTCAACTATGGCATTAGTTTCCTTGCACCGGTCCCTTCAACCTTATCATTAACATCATCTTGCTCAGTATTCAAACTGTTATTTTCTATGACATTGTCTACTCTATCTACGGTCCTTTGAGCTTCCGCACTACCAATCTCACCACTGTTGATACTTGGGCTATTCCCATGATTTATGGTACTCACTTGATTCTGTCCTTCATCTACTACCAATACAGGTTTCTTTTGGGCGTCCCCATAAGTGTAAAAAAACACTATTTCACCTGTTTCATCTTCATCAGTGACGTCACGATCAGCTTCCTTATGTTTCTCCTCTACAGAAACAGCTTTACCCTCTTTCTCTATCTCATCAACTCTATCAGTTTTATCTGGTACCGGTTCTTTAACATCTTTACTCTCATCTATCTACACAATTTCCTTATTTGCTTCATCTTGATTTTTCACCAAGTGCAAATGGTTTGTGTGCAGAGTCTTAATACCATTTGTCACATCACCTTAAACTTTATAGACTAGCACATTTTCATTGATTTGCTGTATTACAGTATAGAGTTCTTCCTCAAACTTGTCTGAGAGTTTGTGCTTTCCTTTGAAGGCAAGTATTTTCACTAATACTTTGTCTCCTGTGTGTAGTTTAGCTGCCCTAGCTTTCATGTCATAAAATGATTTTCTCAAGATGTTTTGCATCTATGTCTCTTGTTTTCTGCATTCTTTCCTTCAAATCCTCTATGTATTCAGAAAAACTATTCTCCATGGCAAATTTGGTACAATGGTCAGTAATGACTAAAATATTTGAAAATCCACCTTTACCATGTTCCAGACTAAACAAATCAAAACAAACCAACTCCAAAGGATAAGTGGTGTTTACATTAATCAAAGGAGCTCTGATGTTAGTTGAAGTTTTTCTCCTCAAGCATTTATCGCAATTTGAAATCCATCTGTCCACATCTGTTAACATTAATGGCCAATAAAAACGCTCTCGCAACAAACGTGCAGTTCTGTCTCGTCCGGGATATCCTACATCATTGTGCAGACCACAAAGAACTTGTTTCCTGTAATTTGTTAGTAAAACTGTTCAACAGTTTCATCATTTTCACATTTTTTCCGAAATAAAATTCCTCTTTTCATAATAAAATTATCAAATCGTTTCTTCATAATATGTCTTCTTACATGTACACTGTGGAATTCTTCTATCAATTATTGCAATTCTCCAGTTATCAATCAATGGGTCAATTCTCTATTCAAATGAATAAAAACTCAAGGCTGAGACCCAATGTTGGCGAGTAGCAACCAACTTTGCAGAAGTAAGAATGTATGTTAACGGATTATTGTCAGTTAACACAAGAAAATGACTGTTAGTCAGGTAATCAGAAAACCTTTCTGTTACTGCCCATTTAAGGGCTAAACATTCCAATTTAAAAGCTGAGTAGTTCTTTTCAGACTTTGATAAAGATCTACTTTGCTATGAAATAACGCGTTTATGGCCATCTTGTTCTTGGTATAAAACTGCACCAAGTCGTGTTGTAGATGCATCAGTATGCAATTAAAATTAAAGATTAAAATCAGGGTAGGCCAATACAGGTGGCGATGTTAAAATCTGTTTTAAAAGTTCAAAGTTCCTCTGGTGTTTTTCACCCCATTGCCATTCTGTTTTTGTCTTCAATTTCCCTTCCTTTGCATTGGTGGGTGGAAGTAAATCAGCCAAACAACGTGTTATTTGCTAAAATCTTTAACAAAGCGACGATAGTACCCAGCAAAAGCAAGGAAACTTCGAAGCTCATCTGGATTAGATGGTGTTGGCCACTTACTCACTTTTTCAATTTTATCTGGGTCAGTTTTCACTCCATCACTGCCCACAACATGGCCTAGAAAAGAGACATCTTTCTAAAAAATTTGCATTTCACAGGAGCAAGTTTCAAGTTCCATTATTTTAGACGCTCACATATTTTGTCGATGTTTTCAAGGGATTATTTGTACGTACGACTGAAAATAATGATATCGTCGATAAATACGACACACATGTTCATATTAAAATCTCCGAGCCATTCAGTCATTGCTCGTTAAAATGTAGCAGGCGAATTTGTCAATCCAAAAGGCAGTTTATTAAATTCCCATAGTCCAAAAGGTCCTAATGTAAAAGCAGTTCTTTCTTTATGTGACTCTTCAATTTCTATCTGATGGTATCCTGATTTAATATCTAAAGTTGAAACGTTTTTGGCTACACTCAAGCAATCAAACAGTTCTTCAAGTCTATGGAGTGCAAAGGAATCTTTAATGGTTCTTTTATTCAATGCGCTGTAATTCACACACATTCTTAGTTTACCACTGTGTTTCCTGACTAAAACTATGGATGATGCATAAGGCGACTTCGATGGACGGATCACTCCAGTTGAGTGCAATTGTTCCAAGTGCTCACGCACTTCATCAACCATACCAGGTCGTATGCGCCTATGCTTAAGTTTAAAAGGAACATCATCAACCTAATCAATTCTATGTTTGGTTTGTGAACACTGACCAATATCACTGTCACATGTGGTAAAGATATAAGTTTCATTAAAAGTGTTCTAACTTCAGTAATTTGCTCAGGTGTCAATGAATCATTCCCATCAATTATTAAATTGTCAACTACTTCTTGTCTTTTTTATCTAAATCACTCTGTTCACAATTCATGACATCGGTTGCAACTGAAACTGGTTGCAATTCACACAATATGGCGTTTGGTTGAATACAAACTGTATTGGTTGTCAGATTTGACAAATTAACTAAAATTTCATAATGTTTGTCATATTCATATGTTGTAAGAGGAGGTGTCACATCAATAAAATCATGCATTGGTGCTTCAACACACGGTAAAATAAAAGCAGTGGAAGTAGGATATGCTATCTCCTTGTCCGAATAGCCTTTCAAAGTTCTTGTTGAGTTCGGTTTCAACAATATCTTTTCATGATGTGCATTTCTGACTATTGCTACTCTGTCTTTATTGTTTTTCAACAATTTTTCTCTCATGGTCATTGCTCTGAAACTCAAATACTATGGAGTAATCAACTTTGCTTTCTGCAAAAATTGATTTCCAATAGTGAATTTACATTCTTAAAGTAACAAATTCAAAATATTTGTACCCAATATGATTGGAACTCTTGACGAATATTCTGTATATGGTGATACTAAAAACAAACAATGTTGTGGTGTTGACTTTTTAATTCCATCCATGATTTAACTTCAAGTTCAATGAATCCATTATATGGCTAACTCTGTCCATCCGCACATTAAATGTTCAAAATATCAGACAATGGTTCAAGTGGTATGTCTGAATAATTTTTTTATAAAATGACTCGGATAAAATCCTTACATATGATCCTGTGTCTAAAAGTGCTTGGGTTTCATTACCATTTAAAAATATACTTACTTCATTAATGTCACCCACAAGTTTGGGATCTGAAATAAAAGACGATCCCCTAACGGAAGCACAAATTACTTCGGGCAGTCTGCCTGAAAATGTCCAGTTTCGCCACATTTATACAAGCCTGGCAAATGTTAAACTAGATGCAGGTTTAGAAGGTCTATAATTCTTGTCACGAACCTGACCTCTAAAATTTCTAAAACCCCGTCTTTGACCTTGATTTGGTACAAAACTTCCTCGCCTGGTACCCCTACGAGTGAACGGTTTAAATTCAAAATTTTCTTACTTACCTGTGTCTTTTTGCTGTTCTAATTTATCAATTCTTTCATTTTATTTCATTAACAGGCATTTTACTTCACTCAATTCAGATGACTCAGCAGGTTTAGGCAATACAGGTTTACATGGTTTTGGATCTTGATCCTTTTCTTCGTTTAATTCAAGTTTATTTTTTCTCAATTCAAATTTGCATCATAATCATGAATCGTGTCGTGCTTTAAAGCAGCTAAATGTTTTAATAATTTTGTAATCCTTGTTATAACACCTCTTTCAAAATTTCAAAATCATTTTTCCTCACACCTTTTAGGACTACAGCTTCGTCGAAACAATCCTCAATTCTTGCTGCAAATTTTGAAACAGTTTCATTAGACTTCTGTGTACAGTTGCATAAGCTTCTCATTACCATTTCTTTTTATTTAATATTGCCATACACACTTTCTAATTTGGCCATGACATTGAAAATACCAACCCCAACACCAAGTCTCCGAAAGCATTCTGCTGCATTACCCTTGGCAGCCTTTCTTACCCCATGCAAGATTTGTTCTTGTTAAACAGAACTTAAGTAAGTAGGGAATCTATTTCAAACTTGAAACATTGCCAAAAAGTTTCACCTTTTCCTTGATCACCGCTAAAACATTTTATGTTAAGGTAATGATAGGAGGCGGAGGATGACACAGGAGCATTACCTTGGTTTAAATGCTCATTTTTATTTTGCACATGTTCTTCTTTTATTGGCCACCTTAGCATTTGTTTTTGGCTTAACAGCACTAAACTGGTGCATAAACTGAACCAAGTCAGCTGCCGATTGAATGTCTGCTTCAACATGCAGCTCTTCAGAAGCTTTCAACAATTTTAATTGTGCTTCTGTTACGTTGGCACCACTTGATGCTTCATTTGATTTCAAATCTTCCATGTTTAATGTTGATGAAGATCAACTAAACAAAATAACTATTTACTTCAATTGAAAACTCACATAAACAGGTGCCTCAGTTCAACTTAAAGGCTAAGACACGATCAAATTATTACTTTACACAAAGCATTACAATTTCACTAATCTATATAAACATATTCAACATCGATCTATGTTAAAAACTTTCAATTTTAAAATTTAGCATACATGCGTAATATATGCAACTTTAACTTTCTTCCATGTCACAATGACCACTATTCACTATTGTCACTTTAATGTCAATGTTATTTAATTGTCACTTTAAATAAAAATCAACACTATATTTAATGTCAAAACACAATAAACACTATAGTTCAATGACACTTATTATCACACTATAATTTATCACTTTCAATAACACACAATGTCTAAGTCTGTTTAAACACAAAAGTCTCCACTTCAGCACTTTCAATTGTTCATATTCTTGACACTATCGATACAAATTGTCCATTATAGTTGGCACATACGTTAAATAGTCCACACTACACCAATGGCACTTCATATGACATATATTGTATGTAATATCACATAAGCACTACACTTTTTTATACACTTCGTCTTCGCACACAAGTCAATCACCGACATTATCTACTCAAATGGTCAACGCACAACTCAATTCAACTTCAATTCCGTTTCCACAAGTTCACATTTACTCAAAATAAATATGCAATGTCCACTCCAACTTAAATAATAACATTCGGTTCAACATGCAATCATATCTAACATAAATGACTATGTCGCTTCCAATATGTGATCATATTCAACATAAATGACTATGTCACTTTTAAATACCAAAAGTATAAACTATTTCAATAATAATTAAAGTCAATTAAAATAATTTAAAATCAAATTTAAATTCCATTAAATTTGAATAAAGTCCAATTAATAACACAATTTTATTCAAATAATTTGTTCAACTAATTTGTTGTTATTATTGTTGTTGTTGTTGTTGTTGTTGTAGATTGTTAATGATGATTGTTGTTGTTGTAGGTTGTTGTTGTTGTAGAGTGTTGTTGTTGTAAATTGTTGCTGTTGTTGTTGTTGATGATTGTTGTTTTGTGATGATTGTTGTTGTTGATGATTGTTGTTGTCGATAGTTGTTGTTGATGATTGTTATTGTCGATTGTTGCTGTTGTTGATGATTGTTGTTGCTGTTGATGATGATAAAACATCAATGTGTTTTATTCAAACAACACAAGGTTAATAGAATATAATCAATTTCTTCCAAGAAATTCAAAGTCAATAAATAAAATACTCTAGAGTACTCAAGTAATGTACAATGGAATTTACTACTTTTTTCATATCAGGAAATGTTACTACACAGTGAAAAGGTCATTCAATTTCAGTTGTAAGGTCAACTAATGAAACATGGGATTTCCTGTGATGTCATAGGTCTACCACAAGGAATGGCCAATAAGATTTTTCCAGCAAAGGTCAGCATGGTTCAGAACCAGTTTGGAACAGGAAATAACCAGACATGCTCCTTGAATATGCAGGCATTTGCTAAAACACAATGTAAACATTGACACAAGATTTAGCATTTTCATAACACATTAGACAATGCTAAACGATTGCAATAATGTTCCATGTTACTTTATAGCTCTTACATGGCAAATGCCATAAAATACTAGAATATATTTTAGGAAATAGCATAGCATGTATATAGCTACTCAGAACATTCAGTAAGCCAAGAATATTAATTTCTATCAGAAATGCAATGTTATTATTTAATCATTCACCAATAGCATGAAGTGAAAAGTCAAAATTAAGAATAAAACTCCAAACACGTTGGGCGCCATTTGTAACCTGTACCTATTTATAATGTTACTATATATTTGCTAAAGGTAAGGTAGTGGGTTCTTTCACAATTAAACACTGACGACTAGAGTAAGTTTATTTTAAGTATTTTTATTGTCTTTTACTTTATTATCACATTTAGCATGTATGTCCACAAGGGCTACGAGGGCGACAAGAACCACACGAGCTACAAGGACTCGAAGAACTACAAGTACTCCGAAATCTACAGGGATGACAAGGACGACAACCTGAAAATATACATGAACAATGCAAATAACTTATCATATTATATAGTCCATATAGTAATTAATGAATACATAGTATATTTATAGTTTTAATAATTAATTAGTACTTCTATTAATAATATCAATAGTATTAATAATAGACTAGTGTAACCGGTACCTTCTTTAAAATGTTGTGATATACGTGGTAAAATGTAAGGTAGTGGGTTCTTCACAAAACTTAAGACTGGAGTATGTTTATTCCAAATATATATTTATTTTCACTTATCACATCGTTATCACACTTAACATATATGTCCACAAGGGCAACAAGGGCGACTAGAGCCACACGAGCTACAAGGATTCCAAGGACTCCAAAAAAACTACAAAGATGACAAGGACGACAACCTGAAAATATAAATGAACAATGCAAATAACGACTTATCATACTATATAGTCAATATAGTTATAAATGAATAAATAGTATATTATGCACATGTTAACACCCATATAGTATACGCATATTATACGGTATTAAATATATTAAGAATATCTCTATAGAGTTTTGGCTGCACGATCATCCAGTGGCTTAACATGGCAATGGAAGTCTAAAATAATAGAAATAACATATAACACAACACAACATATTAACAATTACAATTACAATTACCTTTTATGAAAAGGTCGCTTGCTACTTCATTTCTTTCTCCCTTGCTCGTGAAGGTTAAATTGCAAATTAAGTGCTTGTGTAAAACATAGGAAATATCGTGCGATTAATAGAGATAAAAGAAATATGAAGGATGCTAGGCTATTTCCGATGTTCGCGAAAATACATGACAAATTAAGAAATACAAGTAAATACAAAGTTTACTTGCACAACACAGCAAATAAAGCAAATGGAACTCATTTCAACAATGCATCCAATAATACATTAATACCAACCTTAGAACTGAGCCCACCTATTAAAAAAAACTGTCAGTGAACAACTGACATCTGATCACTAGAAAAACCTGCTTGCCAACTGAATTAGGCGGCAAACTTAATCCAAGGGCAGATAATCAAAATGGGTTAAAACCCAATATACAGGCAAGAAAATAGTTTTAAAACAACCATATAATTAATCAGGGAAGACAACTTTGAAGCAGACCAATTTTCAACTAGTTACACACTTCCCCAGCTTTTTAAATGATGTCCACATCATTATGATACAAAGTCCTGTCACACATTTTAATGTCACAGACAACACCAGTTCCTTCAAAAACAACACCAGTCAATGTCACTATCGTCAAATAGTACACTCAACATTTCTCCTCTCTTCTCTCTCAACACTGTATTACAGAATGGATGTATGTCAATACTATAACATTGAACTACCTAATTTATATAATACACAACTATATAAACTACTTTCTCCTCTACCAACTACCTGTACTACTATCAACCTATATTAGTAACTTTACTAACATACTTACTTTACAACTTCATGGTTCCACCCCCTTCCTCATATATGTGTCCTCACAATATAAACTTATTTATACATCATACATATTTCAAATAGTAATATTAAAATCAAATATATTGCCTAGTCTATAAAAATTGTTTCAAAACAATGGTGATGATGTTGTCTTTTAGCTAACAAAATAACTTTCATATTATACATACATTAGTTTAAAATTCTATTGATGACTTTCTTAGCCATTCTCAGAATTCTATTTAAAATAACAGAGTTCATAAGCTCATTTAAGGCTACAAACCTTGAATCATAAGGCAATGTTACAGGTAAACATGAATTCATTTGAAAGTCAGTGTATCTTTATGGTAACTTTGTTTGCCTTGTGGATCTCCTAGGCATGGGTGTACGCATAACTTTTTGACATTTAGGCTTAACACTTTCCTGTCTCTCATCTACCCTCTCATCATTCACCAATTCTCTTACTGGTTCTTGATTACCTGTGGTAATCTCCTTTGGTTCTACTGAGTGACTTTCTGTATCGTATTTACAGTTTCAACTATGCATTAGTTTCATCTGCACCGGTCCCTTCAACCCCATCATTAACATCATCTTGCTCAGTATTCAAACTGTCATTTTCTTTGACATTGTTTACTCTATCTACGGTCCTTTGAGCTTCCGCACTACCTCTGTTAATACTTGGGCTATAACCATGATTTATGGTACTCCCTTGGTTCTGTCCTTCATCTACTACCAGTACAGGTTTCTTTTGGGCGTTCCCATAAGTGCAAAAAACTATTTCACCTGTTTCATCAGTGACGTCACTTTCAGCTTCCTTATGTTTCTCCTCTACAGAAACAGCTTTTCCCTCTTTCTCTATCTCATCCACTCTATCAGTTCTATCCTGTACCGGTTCTTTCACCTCTTTACTCTCATCTATCAACACAATTTCCTTATTTGCTTCATCTTGATTTTTCACCAAGTGCGAATGGTTTCTGTGCAGAGTCTTAATGGGACACTTCTGTTTAAAATACTATAATATAAAATGAATAGTTTTGCGACCTTGTTTAATCTTAGTCGTCTTTTGTAGCCTCTCACTGGACTCTTTATTTGTAAACAGATCTAGAAATCATTTGCTTTCTTCATAAACATATTGTGGCGCCCTTTGATGCTTTGCATCAATGTTTTTTTCTTGTCATATTTTTGTTTTGCGATTAGTTTCCTGTTATCAATAAGTCACTGGCCTGGGTCCGTATTCCAGAAACATCTTAAGTTTATCTTAAAATATTTTCACTTAATAATATAATTTTTGTAAACAATATTATTTAAAACTACATATAAATGTGTGAATCCATTTGCAGTTACGTGAACGATAGTTAATAAAAAGTAGATAAATAATACACACTTAGCACAATGCCATTCAAATATGAAATAAAATGTTAATGAAACATTATGATTTTAAGGTTAAGGATAAGATTCTGCGTAATATGTCTCTGGAATACGGCCCCTGAAGCAAACGACGATGTGCTGATAATAAGAGTTTATCTCCTGCTGATACAGCTGGTATTTCACATATTTTATATAGCAATTATGACTTACAAGAAGTGATTTAGCTGATAATTGTATTGACTTCATTTCATCGTGCCTCAAAAAGTTGCAATTCTGTTGCTCTGGTGAACATTAAACCATTGAGTAATTAAATTGCAATTCCATTGAATTAATATTCTCTTTTATTACTATTTAATTTGAATTGCAATGCCATGAGGTTAACATTTATTTACAAATGCGTGTTTGATGATTAATTCTGGGCTAAGTTTAAGGTTCGGCATGCCTTTTAGCCGGTTTAAACCCCCAATGCTTTGCATTGACTTTTCCAAGGCGGTGTCCCCAGTTTTATTCATATTTAAGTTTTGTGTTTTGTTTAATGTTTTGTCCTGTATTGTATAGGCAATTGGTCACTTGCCTCAAATAAAGGACCATCGGATGATAATAAGGGATTATCTCCTGATGATGCCTCTGGAGTTTCATTATTCCTATATTTCCTATCCAGAAACGTCCAAATGTCTTATTTGATCCACAGTTGTGTCCATTTAATAATGCACGAGTTAGAGGATTGGACAAATTTGAGTTATAGCAAAGTTATTACCATGTTTCTTGAAAAGGTTTGTCATAAAATTGTTGAATTAGTGCTGAGAACAGTCTATTCCTATACCTCAGGGGAAATATATAAGTGATTCACTGGTCTAAATGATAACATTTTAATCAGTATATCAAGCGAATGTATAATACGTTGAAAAGCAACAGCTAATGTAGCAGTGAAAATATGCGTCGTAAAACATTGTTAATAAATATATATAATACCGTTGTCTTGGTGCAGAAAGTACTGTAACTGACATTTTACAAATTTTACATGAGAAGCAAAAAACTGATTTTCTAAAAATCTGATTTAATGCATTAAAATAATCGTATTTAGTAGCAGATGTTATTTGTGAACAGCTTAGTCCGAAAAAAAAGTACTTGTATATTACTGTTCAGTTACATGACTTTTTGCGCTGAATTTTTTTGAGTGCAAAAAGTCTTATTAATGCACAAACAATAGTATTTTACATGATATTTACAACATTTACACCTTTTGAAATATATTTATATATTTATCATCAATATTATTATAATTAACTAATTTTATCATTTTAATTCACTTCAAGTATTTGTGAGTTTTTTTCAGAACATAATTCTTAGTGCGCAAAGCTGGTTACTAAGTGCACTTACCATACTTTTTGTGCCAACATTTATGGCAAAATGTTTTTTTGTGTGTGTGAAAAAGTCACGATTGCCAGGTTGAATTCAATCCTACATTCAAATATGTTATGAGATATGGTTTGCATATACAATTACAAGCACGATCCTTGTTCAGGTTAACAAATAGCGCATGCCAATTGTGTTCCTACTGTCAATAATTCCAGCTTAAATTAAACACGTTTAAAGTACTAGTGTGCTTGTTACTATAGCATAACTATATGTTATTTATTTGCCAATATGCTGGGCAACATATTTTAATGCAGAGTTGCACCAATTGTCACTAAAACTCGGGTTATCATATAATTAAACGCTTGTATTGTCCCAAGATTCCATTATCTTGCGATCAGTTATGTACAAAACTACAATAAGTAAAAACATAAGGCACACATCTGAATAGATTTTTTATTGAACAGAAAAGCAAGAGTAGCATTCAACACACAAACAACAATACAGACCGGACAACTGTATACCGATAGCCAGAGCATCATTCTGCTTTTGAAAAACAACCTTTCAATGCACACATTTGATAAGTGCAAATATGCAATAGAAAAAACGATGATAAATGAGATATGAAATAATTGATATGAGATAAAATACACAATGTTACGATACACAAATATCATATGACAGCGTATATTACATTGATATTGTCAACCCGAGGGCAGAATGTCACCCGAGGCGAAAACCGAATGGTGACATTCTGTTGTGAGGGTTGAGAATATCAATCTCACACACGCTGCTATTTGATATTATTGTATTATACCTCACTAAATTAAGTTAATAACAAGTTTAAAACATGTTTTTTTTTTTATTCATTTAATTATGCCCATCAAGATTGAATAGCGACGTCAAGTCTACATGACGTCACGACAAGGGAGGCAAACAATCCATAATTTGGAAAATAAATTGAAACAGTTACTTGCCCTTATATGACAATTCAAAATATTAGCGAGGTCACATGACCTGACAGTAACTTTCGCTTGGTCACGTGTCAAAAAGGTTGAACATGTATTTTAATCAAAATATTTCCTTCTCCGGTAATGGGATTTTATCATTGTAGACAAAGGTGAGGTATAATAAATACATTACATATAAGCTGTCTTCTATTTAACTGCACACACCAGAAATTAGCAACGAAACGAGACAAAATACACTTTTGATTTGTGATTGAAAAAAAACAACAACACAACAACAACACACACACACACACTCACCACTCCATTTAAATGAACTATATAGCAATAGCAGGATCATGTTAATACTATACCAAATAGCATACAATTAAAATATCAACAAGCTGTATTCTTATTAATTTCTATCACTATCTAAAGGGTGTTATCCTGCATTTTAAGACAAGTAAACATATGTTTTAGTTTTATCATATTGTAATTCGTAATCGTTTTACATGGGTGTTCCTATATAAAATTATTTTCGAAAAGATACAATAAACAATTTTGATTTTTGATTGAAGAAAAACACACACCCTCACCACACTATTTAAATCAACTTATAGTATATAGGAATAGCAAGAACGAGATTTACAACTTTGCAATCATAAAATAAGTGATGGTATTAAATAGAAAACAAATACCGATACAATGAAATATATCATATACAATTGCAATATGTACGAGCTGTTTTCTTATTAACGTTCAATCACTATCCAAAGGGTGTTATCCTGCATTTGAACACTAAACAGACATAACGTGTTAGTTTTAACATGTTGTAATTCATATTCGTTGTATGTGGGCGTTCATATATGTTTTACGAAACGGTTCAAATTAACTACGAAAAGGTACAATATACAATTTTGATTTTTGATTGAGAAAAACACATACCCTCACCACACTATTTAAACCAACTATATAGCAATAGCAGGACTGATAAATACAATACAAAATAACATACAAATGAAATATTTACAAGCTGTATATCTTATCAACTTTCGACCACTATCCAAAGGATGTTATCCTGCATTTGAAGACAAGAAAATATATCTTTTAGTTTTATCATGTC